>JAPQRP010000017.1:14719107-14736709 GCA_037367295.1 Apogon hyalosoma | reverse complement strand
GGACTTGTGCTGTAGCTTCCCCTTTGACCTAGGCTGTAAAAAAAAAAGTTCAAGCATATTTGGATTGGACAAATAAAAGATAGTTATATTAGTAAAACATAAAAAACTGCAGTAAATTTCTCCCTCACCATAATAAGTACCCATTCACTGCCCTGACAGTTTCCCATAATTTAATGCACAGCTCTTTTTATAGACTGAACTCATGCATATTTTATCAGTGCTGTTTTTCTTGTTCTTTTGCGCAGTCAGCTTCATTCTTGGTGGTTATATTGTCTTTTTTTCCCCTTATTTTTGTATTTTTACTCTCTCTTCCCCTTTACACCTCATCCTCTTTCTGTGTCTTTAGGCGTGGGTGTAAAGGGGACCGCATTCCCAACGGGGACAGTTCAGTCCTTCACAACGGGAAGCAATCAGACCCAAACCTCCAAATGATGAGTGTCGTCTTCCTCCTTCCCCATCCGGCTGGAGCCTGTGAGTGGTGGTTGGTTTGTCCCATCCTCGCCACCACTTCTGGGCTGGGGTTCCCCACTGAGAACCCACACGCCTGAGTTGGAAGGCCTGGGATAATAAGACACTATGGAGACAACAAAGGCATCTGCCTCTGCTCTCAGTCACACTGCAAATCCTCTATGCATGTGAAAATCCCAACCTTGAAAACAGTATACAGAATCAGTGTTTGGATAGTGACGCTGTTGACTGGCAAATTATAGACATTGGTCATGGGGGGAAAAATGGTATATTTCATAAAATATGCCCTGTTGTTGTTCACAACATTGCTCAGACTATAAATACCCAAGAGCAACAACAAATCTTTTACTTCTTTTGTCTAAATCATTGACTTTCCATTACATACTGTGTCATTTTACATGATATTAATGAAGGAAATGAAACACAGCATGTAACGTTTAATGATCTGGACATTAATAGCCTTGTCAGAGACAGTCAGAGAGTACAGACCACTGCCAAAGCCAATCCACAATATTAATAAACCACAAACAAACTATAAATTATGACCTATTTTTTCCTCTTGTTTGCCAGTTGGCATCACTGAGTAGTTTGATATGATAATAAAAGTCTTACTTCTAAGTCGTTGCTTAGTGCATGTCAGTAGTTATCCATTTATTTGTTTAAAGGTCAAACGTGTAAGATTTAAGGGGATTCAGGAGGGTCAAACTGCAGAAATGGACTCAATCTTTCCCTTTAATGATACAGACTGTGGCAGCCCACTGTCTGTTTTGCTTCACCAGAGTCTTAAAATGAACAAATGAACCAGAAGAGAGAGAAGAGTCTAATTTAACCATGTTGCATACTATGTAAATTAATTTTAGGACAAATTTAGAGTGCGCTGTTAATGTCTCAATGCACAATGATAAAAGTGAAACTAACCACACAAAGTACATTTTACAATCTACACATGTGTGCATGTACACCTCTGCACAGTACATACAGCCAAGCCAGACCCTGAACCAGCAGTCTCTGGAACCACAGGAGCCACAACTGCAACAGAAAAATCAACACAACCCAATGAAATAAGCTCAGTATAAATGTTACCGGCAGTAATTATTGTTTGTCAGTATTTGAGGTAGTTTCACAGTGAAATGAGTAGCTCCTCAACAGCAAATGGTGACATTAATAATGGTCATCTTTTAAAAATCTGAAACATTTCAAGAGACAACTCTGACAACAGATAAATTATCAAGCAAACAGGTGCTCTGTGTGTGACTGTTTATTAATACATCCATGGTAATGAGACACTCTGCAGCTTGTTACTGTGTATACACTACAGTAAATTATGTATTAGGAATGCCTCAATAGTGAAATGCAATAATTTTACATTTTAGTACATTTTTATTCAATTTAATTTTAGAAGTAATGAGAAAAGGTTAGTTGTAATGTAGTTGTAGTTGAAGGTGGGGGAGTATTCAGTCAGCAGTAATCTGCCACTTCACCACTGGATGTTGCTAAATGTTGCACACTAACCCTTTAACCCTTCTGAATTTGCCTGAAGCTCTCCACTATTAAAGAAAAGGAAAAATAATTCCAGCCTCCGCCCATTTTTATGGACCTGTTCCAAAATGTAAGGAGTTAGTTCTTGGCCCATGCCCTACCCTTCCACCAAATTTCATAAAAATCCATGTAGTAGTTTTATATGATTCTTCTGTCAGATGGAAGGACAGACAAATAGGAGTGATCACATAACCACCTTGGCCGAGGTAATCATAGAGCAGGACAGAGTAGCCAAGGGGATCTATGATGGGAAAAGCTCATAAACACTAATGGTAAAAAAGTGATGCCAAAAAAATGCATGGGCAATTTGTGCAATAATTAATCATACATAGTATATATTAAAGTCATCCAGTCAATTGACCACTGCTTACACTCACAGCCTTCTAATCCTCTCTACCACCACCCTTCACTGCGTCGATGCTGTTTGATCTCAGCCCTATGTTCACCCACCCACCCCCCATCGCCCTCTTTTATCCCCCGCCCACCTGGCAGGAGAAGAAAGGCTGCTTCTAAACACAGAAGAGAGTGGGATGGGCCCAGCGGGCATTGTGCCATGCGTACATTTCCACATTCTCTCATCGCCTGGGCTCTGTTTCCTCTCCAGAAGCCATACATCAGCCACCGCTGGGCCTGCGCCTTGCCCAACCCTGCTCCTTTCCGCCTCACAACACGACTACAAAGCCATCGGCCAAATGACAGGAGTGGATATGATGTACAGCATGACTGGAAAAAAGGGAGGGGGTAACTATTAAAGTGAGAGCAAGGAGAAATAGGGGCATCAAGACAAGCTCTAGTTAAAACATTCAGCTGCATCAGTGGGTGTCTTGCCGTGAAACTGGGTGAGGGCGTGGATGTCATGGCTGGCTGCCAATCTGGAAGCTTCAGGGCTTACTAGTAGGGCACAAATTGTCACATGCACCAGTGGCCAAACCCAAACCACCATGACCATGGGTGGAAGTGACATCATTCACTATGGCTTGGCAAGCAGCGATGATGGCATTATAATAGAGATGGCGTCGCACCGGAGGAACGAGCCAATAGTCGGTTAACCGCAGAGGAAAAGGCATGGGGGCGCAGTGCATGACAAGAAAGGAGAGGGAGGATTTGTCTTTGTTTGTCAGGTGGAGGTTAATTGATCTAATTTCTTAAAAATACAAAATTTCTTGTATGAAAATAAGACGTAAAAATCAAGTACGTTCACTCATCGGGAAAGAACTGAATAAATATCTGTCCGATTACCTAGTTTATGCTGTTGAAACGTCCACAGAAAGTGTAGCCATACAATTTCAGACATCTCCTCTTGCTCAGCACTGGGGCTTTCAAACAAATGATACTTCCGAAGCATCCTGAATGTGTGTTTATAAACAAGACTCAATATTATTGTGATGTCTGAGCTGAATTCGATAGATTCCTCCTCTGTCAGTTGTGCTTCCGCTGCAATCCGATCCGAAATTACATTCAACAGCAACAAGAGATGGGCACGGCTCATTCTCTCTGGCTGTGCCGTAGTGCTCCTCTAACTTCATCACAGGGGCTCAGCGGGCCTCACCAGGGGCCATGGGAGTCTGAAAACACCCCAGTCCATTACTCAAAAGGCTAACCTGGACTTAGAGTGTCTTGACTACCTCCATCAGAGTCCCATGTCTGGCTAGAAGCATTCCCTCTGAGGCTTTTGGCTTTAATGGACTCTGCTAAACACATTTTCTCTGTATATTACCTTTAGGATCGGCCCATATCTGGTTTCTATATACCCTGTTTACATACGGCTCCAGCTTGTTCAGCCTTGTCTTCTTTCTTGTTTCATCACTTCATTTTCCTTCTTTAGTCTATTTCTGTGTTCCCGTGTTTCAGTGTTTTCTTGGTGGCCAGTAATTCGCTTTTCCCCCTGCATGTACAGGATTTAAAAATGGACCTAGAGTCTGAATTTGTGCTGAATATTTTCCACGGCACTCTGCCTGCTCCTCCCAGGAGGGTCAGATTATAGCCCACATTAGGGGAAACACCTCATTCATTCACACACATAACCCTACATCACTGCAGATTGTCTGGCTGAGACAGTTCATTGACTCTGGAATATCCGTCATTGTTTTCCCTGTCCTGTTCAGCGCTCCCACGTGTGCGTCTGGTTTTAATGACTGCGAGTCACCCACAGACTCATTATAGTTTGATGGACCCTATGGTGCCAATGCCACACTGGAAATTTTTACACTTTAAAACTACATTTTTTTCATCTAATTCTAGCTATAGCAATTGCATTTGTCATTAATTGTATTTGGTTGTCGCTGGTTGGTTGTGTGCCATTGCTCTGTTCTCTTCTCGTTCCTCTGCCTTCAGCTATGATTCATCATTTCTTTGTAAAGCTTGTATTTATATATAATATTGGTTTTATCCTCTGTGATAAATCCTCTAGTTTTGTATAGGAGAGAACTATTTTTTTGTTACCACCAAAGCTTTTTTTCTCTTTTCACTCAAATTAATTTTTAGATGCTAAATGTGTTAAAATTTTCATTGAGCTGTCTTCCATAGTTTTTTCAAAATGTTTGTCTTTTCAGTAGAAATCAAATAAATATTCTCACATCACAAATTTTATACTTTGATACTGTTCCCTGGGGAAAATGCTCTCCACCTTGAAAATAACAAGATTAGAATTTTCAGCCTCACAAAATAAGTTTGTTCATGAATATAAAAGACCTTTTAAAGACCTAAATAGTTCAGAGAATAAACCGTATTGACCACGAAGAAAGAGCCCATTTATCACTTAGCAGTTCACAGTGGTGTTGTTGTTGACACTTGTTTTAGATATTTGGCACCGGTTGGTTCATCATCAGATTTAGAATTAGATCATCAGCGCCTTGAACTCGAGATGAAAGAAGCCACTGCAGTTTTTGCACTAAACAGATTGTTAGTTCTCAGAGTACAAAATTGGGTGGGAATGGGTTTCACTTTTGTGTGCATCTACGCGCTTCCTCATGCATTTTGACACGCATGTGTGTGCGTGTGTGCCAGTGTGAAGTTATTTGATCTGGCGACTGAATTTTGCGTGTCAAGCCGAGGACAGATAGAGAAGACTGTTGGCCTCCACAGCTGCATGTCCAGAGGCAGTAGACTGGCTACCTCTTATCACAGCCCTGTACAACAGTGTATTGTTTGGCTAAGTGAGAACTTTACTATTTCATTAAGGTCACTGGGTAAGAGGATGGGAACTCAGAAGCGGAAACCCATGACACTTTTGGGCTCCGCTCAAGGGAAGACACTCGTGTTGAACTTGTGTGTGGGTATGGTGGTGAATGGATGCTTCACAGCTGATATGAAGCTCAGTGCTTTCATCTGCGGTGAGAACTCAAATCTAGTGGAGATTGCGGCTGTGGGAAACAGAGGCACAACTGCATAAATAAGAATAGGCATGAAAATGTTAAATTAATTTAACATTCTCACAAAGATTTAATAGGTCATTTTTCAATGGTTGTCATTTCTGGTAAAATATCAGGGAAATGCCTCCCTCTTGTGGTAACTAAGTGTCTAAATGTGCTGCAGTCGACTGCTAGACATCACCTCCATGCACTTTTCTCTTTAGGATGAGCATTTCCCAAACACTTCCCTTCTGATAGCCCCCCTTGGCCCCACTTACCGGAATCACTCAAACTTTTTTATTGCTGTCCTCAGAGTTTATATTGTTGCTGCACTTTAATTTTGATCAGTAATTATGATCATAAAGTTTGTGGATCAGTCTGAGTTCCTTTGGATGACAACACAAGAGACATCTGTGTGCCCGCAATGTACAGTCCGCGGATCTGCTCTCCCTGTGGTTGCTGCTAGTGGAAAACCCATAATGGCCTTTAATTGGGACTTTAATTGTGTGTGGTGGAGGAAAAGCATTGACTACAAAACTGGTGGTATTTGAGTGCATACATGCATCTTTTGTGTAAGTATATGTGTCTCTCACCGAATCCTCTTCCTCTCTTGGCCTTTGATGGGTCACAGTGCAAATGATGAACTAGGAGCATGTCTAATCCTATATGTCATGATCTATATAGCATAATTTTGCCTACAGGGAGATATGTTAATTGGTGAATAGGACTCTATCAGGATGCATACACTGGCATGTTGTGTTGATACAATAATACACTCGGTGTGAGGCGTTGCACAGGGATCCCCATCTAAATAGCTCTATATTGATCTATTCATCCATGACCTTTGCATGAGTGTAACAGCAGAAGCTTTGACATTAATAAGAAGCATTTTTTCTGCCAGACATGGCTGATAATGATGAGCTGTGAGGACTACTTAGAACTGAAAATGTGTTTGATGACTTATGACCCTGTGAAAGACTTATATTTTTTCCTTAAACATGTGTAACTGTAGCCAGTATTTGTGGTTATTTTGTAAATTTTACAGACAAATAACATCCTAAAGACTTATCATTAGCCTGTATATTATCTTAAGCTAAAAATCAATCTAACATGCCAAAGTAAAGTGAGAAAACAAAAGCAAAAGAAGAGCAGTATAAAAGAAGGTGGCAGAGCACATGTTTAACACACTGAGAAGCAGCAAAAGAACAAGGGGTGTGGAGGAGAGGGGAGAGGATTAGAGGAAGAAGGAGGAGGAGGAGGGGTGAGATGAAACAAGACGGGCTCTGCCTGTCATTACTAAACTGGCACCAGCAGTACCATTTGAATGAGATGGAAAACAAGATGGCATCTTGTGTTCCATTTATGTCTGCAGTGCTTTGGCTTCTGTTCACTATACATACACACATTCATACAAACACACACTGGCAGAGTGAGGCGGGAGCTTGTGGTTCCAGTCCAGTGACAGCGGCCTGTAGTCAGGGTGGCGACGCTTCAGCAGCAGCTTCTCGTATTGGAGAAGCATGTTTGTGTTGGCCCTGAATTAATAACTTTTCATTTAGTACGGAAATGACAGGAATAGTAATTAAGGAAATGGAATGATTTTATTGGCCATGATGTTTATATTAAGTTCCAGATGTGAAGCAGCTGCTTGCGCAGTGAGAGGCCCTGCCCCCTCGTGTGCTATCTAGAAGTACTCTTATTAAGAGCAAGATAACGGCACCAGTCAAATGTATTTGTGTGTATAAAGAACACATAGTATCGCATTCACATCATGTAACAAACTGAACTAATATGATGTCCAGTTTGATTCATGAAGGAAGCTTATGCAGCTCCATCAGGTCTACACTGTATTTATAAATGTGCCCCTAAAGTGCAATTTATTTGCAGATATAATGTTACTCTATTTCAGGCCCGATTTGCCTGACTGGAAAAGTTAATATTGAGGAGTGGTTGTTCAGCATTCTTGGGTGGCCCCAACACATGTGAGATCCGTGTCATACTACACTAAAGTTTTGTATCCTTTAAACAGCAATGACAGCATTGCTGAGATCCTGACATTGAGGACTCCATGTCACAGAGCCAGTTTGGCTTTCACATGCAGATCAAACCAGTCTTTACTATAACACATGAAGCTGCTGTCAGCTCATGACAAGGCCTGGCACAGCATTTAACATGAACACTTATTTACCTAGCTTAAACTAAACACAGAGTACAGTTACATTATGTACCTAAACTTCCAATGATTCTTCCACAACTGTTATTGAGAAAGAGCCACTATACCTTGGTTTTATGCATGCCATTAACATGACACGTGAGTAGCAAAACATACTTATCGCCTATCTGAATATTATTATTTTGCTGACCAGCTTTTAGCCCTTTTCCAGTGGGCACAAACGAAAACATAAAATGAACTTTTTGTTGTAGTGTGTGAAGGAACCCTGAGGAATTCGGTTAACATGTGAAAATGCTTGACAGCTGTAAAAGATTTGTGGACAATATTAACAAAGAGATTAACAGCTATTAAAGAAAAACAACACACCCATATGACATTCAGTAAGCTCGCACGCTTATTTTGTGGTGTTGATGTCTAGTATTCTGGGCCAAAATAAAATAGGGAGGAAATGCAGTTTTGCATGTTTTTTCCAGTTACTTTGCTGACTCCCCCACTTGTTTGAGTCGTTTATTATGAAGATGTTTTGTCTTTTGCATGGTAATAGTAGGGCCATGCCTATTACTGTAGCCAGTGATGTTTTGTTCTGTTGTGATGTGCTCCCATCTGGTTTCCAGTGAAAATGCATCACTCCATTAACATTGCCTGTGATCTAGAGGATGCTTTAATCTAAGACTATAAACTCCACTTAATTACATCCTCCAAAAGAGCTCTATTAGTATAATGCAATCAAACAGGGAGAACATCCATTTTGGCAAGTCAAACATGCTCAAATGGCTCTTGAAAGTGTTTACATCTTCTGATCAGATCATAGAATCATATTTGGAGGTCTGAAGTTATGTTCCAGGGGCCTAGTAGGCTTTTGTGGGTGAAAATAAGATGCACTGCTAATACATTTTAGATTTAATTTCTCTCAAAAACGACCATTACAATTGAGTTTAAGGGGAGCTTAAACAGGCTCTGTGTGGAACTCTGATGACTTTATGCTTGATATTTCATGCCTCTCAATGTATAACCTCCAGTTATATTCTTAATTGCTGTCTGTGCATGCCCTGCCACTTTCCATTACTAGTCATATATATATTTTTATGAATTTCAGCTTCAAAGAAAAGCAAAACAGCTCTTTTAAAAATTATTTACAACGACATTATTGTCAAATACCAAAGCAGTGGGTTTAGCCATATTCTCTTGATAAAAATAAATAAATAAATAACTTAAAAACAACTAACTGAATTTACAGAAAAGTGTTCCAAGTTTCTATTCTGATATTGTTGCAAAATTACAAACTTGTTAAATTCTGTAGTTTTACTGCTCTTTCATATACATATGTAATGGTTGTAGTACTCCAGAACAAATTAGATGACATCCTTAAAAGTATGTCTGTGGTCATATAAAATTAAAAGCACTGGTCTGAGGCTGGAATTAATATTAAAGCACTAAGTTAAAGTAAATTATTTGAATTTGCAACATCTCTTGCTTTGTGACACAACTGTTCAAACAACTGCAGTGCAGTGAAAAAAATGTTGAAGTACACTGATTTCTACATTTTTTCATTAAAATTTATTTTATTTAAGAATATAGATAAACAATTTTATATTCAACCAGTACATATCTGATTTATAGAAGATTTCAAAATTATTTATGTTGTGGTATCGTCTAAGGGAATGAGGAAGTAAATGCATAAATAAAATAAAATTGCAAATGCTGGTTTAGCTTTAAGTATACTATATTGCCATTTCCGGTGATGACGTAACTTCCGGTCGTTTTCCTCAGTGAAGCAAAATAATGGCGTCCCTTAGCGAGGTTCGTATTTTACCTTTTTATCGTTGTTGCCTGGTCTGTATTTTGTATTTGTCATCAAATGGTATTCGGCACACAAAATAAATTTGAGTGGCAGTGTTTCATAAGCCCGACAGGACATTCGTTTTTAATCCACACCTCACGTTTTAAATGCTACGTTATTATGCTAGGCTAACCAATGCTAATACGTTCGCTCAACATAGATGTGTTTTCAATTTATCACTTGTCTGACACTGTCAACACTGAAACTGCTAAGGACTTGCTTTTAATTTATCTGTAAAACACAACATACGATCATAAAATAATGTTCTGTTACCGTTGTTGTTCATAGGAGTCTGCTCCGGCCACTGAGGAGGAACCGACCGAAACTCTTGTGTCCCAGAAGAGAGAAGCCAGGCTACGAAAGTTTCGAGAGTTACATTTCAAACGAGTAAGCTGATTACCTTTTCCCGATGCACATGTTCGTTTTATCCATTAAATTCAGTCCCACAAAGCTGTACAGTTGTGTGTGTGCAACCTGGACTCACAGCTCTCACGTTAAGTGAAGAATTTGGATGATTTTTGATGGACTCGTACTGCTTCACCAATAAATGTTCATCACTTTTCTTTCTACATCAGAATGAAGCACGTAAACTCAATCACCAGGAGGTTGTAGAGGAGGATAAGAGACTGAAACTCCCTTCCAACTGGGAGGCTAAAAAAGCCCGTCTGGAGTGGGAGCTTGCTGAAGATGAAAAAAAAAAGGTGATGTTCTCCATCTTTAACATGTATCCCTCTCTCTTTATGTTGAATACTAGTAAAGAGTCCAGCAGAGCACACTTACAAAGGTGTAGTCTGAACAGGAGAGTTGAATCAAAAGGAAGATAAGCATGTAACAACACTGCACACGCTATCTTATATTAGTAATATTAAAGGAGTGATACTTAGCTTTTTTTGAAATAGAATTATACATTTTAAAACATTTCCCTTTGATCTACATAAACTGTCAATGCTAAGCTTTGGTCGGAATTCTTCATTAATTTAACTCCACAGGTCCATCGTCACCCCAATTTCTGAGCAATGACATGAGAAAGGTTGTTTTGAGCGCTGGCACTTTAAATGCAAATGAACCACTTCAAACCCCCCCCCCCCCATGTTGTTGATCATGCCTCTCTGTCCCATTCAGCCACTTGTGTCCGGCTCAAAGTTTGGACATATTTTCAGTATGAACTACAACTGCTGCTGTTTACAAACAATTATGTTGAACTCAGAGAAATGTTCAGCAGAAGTCTCGACCTTATATTTGCTAATGTCATGACGTAACTAGTTATAAATACAATAAATTAAGAAGGAATTAAAACGGGTTGTAGAAACCCACTCAGTTTTTGACAAAATAAATGTAAAGATAGCTTTGTAGCACCTGGAGGGTTCAAATTTAAACTTTTTGAACTATTAGGGTCCAAATACACAAATAAATGAACCAAAGACTAATAAAAGTGGGGTTAGCAAAATAAGACCCCTTTAAAGAAATAACAAAACTGTTTCTCAGTATGACTTTTTGCACACTGGCTTGATCAACAGGAAGTTGGGTTTTTTGTATATGAACAAATACAATGTTGTACATGAATATATACTTATTTGAAGAATTCTCTTTATTTGGCTTTCAGGAGTGTGCTGCCAGGGGGGAAGACTATGACAGGGTAAAACTGCTGGAGATCACTGCTGATGATGCAGAGCGATGGGAGAGGAAGAAAAAGAAGAAGAACCCAGACACAGGATTTGCAGGTTGGTAGGCTGATTGATTTGTTATCTCCAGTCTTTGAACCTGAATTGAACAGCCTGGTTATGTTTCTAATTCATGAATATGGCAAAGACTGGCATGTTTGTCTGGTTTTAACAGTATGTGTTTACTCTGACAGTTTTACAGCCTGTATCCTTTCTGCAATAAAGGAATTTGTCTTACTGTCTGATAGTTGATGATGGTTAGCCTTAAGAACGTGGTCTGACCATATTACAGATTTTGATAAGAGGATAGAGAGGGCCTACATTTAACTCAAAAAATAAATCATCCAAGTTTACTAGTGACTGTAATCAACTCAAGCCCTATTTGCACAGTATTTACCTGTGGACCTATGATAATTTCTAATGATTGCAGAGATTATCTTGATCTTATCCCATGCAAATGTACCATATCTGTAAAGATTCCATTGCAAACAAGCTATGGAATTTTAGCAAACACATAGGCCCAGTGAAAATATTATTCCGTGGTATCTTATTTCCTACTTGGATATTATGGAGGCTGGCTTGTGATGATAAATGAAAAATTTCAAATTGTTCTACATGCAAGTTTAGGAGGCTCATGCCACAATATGAAATGGATATTCACATGAAGATGAAAATTACATCCTTCAGAAAAGCAAAATCTTAAAAGATGAGATGAGAGATGGAAGACAGTTACAGTAAGGAACATTCTTCTGTCTTTCTCCAGTTATGTTAAATCTGTAAATCAGCCTCTGACATCAAAACAATGTCAATTTATTCAAGTGAAAAAAATAGACTTTGCTTTTATGTTGCAAATATGCTGCATGAAACAAAGACATGGGGGTTTGATTTCTTAATCACCAGAGGTACACAGGTTACATAAGTCCCATGCCAATTTGGCTTCAATTATAAGACCTTTTGCTATTCTAAAAATAAATCCTATTTTTACCCTGCCCCTTAAAGGGGAGACAAGGTATATTGTTTTTGGTTTGGTTTGTGTGTTTATATTTAAGCAGTAAAACTATTGGTTTAATTCATACCAAATTGGGTTTATTGATTGGCAGTGACCCAGAATAGATGTCATTACATTTTGGGAAAAGAAGGTCAAAGTTCAATTTTTTTTTTTTTTTTTTTTTAAATCTTCCCATTTACTTGTAATGGGCGAAATATGTGTGAGAGGTGGGGTTTGTTGTGCCTGACATCACTTGTTGTATGCATTATTTGTTTGTATTGGTAATCTAACAGTTTGAGAAGCATCAGACTTTGTCTTTTTCTCGTGATCACCAAACATATGCCATCACCTCAAAAGTGCTTAGCTATAAATCATATTTTTGTTGCAATCTGAGCTAGGGACATACCAGTAGCTATACTTTTACTTTATATCAGTCCAGTACAGACCTAAAAAGCTGGAGCTGGTATCAGTGACAATGGATCTGAACCACTGACTGATCTATTTCAGTCAAATAATAACCAGTCAATACAGTGAGAACTATAATATTGCAACTTATAAAATGTATCACTGAACAAAATTTAAAATATTTAACTAATTAGATTACTTCAGTGTTATACAAAATAAGTTCACACAAAAAATAAATCTCCTCTTACACTAACAACAAACAATGTGTACTTTTAAATACATTTCATGGTTCTACACAAACAGTAGATATTGCCAAATTGTGGCCAAATTATTATTTATTACTTTTAAAAAAAATCAATACATATTTGTCTGATGCTCTCTCTCTCTCTCTCTCTCTCTCTCTCTATAGATAGATAGATAGATAGATAGATAGATAGATAGATAGATGTGTGTGTGTATCAGGATGGTCCCAGTCACTTCCCCACAGAGCATCAAATTGCTTAATGATTAAACACTGATATCAGATCAGTACTCAGTGTGGGCCAATGCACAAAAACTTTGGTAAAAAGTGGGATCTGAATCGGACCTGAATGTCAGATAGTTGCACCCCTGATGTGAACATTTATGCATGCCATGCACTCACACAGGGTATGTAAATACATGGGTCATCCATTCATATCATTTGCCTCATCAGATGAAGCCCCAGGTTGTAGTCAGTCACCTTAAGCTTAACTGGTGTCAATTTGATGGGGGCTGCAAGGTTAATTGATTACCTTGTTGTATCACCATCATACATATACTGTGTAGTGTTTTTGACAATTTCAGATTGTCCTTATGTAGTGCCAACTTAATCAGAAGCTTTACGGCCCATCAGATTTGGTCCAAATGCAGAGTTAAGACTGCAGGCAGATTACACATTCATTTTATTGATTTAGAGTTAATCATGTTTATCTGTCCTTTAAAACTAATGTAATCAAAGTTTCCACCAACTGTTTAACTCACTGAAGTGCTTGTCATTCACTGATTGTATTGGACTTCTAAGTTTATGGAGACGCCAGAAAGTAATGTGGAAGCAAGAAGTGGTCAGATCAACCATGGTGGTTTTGTTTTAGACATGTCATGCCATTAAACCTCAGAACATTTATTTAGGACTAATTTAATACAGTTTACTCCCAGGGCAAAACATAGTACTTTAATTTTGTCCTATCTATGTGGTATTATGTGATTTTTTTATTTTATTTTATTTTTTTTTTTGAGGAGCCATTTTCATTCCTGTTGGAACTGAGATGTCTACATCATAGATAGCAGCAGTGTACAAAGGTTGTAAAGGCCCCTTGAGAAATGAATCATCCCAAACTGCTCCCAGTTTAATCTACTGAAAAAGAGCCTGTTGTGTCTCCCAAATATGGCTGCCATCTGTTGCATCAAAACCCACTCTGAATTAAAACCTCTAAGTAGAAAATGATCACCAGAGGGGCTTCAAGAGAGAAGGGAGGAGGAGAGTTCTCCTCTTCGTCGCTCCTTAACCAGCCGCAGGTTGTGTTGCCAGGCCTCATGCCTGCTTGCTGTTTGTTCTGGTAATTATAATGCACTCAAACTTTGTTTCTCTCTCTCTCTCTCTGTGTTTTCTTCTCTTTGTCTCTCACTCACACAAAATGATCTGCAGGTTATGCTGAAGCTCAATTTAGACAGTATCAGAGGCTCACCAAGCAGATCAGACCAGACATGGAAAGCTATGAAAGACAAAGGGAGGAATGGTGAGTTTACTCTGTCTCATCTTTGACAGTACTTCTTTTTTCATCTTACTTCGTGATAGATGACTCAAAAAGAGTGGAAATGCCCTCAGGTTCCTAGATTTCTTTAAGAGGTTCATCAAATGATCCATGAGGACATCTTGGCCACAAGCGTGTCTGTGAAATCACTAGTCAAGTAAAGTGAATTGTAACGATTTCCTTGGCATAGTCGTAGCATTTCACATCACATGAGCACAAAGCATTTTCTATACATTACCCAGTGTACCCCATCATTTGCCTGAGGGTTTGTGTCAAAACTGCTGACCACCCCTGAAATAATTTCCAGATTTTCAAGTATAAATGTAAAGCATGTTCTTTAAGGTCAGGGGAGAGTTTAGTGCCTGTAGGTTTTTGCATCTGTAAAGGCTGCCACATGCAGAACCGTGAAGGATGCACCAACACATTCTCCCCTAAGGCCACGTCACCCTCTTTATTAGGATGACCATCATCACAATGACGGAATAGAGAAGCCAGTTGAAGTATGACAACATGATGATTATCTGTGGTTATGTATTTCTAATTCTTTCACTGGTGACCCACAGCGGTGAGGATTTTCACCCCACGTCCAATAGCCTGATCCACGGAACCCATGTTCCCACAAAGGAGGGTATTGACCGCATGGTGGAAGATGTTGAGAAACAGTAAGTAACAGTCAAACACAGGCAGCATATCCTTTCATGACCTTTGGATAATTTAATCTCCTCACCCATTGGATCCAGACTGCTGGACAAACCCTCATACTTAGACTCTGGTTTTACTGTAAGTGTTTACTATTTAGTATTTCACAACACTAATAACTCTTTCACACTAGACAAAAACCTAATAACATCTGGATTTTGTCTTCAGAGCAAAAGGGTACACTTGGCAATAATCTGCATTTATTCTCAGGTATATACAGACTCCACCTCGGATCGGACCTGCTTGTCTTAGAAAGAACTTTGATTTTTGTTTTTCCTGTTTTGTTTTGTTTTTCTCTCTTTTTTTTTAACATTGTTTTAAGGCAGAAAGGTGAAAGAACTAATCTGCTTTTCAGCACATTTGTCACATCAAACATGAGATCCTGCAAAAACAAAAAAACACTTTATGACCAATTTTTCAACTGTATATAAAAATGCAGACAAACTCTTTTTTTGGTGTTAAAACTACAGACTAAATGTAGTAGTCTGTAGTTTTTACAGCTTACGGGTGGCTCTTAGATGTGTGTGAAATTCCCCCTTTTTTAGTAATTCCCCTTTTTTCCCGTGTCTCCACTGTGCAAAAAGCAGCTCTAGGCTTAAAAGTAATTACAACTTTTTAATGTTTCTAACAACAAATGACAGTTGGACCTCTCATGGCACTCGTGGCACTGGTTCACCACAAATGTACCATGGAGAATGGTGCTGGCAATGTGGGATAATTTATCTTTTTAGTTTATGACTTGTTTGCCAGTTTGAAAGTGTGTATTGGGTGTTTAGTGATCTGAACAAAGCCCCAGTGTGGAAATGTAGATACAAATAGCTGATAAGTGGCAGATTATTATATATTATTTCAGGTCAGACCTTTACTGTAGTTCAATATGTACATAGCATCTCAACCTTAAAGTTTTCGTCTTTGCTCCAGGAGTGTCCTTCACCTTTGATTACCATGGTCTTTGCATGAGCTATGCTATTTTTGAGACAGTCTAAAGGCTTGTGTTAGAGATGCAACTGTGGGGCATTAGACAAGGACTGCGCTGCCAGGGAATGACGCACAACAATGCTTTGAAGACACAGTGAATCAAGACTGGGAGCTCACAAATTGACAGTATTTTCCTCTAAGTATGTCTGTAGGAGTCTGTAGGTTTTCCATTGCCACTCTCCATGCCAAATTCAGAACACCCTCAAATTATTGCCTGTAGCCAATTACCGTTATTGGATACGCTGTGGATAGTGGGTATATTGGTTTATGAATTTCTCCTTGAGACGCTTTTATTTGTGATCGTCAGGATCGAGAAGAGATCTAAGTACAGCCGACGCAGGGCCTACAACGACGACGCCGACATCGACTACATTAACGAGAGGAACGCCAAGTTCAACAAGAAGGCGGAGCGTTTCTACGGCAAATACACTGCAGAGATCAAACAGAACTTGGAGAGAGGAACAGCTGTTTAGTGGCTCTAGTTGTTTGACTGGACACGCTCAGCGCTGCAGTTCTGTTTTCATTAAGCAATCTTGGAGGCATCTTTTTCTTCTCAGTATGCCGCTAACCAAGAATACATGTAATAAAATGTGAAAAATGGACTTCTCTGTAAGGCAGTTGTTCTTTATCACGCTAAACCGATTTTGAGCTTAATGAAAATTATCTGTAAGATATGTAATGTTTAGTGTTTTTCAGATCTGTTATTATTCTTGTCCTGTATTTTTAAATAAACCACTTCCTATTATCCACATATCTTGCACACTTCTTGGTTTTTTTGTTTTTTGTGGGCTCCTGTGTGTGGTCTTATGATAGGAGATGTTTTGAGCGTGAGAATGAACGACCATTAACTACAATTAAGACCCGGGGGCATGTTTAGCAGACGATGCCAGCCAAAGAATGTTTTGATATAGGTGCACAGGAAGATAAGGACGAACAGATGAGCAATTCAATTTATTCATTATCAAGCTCATCTCCATTTAACCAACTCGCCCCGAGCTGTGACATGAGCAGCAGAGCCTTGTGACTGGAAAAGAGATTAAAGAACAAAACAGGTTCCCATGCAACCTCATCTTTCCTCTGTCTGGAGTACGGCAGCATTGCACCCTCTGCAGGGCAAAGCGACCAGTGTGTGGAAACAACCAACACTGAATCCGACAGAGTATACGTCTATAAATCACACTTGCGTTTCATCTGTCAGTCTGCTGTCATACCTGATACCCTGAGAGGATGGTGTAAAAAGAAGCCGTGACACAAGTTCTTTATGTTTTGATGATAAAGGGTAGCTTTTTTTGATTGGGACATTATAGTTTTGTCTGATTTGCCTGGAGATGTAATAACCGTGCATAAATTCACAGATGATTACTCATTTGAGATGTTTAAGACCTTCACAAAACACCTTATGAGGAAGTAGGCCAGTGGTTCCCAACCTTTTTTGGCTCATGACCCCATTTTAACATCACAAAATTCTGGTGACCCCAGACATTCAAAACTGAGACTTTTTTTTTTGCAAAAATTAATTGGTTTTTGATCATGTAATAGTTTGCTATACTATGTTGCAAATAAACGTTAATTTTACACAACATTTAGTCTATATAATGTATATTATTATGGACAGAGGCAGTAAAGCCAGGTGTAGATTACTGCACAAAGGTAGAATTTGATTTTCCTTGGTCAGGATATGTACAGTCAGTCCAGCTTGGATTTACAAGGCTGACAATTAATACTGAAC
>JAPQRP010000017.1:14658485-14695757 GCA_037367295.1 Apogon hyalosoma | reverse complement strand
GCTTCCTCCCACCATCCAAACACATGCACTGATAGGTTAATTGATTAATCTAAATTGCCCATAGGTGTGAATGTGAGAGTGATTGTTTGTCTCTATGTCAGCCCTGTGATGAACTGGTGACATGTCGAGGGTGAACCCTGCCTTCGCCCATAAGTAGCTTGGATAGGCTTCAGCGACCCCAGTGACCCTAGGGAGGATAAAGCAGATTCAGAATTATCAGTAGCCCAATGTACACTGGTCGAATATGAAGAAATAAAAGATCACATAGGAAAGACTTTTAGAATATCCATCAACTAAAACTTTGAATCCTTTTTTTGTATTGCTAGTATGTCTTGAATCTCTTCTCTCTGTTTATACAGCAGCAGCAGCAGCTAAAGGAATGTCTGAGGTGGATGCCACCCCAGTGTCACAGAATGGCGCCCCAGCCAATAAAAAGACATCGGCACCACTGCCGGAGCTAGAATATAGAGAAAAAGGGAAAGAGGGAAGGGGTGGCGGGGAGGCTAAAAAGCAGCACAACAGCAACAGCATCTTACCATCATCAGTGGACTCTAAACTCCAGGAGATGGAGTATATGGAGAACCATATGAACAACAAGAGACTGACCACAGAGCTGGGCAGCACAGAGAACCTGTTGCTTAAAGAGGACAACAATTCCTCCTGTTCCTCCTCTTCCTCATCCTCCTCCAAAAACTACAAAAATGCTAGCAGCAATGCCGCAACACTCAACTCCTCCCCCCGCGGTCATAGTGCCACCAACGGCAGCGTACCCTCCTCTACACCATCTTCCTCTTCTTCCACGGGGAAGAATGAGAAGAAGCACAAGTTGGCAGTAGGAAAGGGGACAGCAGGTGGCTCCCACAGGGATCCCACTGATAACTGTATCCCCAACAACCAGCTGAGCAAGCCAGAAGCACTTGTTAGGTAAGGAATGCACATGAACACATTTATTTGCCAAGATGCTTAATCATTAAGAGGACAGTGTTGAGAAAAAAATTATAACAAAATATATTGTAACTCATTACACAATCATGAAGCAAGTTCTGCAAGCAAGAATCTGTCTCTGTTAACCCGCCGGACAAAATTAACCGTTTACATGTTACTGTTGTCCTAAGTGATATGACTAAAGTTTGTTTTTTTTTTGTTCTGATACATGTTACGAATGTGTTCACATAAAAAGGGAGCCTTTGCACCAGGAGACCAATCACAAACACTGACCGGTCTTTAAATACCTGTAAACCATAATGTTAAATGGGTACAAGGAGAAATGTTAAATAGATTTAAAGTGCAGCCGAAGTTTGGAGAGAAATGTAACATTCTTATCAGAGTCTCATCATTTAGTTACAGTACATCAACTATGTTTTGTTCCACTAAGTTAATGTCTACATAGGGTGTGTATTTTCAGTTGATACTGTTTAACAGTAAAAAATAAATATTAAAAATAAATTCGAAGTATATAGCAGACTCGCTGCCAAATATTATAAAATAACATTATAATATTGGTTACAACATAATTATGATGAAAAATCTAAGTTTTAGTCTTGTAATCACTTTTTTAAGACTGTATATTAGGCAGTATTACAAAGAAACATCAAAGGGAAAATCAAAGAGGATAGACAGTCTGTACTTCCTGTCCTCATAGACCCTCCCACTTTCCGCACAGCACACCTAGATATAAAAAGATTGATTAACCCTTAATCCTTCTTCGTGATACAGACATATTTATATTGGTACTTTTTGCTAAATCAGAAAGCTGTGCTGGACTCACTAAAGCTGAATCACACAGGGTTCCTACGCAAGTATGGAAACGTATGGAATTTAATTTTCTAAATTTCCAGGTCTGGAAAGTAAGGAAAATGAAAACAAATGTATGGAAAATATTCATGTTTCCAAGACTGTTACCACTGTTCTGTCTTAAACATAAAATTATGAATATCAAAAAAAGAAATGGATCGATCTGTTTTCTTAAGGTGCTTGCTAACACAGCTAAAGTATTTGTGTGAGCACATACAGTAGGCTATGCATCCCAGAAAACATTTGGGCAGATTGACAAGTTGAATGCCCAGCCTTCTGCTCTTATCCTCCTCCAACCAATTTTAAGGCCTGCCCAGGTGTCATCAAGTTTCACTGCTGCTTTGACAGACAGGTGACATCCACACACTGTTCGTGAGTGAGCTTTTCAACATGTCTTGTATGATCGTTGGCAGAACTCATAATGGGTAGATGTAAATTCTCAAACGACTGGCTCAGAAATCCCAAATATAAAGACTGGTAGGCTGATTTGAATTTTTTTTTTATCAAGACATCTGGAAATTAGGGTCTGAAAAAAGTATGGAATTTTGAAATTTCAAATGTGTATGGAACCCTGATCACATATACATTCGGTTTAACATTTCAGCATTTGTTGCATTTGCCTTTTGTGGTTTCTAGCCATTTTTATGGAGCACACAGTTACTTTTTCAAATATCACTGTACCCGGTGCATACAGACAAAGGCCAGTAATACTTCATACTGTTGTAATTGATCCACCAAAAAACCTGCTATTGTGATATTTGAGATCATGGTATAACATAAGCCACCCAAAGCTAGCAGATGGTCATCAAGATGGTCTGTTTCTGATGTGATTTAACTCAAGTGATATTGTTTAAATGTACTTTGATCTTCATATTAGTACATTGTGGTGTGTCACACCGTGAAATGCTAATTTGAGAACAAATAATGAGTGAATCATTGTTCAAGTGTGAAAATAGGTTTAGTGTAATTCTGATGATGGAGGATTATTTCACATTTTTGTAGAATCTCAGGTGAGTATTATAAGGTTAAGAGAAGCCCTTTGTTTTTCCTTTCTAAATTGGTAGCATTTTAATGTTTGTGGTGTCTGTGTTTGTGTAGATAAAACAAAATTCATTATCTCCTCAGAGGTTATCCTTTTATTATGGTCTGGTAGTCAGCAGGATTAAGTGAAAACCACGTGAATGATTTATATAAATTTCTTCAACTACACTAATGAAGTATGACGGAATCTCTCCTGAACAGCACACTTTGTTTGATGACTCTTAACCAGAGTAGGGTGTGTTGTGTGTATGTACAATTACATAATATATGCTGTGCTTTGCATTGCCCTAAATTGTGTTTATTGCATATAAAATTTTATCTCTTAAAATGAGTATTTACATATAAAGGTGCAGTGTCTGTCTGGGTTTGACAGACTAAACATTTTATTATATTGTACGACATCAGGTTTTTTAGATAACTACATTAGTTACATGGCATCTTATGCTCTACCTTAGGTTTTAGAAAGTTGTTTATTTTACCTCATTACGAAGTTTTATTTAAAGCAAAGAAATGTTGACAGTTGTATAAACTGCATAGTACATTTTAAGGTCTATTAATGAAATGTATTGAATATTTTGAAGTGCTTTGTTTAATGTCATATAAATAACATATTAAAATATCTGCTTGGTTCACTCTCCAGATTGGAGCAGGATGTTAAAAAGTTAAAGGCAGACCTTCAGGCCAGCCGGCAGGTGGAGCAGGACCTGCGCAGCCAGATTGGTTCACTGGGCAGCGCTGAGCGCTCCATACGCACTGAGCTGGGCCAGCTGCGCCAGGAGAATGAGCTACTACAGAACAAGTGAGTGGTGTGTGTGTGTAAGATGTCAGAAGGAAAAACTGCTGTAACTGTGAGTTGTAAATGTCATAAAATTTTAATGAGCTTCTTTTGTGTGATAATTAGCCAGTGTGAAAGTGATTTGTTAGCAAGTCATCATTACCCACAAAATGATAATATTAATGCTGATAATCTGTGTCTGTGTGCATTCATGTCTAGGCTCCACAATGCTGTGCAGGCAAAGCAAAAGGACAAACAGGCAGTGGGCCAACTGGAGAAGAGGCTCAAAGCCGAACAGGAGGCTCGAGCCACAGCCGAGAAGCAGCTTGCAGATGAAAAGAAGCGGAAGAAGCTCGAGGAGGCCACAGCAGCCAGAGCAGTAGCACTAGCAGCAGCATCCCGGTAGTTGCACATCTGACACATCTGTTAGCATGTTACATATTATTATAAGAACTTAATGCTTATACTGTTCCATGTTTGTTACAGAGGAGAGTGTACAGACACACTGCGGCGGCGGATTACTGAATTAGAAACAGAGTGTAAGAAACTAACAATGGACATCAAGCTTAAGGAAGACCAGATCCGAGAGCTTGAATTAAAAGTGCAGGTACAGATCTATTCATTTCATTTCATGATTTAATTGTTCTGGTTTGTTGAAAATTGTACCTGTTTTCCAGCTTACATCACCAAATATGCATCTCTCAAATATGTCATCATCTTGACAACACTGTCCGCTAAAGCTTACATTAGACTGTAATTCGGTGCTTTGGAGATCAGAAATTTATGTCCAGATTTGCTAAAAGTAAATTTTTCAGTTCCTCACATTTCACGTCACTGTATTTATTGTTTCTCTTAGTTCACTTAACCCAACCACATTATTTTGAAATGTGAACATCAGAATAACAGTGAAATTGTCAGTGATTATTGCTTTTATTTATTTGGTCACATCATCTGTGAGTCAAAGGTTTTCAAATGCTTTGTTATTATTTGGCCGTATTGCTTCATGATGGTGTAAACAATGTAAACATCTGATCTCAGCTGTATTAAAAGAGAAACAAGTGCCACAGTAAAATGCATATACATCATAATGGAGCACTTCTCGCAGCTCCAATAAGTATGCAGTGTTTGTGATGTCTGTAGAGCTCATCATAAGCCCTAGTGTCAGCTAATGCCTGCATATTCAATTCAAGTAACCCCTGCTGTGAGGCTGTAGTGGAACATGTTATTCAGGGTTAGCTCAGTTTTTGGAAAGGGCACAAATGATGCTACAAAATGCATCCTTGTTCAGCCATAGTTGTACATTTAAAGTGTGTCACTTGGAGCCTAACTCTTTGTAATACATCATTATGAAAAGTGCTAAAAGGTTGGCCACAGGTTGAAAGGCGTGTGACACTCCTTTGTAGAGCCATATGAGGTTCTGAAGAGGTTTTTTTTTTTTTTTTTTTGAGGGGGGGTGTCGTACTGCTTCACCGTGTAAGAAAGGCTGCTGAAAACTGTATCTGTTTAACAAACTTATATTTAGGAGATATTCACCACTTTTTCCCCATTGTCAGACAGCCCCTTCCCACGGGAATGTGAAGCACTCTTGGACCTACCAAAGTTTCCTGACTGAAAGAGTAATTTTGCTGCTTGTCTTGTTGACTGCAGTGTGGTATATTGGACTCATACCAGCCTGTGGATTTCTAAATAAAGCAATATAACAGCTTCACTTCAGATCTGTTATATTGCCTTTTATTTAGATAATGAACAAAGAAAATGAACAAAGTGAGGCCACACACTGTTAATTAGATGGCACTGACTCTAACTGTTTTGTTAGATAAATTTCATGACATACAGTAATCAGAAAAAACTACATCAAGGTCCAAAAGGTCAAGGAGATTTAAAACAAGTGATGTGTTCATCAGTTTGTCTTAAAGTGCTGATTTTCATTTTTTTGTCTTTATAGAAACGTGTGTTACCAGTATTCATAGTATTTGTGTTTCATTACAGTTGTGTCATATAATTTACCACCATATAATGACCACTTTGTTTTGTATGTTTGATGTCTCTCAGGAGCTTCATAAATATAAAGAGAATGAAAAAGACACAGAGGTGCTGATGTCAGCGCTGTCAGCCATGCAGGATAAAACCCAGCACCTGGAGAACAGCCTCAGCGCAGAGACCAGGATCAAACTAGACCTCTTCTCTGCACTGGGAGATGCCAAGAGACAGCTCGAGATTGCACAAGGTCAGGCTGTATTTCTGAAGTCAAACTTACACTTCTGGTACACACCACATACCCCTATTCCACTGAAATGGTTCAGGGCCATTTCAGCATCATTTCAGCTGAAGCAATATCAGTTATCCTTATGTGGAGAGACATTTTTATAAGACATAGATAATTATACATACCTTTCATTGCCAGCGGCATATCTCAGAAGGACTTGTGGTGCGGTGGATGACCAGGTCTAATGTGCTGACAGTCTGCATGGCACAATGGCCTCACTTACTGTTAGTTTAACCGGCTGATCAGCACTGTCGCTTCCACTTGAAGAACAGCTTTATCATAACAGGTTCTTTTGAAGTGTATACTGTGAGTTTTCTGCATGGACACTTGGTGCTTTTACTTCACAACCACATTGAAGTTCTCATTTTCTTCCTATTTTGCTTGGTAGCAAAATTTTATTTGCCGTTTATAGACCCTCCTACAGCCCCTGACATGTGGGTGCTTGGTTTTAGCCCCGTTGTAGCTCAACAGTGTGGGTTTCAGCCTAGAACCAGTTATTCTTTGGTGGTAGGAATGGATATATACAAGAGAATACAATACAATAGAAGAGAATACAGTAGATTAGAATTATGTTTATTGTCATTGTGTGTGCAATGAAATTGGGAGTACTACTGTAGTCAGTGCAACAATATGAATAAAAAAATCTGTACATCAGAAAATAAGAATGGAGCAAATAAATTGCAAAACCTAAAAAGTAAAATAAAATAAAATGGAAAAAAAAATGCAAAAAATAAAATAAGAATAGAACTAAAAGTAGAATAGAATAAAAATAGACATAAAATATGAATAGATACAATATTATCAATATTAACAGTATTTACATCTGTAAACAAATCTATAAAAATGATGCATTTATGTTTGATAAATATTGAATAAATATTATATTGTTATTGCAAGAACAGAGGATTGTTCACGAACCACACAGGATTATTGCATGATTTATTGCACATAATACAAATTATACATGGTTATTGCACATTATTGGGAATGATTGCATGAGGGTACATTGAGAGAAGTGATTGTAGAGGAAGAACGCAACAAAAATGGTTCCAAATTAAGCACCAGCCCTGAACTAACCTTGGAACCACTTCAGTGGAAAAGGGGGCTATAATATGTAATCCTGTGATTGGTCTGACTCGTCAACGTCATCTGTTCTCAGGTCAAATTATGCAGAAGGACCAGGAGATAAAAGACCTGAAGCAGAAGATAGCCGAAGTGATGGCCGTCATGCCCAGCATCTCCTACACGGCCGACACCAGCAGCATGACCCCCGTCGCCCCCCACTACTCCTCTAAGTTCATGGACACCAATCCCTCTGGCCTAGATCCCAACGCCTCCGTTTACCAGCCACTCAAAAAGTGAACGCTTTGTCCCAGCTCCTACCCATTCTTCCATCCATCCTCATATCTTTTTAATTTTTTTTTTTCCTGCAGACCCATCTCTTTCCAATCTGCTCGGCATGTCTGCAGCTGAGAACGTTGTTTTTCTTGGTTTTTTGTTTTCTCCATGCCAGGTCAGAAGGATGTTGTATTGTGTGACTGTATTTGTTGTAGTTAAAACAAAAGACAAAAAAAACTTAAACGGACATCACTTGTCGACTAGGAAAGCCCCAGGTTTTTTTCTCTTAAATGTCTAGTGAAACCTCACAGAATCGGGTATTTATCTTCATCTCAAGGGTGTTGCTCTCCCTCTTCCACCATCACTGCAACTACCTGCAACCAGTTACCTGCTCATGTGTCCTGGGGAACAGCTGCTTTTTTTTTTTTTTCATAAATTTTTTTAGGTTGCCCCCCCACACACACACACACACACACACACCTAAATTTGGAAAACAGTTCTCCTCTGTCCTACAGGCTGACTTGTATCCCAGTCTTGTTTTGTTTTTCTCCCAACATTTGTACAACCAGAGGAATGTAGTGCAAAGTTGGCACAATCTCTTGCCCAGTTATTAGTATCTCTTGCCCAGTATTTAATTTATTGTTTGATGCCACAATCAAACACCAAACTCACCCTCTCTTGGCTATTTTAGGTTTGACAAAGAGTTTTGGACTTTATAAAATGTATTGTGTGAATCTGTTCACTCTCAAACGTCTGGGCATTGATTGTGGAACCTTCGGTTTGTCAGCTCAAATATTGTACCTCAGTGAAGAAAATTTAACTCATGCAGATCCAAATATTCAGTGTAAGGAAAAGACTGCAGTTCTCCAAATGTATTTTCTGAAAGAGTGCAGGTAGAGAAGTTCCCACACCAGTGTCCACCAGTGTTGTCAATATTCTGCATAGCCAGATCACAGTGCCTTGATTGAAGACATAATGGGTTTGATTAGAAGACAAAACCCCTCTGAATTAGTTGTGAAGCATCTGGCTAAGCTGAAAAGGATAAGAATTTGACCCTGTCAAGTAAAATGGGACAAATTTGCCTTTGGTTGTTGATTTGGATTTTTGGAGTCCCTTCTGATGTACCCACTGGTGGGAAGATAATCTGTTTTGTGCACTCGAGGGCAGCTTTGTCTTTGACACGTTACATTTAATAGCCCCGATTAAGACATGGATTGGACCAAGATTTGGTCATTCTGTTCTTTTCTCGGGTTGTCATTATTTTTGATGCAAAGTTATCCCAGACAGTGTATACTGCACACAGGTCTCCAGCTCATCAGTTACCTACTCATGAAGACTCTTCTCTACTGCTCATAAAACCCAAACTCCTCAGTTTAGCTGCTGCCCCCTCTTTTGTTTTTTCTTTGATTTCCAATTTAAAATTGCACTCTAAACAACACATGCTGTTTCAAAGGGAAAATTGTATAGATGGACTGTGCAATGTATTCAAGAAACAAAGCTTTGAAAATGCCAACTTTAATATTGCAGTTGAAATTATTTTATATTAAATTAATATTCCATTTCAGTTTGTGTGCCAAGAATGGAATGCTTGTTTCTCTAGTAATGTGTTCAAGAATGTACTGCAAATACATTGGCTGACATGTTTGTCAATGATCCTCCTCAATTATCACTTAATGGAAGTTTGTGTTAAGCAGGTAGAGAAAGTGGTCACCTGTTTGTAGTAGACGGTAGTTGAAAGTAAGGGACTAGAAAATCAAATTTCTTTTTGTGAATGTTACAGTATTTGCAACTGTTGGACAAGTGGGTGTTAAAAGCAGTTTTCCTAACTCCTGTTTCTGGTATTATTGTTATTTCCTGTAGGGAGAAATCCCTCGAGTCTGATGTGGTCTCACCATCATCTGAAATGGTCATTGTGCGTGTGGTTTTCACTTTCTGTATATGGAGAAGCTTTTTTGCTCAGATTGCTGTCATTGGCTCTTGGAAAAAAAAATGTTGTGAAATTTACAGTTTAGTCAGTTGTTTGGTCAACTGATTGTTGAAAGTATAGAAAAAATGTTCTGTTTGTTTTTTGTTTTCTATGCCCACAGTCACTGCTCTGTTTCTCCCCAGGTCTGACCTTGGCTGCGCTCTCGCTCTGTGAGGTTTACAAAGAATAAACTTTTTTTTTTCTTGCAAAATGACTTTCTCTGCATGTTGACATTTCTCTAAGCACATGTCTATAACAGTGGTTATTGTTGCTTTGACCACCTGGTTGTTTTGTTACATCTGATCTATTTATAACTTTATATAAACTGCACCTCTAATTGAGTAAATTTGCTCAAAGAACAGGCGCTGCTACATTACAGTAGTTAAATTCCATGTCAAAGGTAGACTATCACAGTGGACTTCTTTCAGTTTAGAGCATATATAGTATCGCCGCTAGGGGGCAGTGGTCATCAGCATAATGTATGCTTGGAGATTATCTGTCTACACATTCTCAGGGTATTAGCTCTACCAAAAACCTTTAATTCCGTCTTTTCAGGATTATTCTGCCTTGACAAAAGTTACATCATAATTTATTCATACCATGACCAACAGGCCTACCATGATGATAACTGATAGCATTTGTGGTGCAGCATCAGCTGGATAAATAAGTTGATAATCAGTGTCACTTTAGTAAAACCAGGTTCAAAGCTTGTATTTTCTGATCAAACACATTTATTTCATACTCTTATTCTGGCCTTTTAGTAGTTAAAGACAATCACCAAAGGGAACTGTCTGGACTGTGCTGACCCCAGGTCTTGAGATTTCAAAACATAAATGGGAGCAAATTATGGCTTCCACACATTTAGATTTTTGAGATAATTTATCTAATTGGAAATTTTGCAGGGAGATGAAGAATCAGTCTCACAAGGACAATGAATAACTCAGATGAAAGAGAACCTCTGCTCAGCATTCTGTCACATGGCAGGATTCTGGAAATGCACATATTTAACCTGTGCAGCAAAGAAAATGTGAGTAAAGCGTCTCACTGGTGCCTAGGTTAAGTGTAAATTCGTTGAATCGTCAGTATTTCATAACCCTCCCACTTCCAACTTGGCACCAGTGTTTGGCAGAGACATTCCAGTGGATTTAACAGATTTACTGTAGGTCTTTTCCAACATTTGGCATTTGGTACAATTATACATGCAATGCTAATATTTAATCCAGCTGTCTGGGGAGGAGACACCATAATTGAGGAACCCTTTGTGTTGCTTTCCTCTTTCTCTTGATTAACATAAAATCCAAGACCAATTTTGTTGGTAGAAATAACTTCCAGCTAACCTGCCTCTGCAGTCTCCTACAAAATTCGGTATGTGCTGAAATAGACTGTGAGTGAATTTGTGTTCTCAGAAAACAGAAAATATGGTACATTTTTTGGCACGCGCATAAGTACTCACATCTGACACTATGAGGCTTATATTTGTTTATCTAATAAATAACTGTTTTGGCCTTTCATCCTTACCTTCAGAATGAAGGCCAACCTCTGTTTGCCTCCATTTCTGAAAATCATTGATTTATTTTTTCCACGTACCGGCTATAATAACTACTACCCATGTTGTAGCATTAAAAGTAAAGACGTATCTCACATGCGTCAAGTACCTGGCTGATTTACTAGTACAGAATGTACTCTTTGTTTCAAGTCTTTCAGTGAAGTGTAGCTGTAGCTGCCATCAAAGAAATAGTGATTTTAAAGGAATGTACCATCCTGAGCACAGAGGAATCATTTAGTTTACAGTAGTACACTGGTGTGGTGATAAATATCCCTTCCATCTCTATTTTGTGCAGCATTAAGGCACTACTTTGACATTTATGTAAATTTCAGATCCAAGATAGTGGTGGTGTTGCCTAATATGTCCTTGGGGACACATTTAGCCTGTTGCACTCCTGCTTCTGAGCTTGTCATCTTGTGTAAAATCAGGTAGTGCAGGATTTTTTTGAAAGCCATTCTCTGGAGTGATTCATTTCCTGTGCGATGATGTAAACTCAACGAAACTCTCTTTTCTCAAGGGTTTATTATCATTTTATAGACCGCTCTTTGTTACAACATGAACAGTTGTGTCACTGCTTAAATAAGATATCCAGATATCAGACAGCAGAACTAAATTAATGGCAAATGTTGATCATTATAATGGTATTTATAGTTTTCCTTGTTATACATACAACTCATAGAGCTGTTTGTACATTCAAAAGGTCTATAAATGGACATTTCCAAATTTTCAGATTATACAAATTTATATTTTGTTGAGCCTGTAAATCGTGTTTGCATCTGCCAACAAGAACTCTTTGTAATGAAGCATCTTTATCCACCAAATTAGCTCTGTGAGATCCTGTCCCCAGATGTCCAGCTCCTTGTTTGGAACAATGACTCACTGAAATATGTGATCTATGAGTCCAAAGCCTGTTTTTACCTCCCCTGCAGCTGTTCACTTGTTTGATGGGCCATCAAGGCATTGGGGCAGAACATGCATACAACATAATAGGACACAGTAGTGGAAATAGAATACCCCCAATGTGTAATAAAATCCAACTAATTCAAAATATGAGGACATTGTTGAGACCATAAATATATGGGTGAAGACTCTGTGGAGATTGATAATGGTTTATTCTTTCTGTGTGTTATATCCAGATATTTAGTTGTTTCAGCCTGAAAAAGTGTGAGGTAGAACATGTGTACAACATAGTAATATACAACAATGAAAATGAACATGTAAATATATTCAGTGGATTTGTGATAAAATCATACTAATTTAAAGCACAAGAGCATTGTTAAGCTCATAAATCAATGGTAGAAGACTCAGTGGAGATTTATAATATGCAATTTTGAATGCTTTATTCTTCACATGGTGTATTATATTCACATATTTAGTCGTTTCAACTCAAAAAGGTGTTGGGCAGAACACGCATACAACAAAATAGTGGAAATGATACCACTAACAGGTCTATATTCAGTAGATGTGCAATAAAATCAGACTGATCCAAAGCATAAGGACATTAGTGGAGTGTAATAATATGCAGCATTACGTCGTTTAGTCCTTCTGGGTTGTGTTATATTTAGATATTTAGTTGTTTCAAGCCAAAAAGGTGAAGGGCAGAGCATACATACAACATAATAGTGGAAATGACACTTACTAATAATATGTGTAATAAAATCAGACTAATCCAAAGCATCAGGACATCAGTGGAGTTTAATAATATGCAGCATTACGTCGTTTAGTCCTTCTGGGTTGTGTTATATTTAGATATTTAGTTGTTTGAACCTGAAAAGGTGTGTCAGCTGTGTTGAAATGCACCTACTCCCTCCAGTCTATTTCTAGTGTGGCGGCGGTGACATTACGCACATTTCCACTCAATAGAAGACTGTTTCATGCGCTCAGAAAAGAAATGCCTTGGGACTGAATTAAACATGAGAGTCTAACCCACAGCCCGTGATGTGACTACCAAATCATTTGTCTCAAAAGGCGCTGGGTGGGAGTCGAACTGTGCCGACTATTAACGGGAGCGGTCGGTGACAGCTCCGCCCGCCCGGGATGCGAGCGCTGCTGTACTCGCGTGATTCCACAAACGGGCGTCACGCACATTATCCGGTGAATTTACATACATAACACCGCCCAGGGGGACGAACATGATAATCTACCATCGATTGAAAACTAACCGTGCGGAGGGGAGGAAAAAAACAGCTGAGAAAAGTTTCGGGCGGACAGGGTTGTGTTAAACAGAGCCAAGTGTTTCGACACAGACTAACAGGATCGTGTTGGGCTTTTTGCCCCACTTTTGGATTACGATATGGACGCTTTGAAATCCGCCGGAAGGGCAATTATACGAAGCCCCAGTATCGCCAAACAGTCGTGGGGTGCGGGCAGACATAAAAGTAAGTATCCATTTCCTCAGCTCATCCCCATGGAGGTGTTAGCTCCTGCTAATTTGGCTAAACCAATGCTAACTAAGCTAAACCAACCTAGCTTTGACAACTAGCTAACACCACAGCCGGCGTTTAGCGGAGACTAATTAACTGCTAACTGCTAACCTGACTTTACAACTCCGAAGGAAAAGCTATAGCTACCGGGGTCGAAAGCAGCCAAAGTGGGGGAAACAACTCCGAAACACAACAGCCGCCTTACACCGCACATTTACGCTCGGAAATGTTTTGTTATGCCTCTGAACTTGACACTCAAACTGACAGCACAGACCCATATATCGTAAACAGAGTCGTGGGGAGTCGGAGCAACTTGAGCTCCCAGACTGGTTCTCCACCAGTCCGACCAGTCCAATGAGTTGGACTGTTTTGTGCACTCGAATACCTGAGACGATAAAACAAAAAAAAAGTTTCTGTATTTTTTTTTTTTTTTTTAAAGCTCTGGTCCTGTTGTCTGCCACGTCGCTCAGCCGACTGACTGACACGGCTCCGTGGGGGGCTAGAACACTGGGATCTGGGCGTGTGAGGGGGACAAGGAAAGGCACAGGGGTGAAAAGGCACGGAGACATGAGTGGTCGTGTTCCTGGCGACGCTGTACGATCCTAGCAACGCACTGTTGCTAGGCGATACACTCCAGGAAAAAAAGCCAAGTGTGCCTCTATAGAAGGAGTGGGTGCGGAGTGTTGCATCTTATAGTGATCAATGCCAAAACCGAAGTCATAAAAATCAGCCTTGTTTTTGCTTTGGATCTCCGTATTCAAATGCATCCTCTGATGTATGCGAGCATCGTCACTTTCATTGCACATGCACAGCTAATCTGCAGAGATCATGTCATGTTTGCTTACACAAAAGGGGAAATGCCATCCTGCCTCTTTTCCTTTTTTTCGTTTCATAGACAATAGACCAGTGGGCAGAAAGAAGTCACACGTGCCAGACAGTGCAATCGATGCTGTGTTTTGGTCCACTCCTCTCTAGGGGAGGGGGTTGATGCTCACCATCACCAGCAGTACCAGCAGCAGCAGTAGTAGTAGTAGTAGTAGTGGTGGACTGGATGGAGGCTTTCCAGTTACATAGGTCTATCTACCAATCAGCTGCTAATATTGGCAAGTTGAGGCTGACTGAGTGTTTTGACAGTCAAACTGATGCTTTCCTTTCACTGTACATCTTTATTATATGGTATTCTCTCTGGAAGTTCCCGTTTGGCTGTATAACTGTTTGTACCTTTTTCTCTAGAAGTCTTTGTTCGACTGCAGCCAGATTTTAACAGATCTGTATGGACTTGTGAAACAGCAGTTTCATAAACAGACAGGAACATGCTTTATATTGTAGTCAGTAATTTGCAACATAAAAAGGGAAGTATTTTGGAGTTGCTCTTTATTTTTAGCTGGCTACATATCCTCCACATGTCTTTAGTTTGACTCGAGCCCTCCCATGTGTGGGCTTGGCCTTGTCAAAGCAGTCTATTCACCTCTTTGGCATCTATCATCACTGCATTCCTTTTCTCCTACTGTCAGAGCTGGATCATAACAGGTTACTATCATGTTTTCACTAAAACCGCCCACCGCATCACTGCCCACTGTCTCAGCAGACATTACGGCTTTGTTGGAAAGATTGCACAAGTGTGTTTGCCCCAGTTCCTGCAATTTTTAGCCTCTGCACGAGCAAGAATGTGTCAACTATGTCATTTCCTGCACAGTTTAAACAGCTCAGTGGTGCTCTGGCAGTCTGCTGAACTGACGAAATGTTTCTGTACACTACCCTGCCTTGATGTCCAAATACTTACCATTTTCTGGGGGAAAAAGTGGTGTAGGCCTATTTTTCTGTATCTGTCAAGTGTGGGAGGTCGAAAATCCTTGTCTGCTTTGAGGATAGACTGTCCTCCTACATTCCTGGTCAAGGCCCTCTCTTCTGTGGGATTGTCTATATTCAACAGTTGGACAGTCCATTTGCACTTTATCATATTTAATACCTAAAAAGTGTGAACCAAATGTTGTTGTTAGTGCCACTGGAGATGTAATCAATATTACTAATTAGCCTAGTTTTTTTGTTTGTTTGTTTGTTTTACATTTTATTTAGATTGCCAAGAGCCTGTAGCTTCAGCAAACCAGTCATTTTGGGTCTTATACATATTTTATCAAAACGGACAGTTCTTTGTTATTATCCTCTGTGGTATGGACTGGGAACTACAGAGCAAAGCTGTCCCTGTGGTCCTGCTTTGGCCAGTGCCATGTCCCCTGCACAAAGTCAACTAAAGGGAGCCCCTGAGCTGTAATGGAGATTGCTTCCTGCAGGATTTTTTTTTATAGAGTTGTAAAGCCCTTACTGATTTACGGCCCCGTTAGGTCTTCTGTATCTCTAATCTGCTTCTGTGTGTTGTCACTGTATAGTCACGTGTGAGAATCTGTGGACAGGATTGCACAACCATGCTTTGTCATTGTTTTTTTTTTAAAAGGACAATTTTTAATCCCGTGAAGCAGTATATGTTTGACTCCCTCTTGTTTCGTCTGACAGAACAGGGAGAAAATAACTGAAAATGTTTTTGTCAGTGGACTTTCTTCATTCTCTTATTAAGTTCTTGGTGTTGATTTACAAAAAGGGGCTGTCAGGATAATTTCCTGCCAGTCATCTTGTAATTGCCCTACTTGTTTCCAGTATAGACATCTTCAAAATGCCTGTTTTAAGACAAGACAGGAAGCGCAGTGGCTAACCAGTTCACCCTCCTGGTTAGAAATAATTGATGTAATCTCCTTCAGCCATATGTCTAGACATATGGTCAGTTTGCCAGTTCACAGTTCTTAAGCCTTATTGTCAGTAGAATCTATTGCACTGTCACCACCTGAAAGTATTTGAACAAACAGCTCCACATAAATATATTTAGACAGCTCTCTGAGAGCAGTTATGCTGTTGGTCACTCCATGTCTACAGCAGTTATATCTTGTTCACTTTAATCTACTCTGAGTAACTGAGATAATTATTTGAAAGATACCACTGCAGGCAGGGAATGAACATCGTTCTACAAGCACTAAAGTATAGACAACAAATTATTGCACACTGACAGTAGGAATAGCTTTCATTTTCCAGCCTTGAAGTGGAAAGAGTTTACTGATGTCTTTTGGGTGGGAAAGAAACCGGGGTGGATAAAGCAAACAGTCTTTTCTGTCTCCTCACTCTGTTGAGTGTGTAGTTCAAGTAAAACTAGATTTTTCTAAGTGCTTTCCCCTGAACCAATACTTGTTCCTCAAGAAGTTCCAGGTGCTTTTGACCTGAAACTCAGAAAAAAGTGGTTCTTCTTTATTTTTGAGTTCCATGTCTAAGCTCTCATTATTTCCAGAGGTGTAGCTCAGAGAAAAGTCCCCGTTGCACTCTGCCAGTAGTGAAATCTAATGAAACCTTACATGACATGCCCTAATTCACTAGGAAAGCAAAGAGGATTGTTTTCTTAATACAAGATTCCTCTGTCTCACTGGCCGGTGCTCTCCTCTACCTGCTTGTTTACGACTGCTACCAAAATTACAATTTGAAACATGTCTCTGTGGAGTTATCTTGAGGCAGTTTTAATGGGTATACAGATACAGAGTTGAACACTTCAAAAAAATCAGTGATATATTTTGTTGGGGTCTTGTTTGTCAGACATTAACTTGCGAAACAACCAGAATATTAATCAGCCCTTGGGATAAGAGTCAGAGAAAATGTGAGGTTTATTTTTATTTTTATCATTTTATACTGTTTTGTTATTGTTGTTTTTTTTTTGGGCACTGGTTTGTTTACAGTCACTTGGTGATGCCAGGAACACAGCCTCAGCATATGCACATGGTAATTCACTCAATCTGGGCCAAGGTTGGGTCTCATTCTCCCTGAGTATTAATGTCAATAATTGCAAAAACCTGAAAAGACTTGCAATGTTCTGTGGTCAGCAGATGATATGTTTAAAGGCTGGTTTCCATCCAAATGTAGAACAAATTTTAAACAAATGTTTGGAATCTCAGTAAAAGTAAATGCAAATGTATGTGCATTTCCATGTACTACAGTTATGTGAATATTAAGAGCTGGATTTGTATATTCACAGTATTAGAAGCAGTATTTCAGAAAACAGCCTTGCCTATCTGAGCTGTTGAGGAGCTGAACAAAAAGTTTGTTTATTTTGAGGCAACAAAGAGCTGTTGCCTCCCAAACCAAAACATTGATCGGAATTATACAGTGATGTTTCAGACTCTTTGACAGTTTGTCAAAGCCTTTATCCAATATTTGTCTCTGCAGCTCTTCATACATGGAGGAGTTCACTTGCAGTTTTCCATCCAATATGGCATTTGTAGTTCTTGTTTTTTCTGCATTTTATTGACACACTGACTTTTCCACCGCTCTCAAGAGTAAAAGCTGCAACTTTCTACTCTTTACAATTTTGTCTATTTCCACAGTTTTATGTGCTTTTATAATAGCCAGAACGTGTGAACTCTGAATGGCAGGAAAAATAGGTATATTTTGTTACCATTTTTAGGGCTGCAACTAGATTATTTTCATCAACCTCCAAATCCCTTTGTCTAGATATAGGTCAAAAAATAGTCAAATTGCCCTTTCACAGAGCCAACGATAATGTGTGTGTGTTTTTTTTTTTTTTTTTTTTTTTTTTTTTTTTTTTTTGTCAGTTCTTTGTTTCGGCCTTTAAATAACCTTGTAGTTTAGAGCGTTCTGACCCTTTAACCATGAGCAAATGTGAAAATGTTCTTTGATGTGAACTTGCACAAATCTGTCATTTCAGCTACAATAGACCAAAGCCTCTTCTGTTTAATGTGGCAGAGCACAGAACTCTTTAAGGATCAGTTTCATTGCTCTGTTCCTTGTTGAGAGTACATTCTGACCTCAGCTGGTCATCATCTGTAATCCCTGACTGGCATGACCACTCATTTCTCCTTCCACTCCCTTGCCTCACTTTCCTTCTTTGAGTGGATTTAGCCAATACTGATGGACACGTGTCTTAATGTTAGGACTTAAACGATGGCTGTAAGACACTTATCCTCTGCAAATCCTTTATTTCACGCAACTGGAATAGTTATGAACGGTCATCAAATTTACTCACTCTTGATATATAGTTGTGTAACACTCTCTGTTTATCCTCTAGTGTGGTATTTAAGAATGCTATAACCCTACTGTGTCAAAGCCTTCTGGTGCTCAAGGATAATGGTGAAAAAAGACACACTGTTGGTCATAAAGGAGCTCTGTCGACTGTTTACTGCAATGATTTTGCATGATATACAGATGAACTGTCGCACGGCTACAGTATGTTCCTGCAGGTATTTGCATTTATGTCTGTATGGATCTGAGAGACTTTGCCCTGGTGATAATACTGTGTTTTAAACATTTCCTGTAGCCTTTCCACTGCAGCTGACTTTAAGAGGAGAAACAATAGTACCAGATCAGTCTTTGTACCAGGGACGGAGAGACAGTGACAATCGCCCCATGTGCAGTAACACACTTTTTTCCTCCTTTGACTGAGGCTCAGTCTTTGTCTCTTAAACAATGCTCTATCTCAACCCTCTCTTATGATGGCTGTGTCTCCTGTTAGGAAGTGGTAGCAACAGTGCACATCTCTGGAATTAACAGCCCTAACAGAGAAACACATAGCACTATATGAGGTTAAACCACAGCAGATATTCTGAGGAAGAATGTAAAATTAACTTTTTTGGTGGCATAGTTAGAGAGTGTCCACAGCTCTCTCAAGACGCCTCTATGTATCCCTGCAGGCATCTTCCTTTGACTGAGTCGGCAGTTTCTAAATTAGCTTAAAGTGTCTAGATTGGAATCTAATAATGCTGGAGTAAGTTTTTTCTTTCCCACGTCTTGTTTTTTTGAGATAAAAGACATTTCAATAGTTGTAGGTCAAGCCCAGACCTCAGAATCCATTTGACAACAACACAAGAAAATTTTGTGATTTGTTTTATTTACACTGTACCTTTAGTAATTGCATTGGGTTGATTTCTTTGACTCTTGTTGGTCATTGATCAGATGATATAATATTATGACTGACCTCACAAATGACCACAGTGTTTCATGTCAGTAAATTGTAGAGATTTATTTCACTGTAGGTCTTTCAACTCCAGTTTCCAAATTTCTCATATCTTCCAAGAGCATGTAATGAGGATCTCTGTTGCGACAGCAATCTAATAGAGCTGATCTATGGTTCTGCTGATTGGACAAAAGACTTTCTGAACACAACACGCATGCAACTTGAGCAGTAGTGCCTTTGGCAAAGACTTGCATATAAAACCAGAACTTATGTCTCAGACAAAGTATGACCAAGGTAGAAAATGCTGGAGAGAAGTGAGTGAAGCATATTTTTATTTAGCCAAAAGCAATACTCTTTAATGTGGTTGGGAAAGTTTATGCAGGCTGTAGATCTAGTATGTGTCATGCAAAGCCACAAATATTTTTCAATCTGCCATTTTCCCATTATGTTGGGTGTCAACAGATCTCCAGACAAATGTTTAATTACAGGATACCATTTTTGGATAACCCTTTAAAGAAAAGTGCTTGCAGTATTAGGCTATATTTTATTTACTCATTAATTGTTTAATGTCAGTTACAACTCTTTATGAACTGTTTATTTGAAGTATATTGAAGTAATAGTCTATAATGCAAATGGGACTATTCTGAAATGTAAAATTGTTTTCATTTTGCACATAAAGAACCCATAAACTGTTTAGTATGTCTTTGTTCTACAGATCATTTAAACATAGTAAGTAAAGATCTTATTCAAATGGTAGTTTGTGATTAAAAACATTGTGATATGACCTCTGAGCCAGATTGCGCAGCTGTAAGATGTTATTTGTATTTTAAAAATTGACCACACAAAAGTTATTTTGTGAAGTGCGGACAGTGTTACCTCTGGTCCACTGAGAGGATCATGTGAAAATCAGCCGCACACAGCTTGTCCCCTCATCCCAGGGTGACGCACATCTCCAGTCAAAGCAGCAGTTCCAACCCTGTTATCTGCCAGATGTCAGAGCTGGAGTCACAGTGTGGCACCCTGTGTACTGTAAAACAACAGCAAAAAATCCCCAGTGGAGAACCATTAATCTCCTATATTTGTCTTGAGAAGGTATGCAGGTAGGTAGGAGAGTGTCTACCCTGACCAAAAACAATGATTCATTCAGTGTTTGGCATCCAGGGGTTGAGACCATTTGGACTGTCTCCTCTTGCTCATTCACTGAAGCCAGTGTGAGGCTGTGCAGTGGGCTCTCGACGCCCAGAAGCTCCTTTCAAATCTTGACAAAGGGGAAACTGTTGATACAGCAGGCTCGGCTGTGGCTGTGGAGTGCTGGGGCTTTGACTGTTGACCTTAAAGCCTTTTATTTGTGTTTGTGAACCAAGCTGGGTCACACTGCTGCTTGTCCTCCTCTCCCTTCTCCCTCGCCTATCATAATCTTTTGTGCCAGACTCGGTTGAATAACTAACAACTATAACTGAGGGTTTCATGAACTCACTGGTCTACTGACTTAATGTGATTTCCCCGGGTAGAATGATGTCATTAACAAGGATGTTAAAGGATTTTTCTGATGCAGTATCACTAAAATAATGTTGCCCTGTGAACTTTATCACTGTCCATGTAGCTTTGGGTTAAGAGGAATCCGCTGCCAAAATGCCAGGAAGCATTTTGTTTTATTCATCTTTTGTCTATCCTCATCTGTCTCATTTTCAGGAAAGCAAATTTATCTCTTACAAGTCTCATAAAGAGTATTAATGTTGGCCAGAAGCAAGCTGACAGTGATAAAATTCCAAAATTGTCAGGATGTGATTTTTTTTTTTTTTTTTGTCATTTTTCTTTTGTTTTTATGACTGTATCGCAGCATATCGCTCTCCCTCGCAGCCCAAGAGTATTAACTGCATTTTTCAGCCTGCTCCCGCAGCATAGCTCAGCGCTCCTGCTGTTTCCACGGTGATTAAACTGTTGCATCTCCCTAATTGTCCATTACTTCTGTTGAGTGAGAGCGTGCATGCGAATTTATGGTGGGAATTTTGACTCGCTCCCTTTATTTGCATATTTTTCCTGTTATTCGACTCTATTTCAGGATAACCTGAGCCCCTTTCGGTTGTTTATCTGCTTGTTCTTGTGCCTGTTTGCCTCGGTGTGTCTTCTCTCCCTCCCCCGCTGTCTGCCTGTCTTTCCCTTCTTAAAACAGAGGCAAGGCCAGGCACAGCAGATCTCCTCTCCTCATTACTGTCACTGTCTTTTGCTGTTGACAGGAAGAGTGATAGGGATCCTCTCTGACCCTCCCCATTTCCAAATGGCATGCTTCATTTCCTCTATGTTGGCTTTGCCAAAAATGCCCAACACATCCACCTCCCTTCCCATGCTCGAATGCTGCTGTGGCTCAGCTCTCAAATCCCTTTGATTATAATTGCTGAGGCCTCTGTGCCGTCTTGCCTCTCCAGATCTCTTGTTGCATCAAAGGGGTCCAAGTGCCTCTGTAGTTTTAGCTTCATTAAAACTTCATGCAGAGTCTCAGCTTATGCATTGACTCAAATAACTGGATCTTAAAGAAGAGGCTAAGACCTTTTCCGCCCTTTCTAGTGCATTTTCCTCCACCAGGCTCTGAAAGGAGTCAGATGACCACTGCTTGGCCTGAGACTCTCTGCTCTCTGACAACAGAGAACACACATTCACTGTCTGGATTCCTGCCGCCATGTCCACAGTTCCAATAACCTTCCTGAAATAGAAAGAAAGACTCAGGTGAAATGGAGGTGAGGGAGGGAAATGTAGTGTGATATGGTGGAGGCTCTGTCTTTAATAATTCTTTTTATCTTCCTTTTAAATCATTCCTTTATTGGCATACTAACCACTTTTTGTGAAGTATCTTTAATTAAAAAAATGGAGAAATACCGCAGATTTGAGGGACTTCAAATGTGTGTTAAATGCATTTTGACACACACTCACACTGTGCCCAATGAAGTTTTCTTAGTGAAGAACGCATTATTCCTTTAATGATCTATCAAACATTTGATTCAGAAATCTGATATTCCCGTTTTATTAAATCTGTCTACTTTCCACAAGCTTTTTCCTTCAGTGACATTGTAACTGACTTACCAGGTACAGTTCAGGTGAGGTGAGCTGCACAGCAAGTAAGTAGCTGCAGATATGCTCTGCTGGTCGCTGGCTAATCCCTGCTGGTGAAGTGTTGAAACTTGTCTGATGCAGGAGGAGACAGGCAGGGTGGACTTCAGTGAATGTAGCATATGGGTGCTGGGGTTTAGAAATATGGCTCCATAAAATCTCACTCATCCTTTACATGAAATGCATTGTTTTGAACTTTTAGCTTTTGTATCTATGTAGAATAACAAAAAAGTTGTAACTGGTTATTTACATTAGGCTCACAAAAGGGAGGTAACCTTTAGAGACTGCCTGAAATTTGTAACCATAAGCCAAGGTTGACAGATGCTGGGTGTGACCCATTCTTAATTTAAAGCCCCTTAAGCATTTTGGAGACAACCAACAGATTTTGTTCCCCCAACTTAAAACACAGTTAATTTTTCTGACATTCACTTCTCTGTTCTCAAGAGCCACGACCACTCAGATCCTGTTAAGTATAATGAGTCACCTGAGTGCAGGTGGACAGGCCTTATGTATGAACACATTATGAATGTACTGAGATTAAATCACTAAATGCATTTGGAACTGATTTTAAAACACATATGTACACAGTCACTCAGCCATGTGAACACAAATGCATTATGGGAAGGATTGAAGGTAGAGCTGCACAATATATTGTTTGAGCATCGTCATCGCGATGTACGTGTGCGCAGTAGTCACATCGCAGGTCCTGCAATGTAGGAAGGCAAATTAACTCAACGTGTTCTCATCTAATTTCAACCTGAATACCTGACACACACTGCATGCAGCCATCCACCAATTGCAGTAGTTCTTAATCAGTTTGCCGAAGCAGACCACGCTCCTGCAGATGGAGTGAGTCGCTGGTAACAACATTGAAAAATGAGCAACAAACAAGAGAAAATCACTGAAAATGAAGACTTTGTGCCAAAAAAGAAAAGCAACATCAGTTATCTGGAATTATTTCAGCTACAAGAAGGATGATACTGAAACACATGTTCTGTGTCGATAGTGCCTTGCAATTGTTGTCACAATGAGAGGTAACACAACTAATTTGTTTGACCATTTATGTTGGCACTACACAGCTATTATATCCTCCTGAATATTTTTTCACATCGCAGAATATATTGCAGGGTTAAAAAAAAAAATCGCAGTGTCAGTTTTTTCCAGTATCATGCAACTCTTTTCACTTGAAATATTGAATTGACAGTCAGTGCACCAATGTTGTCATGTTAAGAATTTTAAAAATCTATTACATTTTCATTTTAACAGATGCTTAAGTATCACTATAAACTATACAGGTAACTGGGCAATTTAAAATGAATGTTAGTTGAGTAGTTATTTTTGTTAATTTTTGTAATGTCATGGTCATTTAAAAACACAAACATGAAAAGCAGATCATATGCCAGATTAAGATGGATCATGATAATGCTGGAACCTCACATCCTTATGTATGGATGTATGTCTGCGTCTTGGGTCGAGTCCACTGACATGGGTAGGATTATTGTTTCTTAGACAATTTGAAATATAATATTCTGAACAGTAATTAAGGATTTTATTTACCATTGACACCAAAAAACACTGCAGTAGTTAAAAATTCATACATCAGTAAATCATAGCCTATGTCATGGAAGAGAACCAGTAAAACAAATGGAATGGTCACCTTTTGTTATATCAACACCTGTGGAGTGACTGAGTGACAACATCACAAGTGCAGTGAGTAACAGGAAAGGGAACATTCCACCTTTAGAAGCTGAACATTGTTTTTGTGCTGCAGACTAAATTACATTTGAAAATAACGGCGACAAAGGCAGTCTGTGAAAGTTGAAATAAGATCTTGCAGTATGTTTTAGATGATAGATGAACATGCTAATTTGGATATAGAGCTGTCAAGTGAGGTCTGACAACATGGGAGCGAGTGTGCCTGCAGTTGGACACGTGTGATTGAATCACTAAAGATGCATGCTAATGCAGGGTTTGAACAGGACCTCAATGACCCTGCTGGTTCATTATCCACACTATTCTTTGAAGCTGATTGGCTAATAAACCCCTCTCCCACAGTTCTGCTCCTCACTGATGCAGGACCCAGCTGCAGCCCTCTACCTGTCCCCCCTCCAATCCTATCCTTTTCCACTGAGCAAACATCAGCAGTTCATCTTATTTACAGGCAGTGTCACCCGGGTGAGCAGTGCTCACTGACCAGCCAGGGCTCCAGCGTAGCCAAGAAGCCTTTGAAGTTCCCTCTAATCAACATCACAGCTGCAGAAGGCTCCCGGTAGTGGGTGGGGGTTGGTTGTGTAAATGCAAATGTGACCAATATGAAAATGGATTATTCCCCCATACAAAGCGGCACTCTGGGCATATCTACAAGTCTAAAAATAACTCTGGTTCATAAGTTCCTCATTTTAGTTGTAATCATGTCAGTTTATGAAGAAAACTGCTGTTTTATTGTTCACGTACTGCTCCTTTGTGGGTTTTTTAACTTTATTTTTGTATCTAATCTGTTTTTGCCTGCAACATCTTATCATTTCTGGGCTCTCAGTTTCTAGTAGTTTTCCTGGCATCTCATTGGCATGGGCGAATCTGAACACTGCAGTCAGGTTGAACTGCTGGACGTCCTTAGAGATTTGTGAGTCCTAGTGTAGGAGTGCCCGCTTGTGTTGCTTCCACCGGAATAGCATAAAATGTCTGCTGCAGCTGTGAGGATTATGCCAGTGTCATCTCTTCTTAGTTGTCAGTCGCTCAAGACTGTTTTTCAAAGCGTTCCTGTCAGCAATGTTGCATTTGTAAACACTGATAATCTCTGTACTGTAGTCATTCTACTGAGGATTTTGATGTCATTATCACATACTGGGGCAGAAGTGCCATAGCAGTCAAGGTTAAGTCTGCATTATCCCCGTCATGTTTGTCTGTCTGCAGATGTCCTAAGTGGCTACACCTTATAATGGCCATTTATGGTGCACTTGGACCACTTGGTAACTTGATTTAGGTCATGAATAGCATCTAGTGATCCCTCCCCGTGGATTATATTACTGTAAGGGCGCTACTTACCCGGGCCCTAATGTAACTACAGGATCAGTACAGGAGGAAGGCAAGATCTGTCCTATACACTTAGGAGCTCAAAGACCTTGACCTATGAGTGGGTGTTCACTGTCAGACTCACCCATTACTTAAGTAAGGGTTTGGTTAGAGCTGCATTTAGACCATTAAAAACCATACTCCCCAACCACTCAGCTTGGTTTGGCTGGGGGAGAAAAGAATATTATAGGTTAGCTTTTGGTGCGGTCTCCAAATGGGTTATTGTTCCCATATGGGTTCTCAGGCTAAGGGTGTTCTTAAAGTATAAATGCATCCAGGAAGCTTGAAAAAGTTTATTTACTGATCTGACTAGAGGCGTAATGGAAACAAGAAATACTACAATACCACATTGCATGTTCACACTTTTTTTTTTTGGTTTATTTAGTTTTTATTTGCATATTGTAAATCATCAACTGATGTCAACTCAGTCAATAACAGGAATCAGTAGAGATTCAGTGAAGATACTGGGTGCCATGAAGACCACCTAAGCAGCGAGGAGATATTGAGAGTGGTGTTTTCTGATGGGCTTCTAAAGGAGACAAATGGCTCCCTCTGCCCGACTCAATATCACACCACCCAGTGGCAAGTCCATAAACCTTTTATGAGCTTCAAGGAGAACTTAGTATGTTTATTGTCGGAGTAAATGGCAGCTTAATACTGGAGAAATACTTTGTTGAACTTTCATTTAGAAGTTTGCATTGTGTTTGTTTTCACAGTTAGTTCCTTTGGGAACATTTAGGCAGTCTAAAATGACTACTCTCTGTGTTTTACACATTTATATTTCATTACAATAATGCAGACATGGGTCTCAGTAATTTTGGATAATTAGGCAAGCAATTGGTTCTTTTCTTCTTTTCTGTTCTGTTCTGTTCTTTTATTTCTGTTTTTCCATCTCTGTTTTTCCATCTCTGTAGTCACATCCTTTGACTGCATCTGCACAGCTCTCATCAATAAAGAATAGGGCATCATCTTGAAGGGCTCACACAGTATTCATCACAGAATTGGTAAAAAAAACCCAAAAAAAACAAAACACATACATTATTAAGTTCTGGATAAATGTCATTGTCTAGTATGCTGGAAATGATTATCTTTTATGAATGACTTCACACAGAGTAGGTGACAGAATTGTAAATGAATTCTTGCAAACAGTCAAGAACAATTTTTTGCAATCTGTTGAACTGGTACTTTGAGTTTTATTTAAGAATTACATAATTCCCTTGATATTTCTGTTGGATTTAATTAAATGCAATGTGGAGTGAGAGTGCAGGTCAAAAATTATAATATTGTACTGCTAGACTGAAATGATATCACTGGCTATTCAGGGGGGCAAGGTTGTTTCAATTATGCCATTAATTATTATCTTATTAATGTTATTTTAGGTAACTGAGAAATCACCTTTGTTTGGAAAAGGCATTATTTAGACGAACGTTGGCTTGCATATGTTACTGAAAATAGACCCAATTTGTTGAGGCAGTGAAATCCATATTCTGCCAAAACACAAGCTTTAACCTTCCTGCAAGTGGAGAAGGCAGAAGCATGTGCTCATTACACATACCCATAATGAGAACATGGTTTGGCTGCTGTCACATAATGTAGCTGAGTCTAACATCCTACAAGTGGACCGAAAGAATGCTGCAGTGCACTGACACATGCCTCACGGGGAACATCTCATCTCGCCTTATGGTAAAACTAGCAGAGCTGTTGGTGAGAACTGTCACTGATGTATGTCTCTGATCTGCAGAGCTTCCAGAAAACTGGACAGATACAAGAGAGACCCTACTTGAGGGCATGGTGTTCCAGCTCAAGTACCTCGGGGTCACAATGGTTGAGCAGCCCAAAGGAGAGGAGCTGTCGGCGGCTGCTGTCAAGAGGATAGTGGCCACGGTAAGACACAATACACACTTCAACACACACACACACACACTACTGCGGGTCACTCACAGCAAACAAGACACACAACTGGACTAACCCAAATAGTGGGCACCCAGAATGTCACATCAGTTATGCGGTTATTCAAATAACTACTTCAAGTTTCTCCAGTGCAGCCACTAATATGTTTTCCACATCATCACTTTTACCGCTTGAAAATGTCCAGTATTTTTCTCCTGTTCATAACCTAACTGACACTGTGGTGAAAAGTGACTGGTTGGCTGCCTGTTTGCCCCGAAGCCCTGGCTGACATTTAGAGGGGGATGCAATTAGTTTGGACAGTGTTGCTCAGTCTATAGCTCGGGCCACTTTATCGTGGTAGAAAAGCCTTAATGTTATTGGATCTGGCAGCTCGGTGGATAATGAAGTTAGCAGCAGCAGAATGATGGGACTTGGGACTGTGCGATGATGTATGGGGGGGCAGGCAGAGGGTTCTGATTGGGCCTAATCTGTTGTCTGCCCTTGGTGCCCCTCTGAGAAGGATGTTTGGCTGTTTAACTGGGATTTTTTTTTTTTTTTAACATGTCATGGGTGCACATGGTAATAATAATGAGTAATATTAAGTCAAGCTATTGTTAAGCAAAGTTCAGTTACTTTGATTGCAGTATGCATTCAGATAACAAGTCAAAACATCGCTCAGCTGGGATCAGATTAGACATGTTGAGTCTATATATAATCAGAGTGAATGGATTTATGCTCTATAGAGCTGCACAATGTGGCAAAATTTGAGCCTACCTGCTTTATTTACAAAGGAAATTGTATAGATTACTCATGTATAGATATCAAGTTAAATATACAAACTTAAACTGGTATCAATCATATGCAAACTTTTAAATTAAACTTATTTAAAAAAAAAAAGAACAATTTTGTGATTGTCATTTTGCGTGTTTTACACAGTACCCATAACTGATTTAATGAGCCATTCGCAGTTTCACTGTACCGGCCATGTGTACTTAGACTTGCAAGGCTTAATCTTTGAGACAAGCAGTGTCTCTCATGATTACCTTTGGATCATCCCAAATCCTCCTAAATCTTGACCTTCATACTGTAGCCTTTTGTAATTATATGTGTATATATTAGTGTTTGGGTTTTTAGAGGGTGTTAGGCTTACTTGTGCCTTTTGCTTTTTCTTTCAGTTTGCATTCAGTTTGTTCATCAGCAAATCGAGATTTAAAGCATCAGCATAGAATCACCAATTTTGACTTTAATTCTAGATTCACCTAATTTGATTAATTCAGTTGAATCCAGTTATTCCTGGTATTCCAGTATGTTTTCATTAGCAGTCTAAGTCATAATTCACATCAATGCAATTGTGACATGAATTGATTGATTCTCTTGTGTGTGTCTCACATTATTTCTTTCTGCCTCTTTCCTCCAGGCCAAAGCCAGCGGAAAAAAACTCCAGAAAGTCACATTAACTGTCTCCCCACGTGGAATCATCCTTTACGACAGTGCCTCCAACCAGCTGATAGAAAACATCTCGATATACAGGTTAGTCCTCCAGTGACTGCTGGGGTTTTAACACATTCTGAATCCCTGACTCCTTTAGCACTCCAACTATTGAAATACATTTATATTAAGCTTTTTCTTTACGCCCTCAATAAAACAAAAGTTATTCCCTCCTTACTTTCATCTGTCACTGGATGGCCGTGAGTATGGGAGGGGTGGTATTTGTGTCTGTGTGTATGTGAGAGGAAGAAAAAGTGTGAGGTCTCAGTCCATCATTGGACTGTCTCATCAATCCTAGCTCTCTGGAGAGAACTACAGCAGCATTTCGCCTGAGCTTTCACCTCAGGAGTGACTGGCTGACACACACACAGACATGCATACGTCGTCTCAAGTTAATGCCTCCAGATCTCACAAAACCGCTCGCCTGCCAAAGCCTGCACGTTTAGCTCTGCCTAACCTCCATTGGCCTCGAGCTTATGAGGCAAGCTTGACTCACTTTGCTGAAATTCCACATTTATGAGTCTACATATCAAGCCGAGATGGGAGTTTCCATCATTTGTTAAGCATGACTAGGCTTATATTGAATAATTTCTTCTGAAAGTTGGCAGATTGAGGATAAAATCTCAGTTGTTGAAATGTTTTTTTTCTCATATCCTTGAGCAGTTTGATTGACAGTATGTCTTCACTGACCATATTTTTAGCTTTAAAGTTTCACCTTGGATTGCTCTTTTGTTTTAGACTGAAGTGAAGTGAAAGTAACTTTCTGGTTGACGGAATAAGCGTGTCTTTAAAAATCGCATCTCTACATGGTTTGATGTTTTTCCACATTAAACCTGAATGATATTTCACCAAAATATCATAAGAGGAGCAGATCACTAATGTCTCTTGTAGGATGAAATTTAATCAGTAATGTGGATACATCCTGAAAGCTTTGTCAGAACCCACCAATGTCAAACTAAACATAGTCAACATCTGTTATGGTATTGAGTTTAGTTAAATTTGTGGGTTCTTTTGGTTTAAGTTACACCCGGCCCCTTTCCACAGAACATCTCCAGTTTAATATAGCAATGATAATGGACTCCTTCATTTGAAGAATATGAGGTAAATAGCGGAGTAATTAAAAGGCTGACTGCCTGAGGTGGGTCCAGCTGTGACCTCAGGTTGGTGTGAAGACATAAAGCAGCTGGTTGTATCATGCACCCCATTGGAGCTCCTTTCCCCAGACATCTGTTAAGAAGACAGACGACCAATAAAAGAAATTGATTTGCCTAGACAACCAGTTTCCCTCAACCTTATCCCTCCCAAACATTTGCCTCTAAATCTTGTTTGTGCTGTACACACCACAGCAGTGATTCTTCAAACTCTTCAAACTTTTACTCCCTGACATTTATTTACTTTTTTCCACACCTTATATCCTTTAATCATTAGTTAGTGCTTGTGACTCAGCAAGTGACTGTCCCACAGTGAAACTCACAGTTGGAGTACGGCTCTGAGGCTCGAAGGAGAAAGGAAGGACAGATGGCAGACATTCATTAAGCCTTCCTCCATTGTTTTGGGTGTCTCTCCCCAACTGGCCAGTGTATCGTCCTATTACTTTAGTGTTGGGGTAATGACACGTCATGATCAAAATGTGGAAATAAGCTATTTGTGGAGCATAACGATTCGATTTAAAGCCCTAGTCTGCACCTGAGACTGACAAGCAAGACTGATACCTCAGTCAGACAACAGTCTCAGTGCACCTGAGACGCCCCGCTACACCACAGAAAGTCAGCAGCACTCACCTCTATCAGAGTCTTTTCATGTGCTGAGAAGGCCAGGCCCCAGCTAAAAGCTATAATTTAAAACTCTGTGTGTCAAGGTTGTTAAAGAGGTGGACACAGTTGGAGTGTGATGTAGTAACTTGTTTGAAAAGCAGAGAGGAATGGCATCCCTTTGGTTAAATGGCACAGATGTCCAGAGCACACATGTTTAGTCCAAATTCATGATGTTATTCAGCTCTGTACCTGCACACAGCTGTGGTATGTGTGTGTTTGATCACGTGCTGAGATTGAGAGTGCAGATGGCTGCAAGAAAGCCAGGGATTGTTCCTTCTATAATGTATTTTAGAGAAATGCTAGATTGAACTGTTAAACCCAGATTGCTGCACTAGCTTAAGGGCTTAGTGCAGATAAAGTTGCACAATTGCTTAACTCGAACTGTGATGACCTTAAATAAAGTCTGTCTTATTAAAGTGTGCCTTTGTGTTCCTTTCAGAATATCCTATTGCACGGCGGACAAGATGCACGACAAAGTGTTTGCATACATCGTCCAGAGTCAACACAATGAGACTCTTGAGTGTCATGCTTTCCTATGCACTAAGAGAAAAATGGTAAGAAAATTCGGCTGTAAAATCATATTTATCTGCAGTGCAGAGACACACATTGCCTGCACCAGTAGAATGCTTTCACCACGTAGTCCTGTGAGCTCTGCATGTGCCATCTAGTGTGCAAAATCACCTTGTATAACGAAAAAAACTGAGTTTGAAAGCAAATCAAATGTGAATACTGTGTTTTAATGCCTAGTCTCACATTAGATACCAAACAAATCCATAATGAGGCTCCAACTATAAGGCTACAAATTTCGCATGCAACATGAAAATGGATCCTGGATTCTGGTTTTGCCCCTGGCAATCATTGAGAAGCACACGATTTGTTGCAGAGACCTCTGAACAACTGCACTTTCCACTTTACTTTTGTATATATGCAAATGTCCAAGTATTAAGTGAGAAAAAGATGAGTGAGAACATGAAGGGAAGAGCTGCTGTCATCCCTCTCTGGCATTCTCTCCATCCCTGGAGGTTTGCTGAATGAAGGAGCCACTCCCTCTTCTTCCTTCCCCTCACTAATTTAGCTGTGACCCAAAGGCCACGTATCCTCCCTGTTACATAAACAACTTATCGTAGAGCCTATGGGTTTTTCTTCCTTCTCTTAAAGTATCTGTGAAGTAGCTCCTTGTGTTTGTCAGTTCCTTTTTTTTTTTTTTTTTTTTTTTTTGTTATACAATCCTAGCTTCTCGCTTTCCTGGAGTTCCCCCTCCTGTGGATGCTATGAATGAGTATTATTCATCTTCCTTGTATTTTTTTCTTGTTCCTGTCTCATTCTGCTCTGTCTGTCTCTAACAGGCCCAGGCGGTAACCCTAACCGTGGCTCAGGCTTTCAGAGTGGCATTTGAATTCTGGCAGGCTGCCAAAGAAGGTACGCATGGTCGCCCCCGACGACCAAAGGAGTGTGACGGATGAGTGAAAACGTTTTCCCTCCTCCTCTTTCTCCGCCCCCACTGCTGTTATTCTCTATTCTTACTGTATACATCCTTTTTCTTGCTTCATTGTGTTAGGCCAAGCAGTTTGTTTTATTTAGAGAGCTCCAGGACTACACAGAAACATACATACGCTTGTGTTTTCCTGTTCTTGGCCTTGATTGTGTGAAATATAGGAGAGATGTTTGCCGCTCCTGCAAGTCACTGTTGTCTGTCTCTCCTGCACACAGAGGAATATCCCCATCGATTGAACCAGTTTCCCCATGCCATAGTTGAATCGCTGCCCAAAAAGAGAGAGACCTGTTTTAGTTTAGTGACGCCTCTTTATTACAGACAGCTCCGTCATGGTTAAAGACTCATCTAGGTATCGACAGGGAAGAGGTTGGGAGGATTTAAGGTTACCTGAGGCAGAAAGGGTCTGACAGAGTAAATCTGTTTTCTTTACTCTGTGTATGATGAGACTAGGTCTCAGATGTGTAGGAGCTCAGACTTAAGCCTCAGTATGTTTTTACTGTATTTTTGCCGCACTCTGCTCAGCTGCTTTCTTCATTACATATTTATAATTTGTCAGTTTTTTGTCAATCCAGTGAAGGATTGACATCCGCTGTAGGTCTGTGAGCAGCCTTAAAAGTAGACTTTACTCAGACGGTGCATTCTCAGGCACCAGTGTGGACACAAGAAGCAGTCAAAGTGCTGTGTAAGGATGGTGCCACACATAAGCAGCACATTCTTTTGTACAGCTCAGCAGAACATGCATGTAATTTACTGCTTGTATGACTCCGGTGTAAATGAGCGGTTCTGAGGGGGGTTTCACCACATAACGTTGGTTTCTCCACCACCCATCATCACCATCTTTTACCACTCGTTATAGGTGCGTTTTGAGTTGAATGATTATCTACTGTTGCCGTCTGTCTTGTTTTGCACCTGGCACCTTCCTTCTCGCCGCTCCCTCCTGTCGAGTTATTTTCTTTTCCCCCTCTCCTCCCCCAAACCCCAGTGCTCGCTTCTGTTTATTATATTGAACAGAGACGGGTGAAGAAGAGGAGAGTGGAGGAGGGGGATGGTGGATGTGGAGAGAGGGCATGAGAGCATGAAAAGGCGGGGCAGAGAGGGTGTTGGGGTGGGATGGAGAGTATGCAAGACAAAAAGGATAATGAATAGTGCCCACGTGTCAGTGAAAGCCCAACCCCCTAACAAATTCACAGTTGATTTCATTGATCCTGTTTCACATAAGCAAGCTAATTTATTCAGCCTTTACCAGACACACAGTTGCCCTGTATGATTATTCCAGCCACCTTTTTCAATTACTCCCCATTTTTTCATACTGTGTGTTTTGGAATGTTTTAATGTGGGCATGTTTTCATTCCAGAGAGGGATTATTTTTCCCTAGATCAAGGCCATGTGCACATCTCCTCACGTCTCTTCTTTTGGCTGTTGCATTACTAAACTGAATATTAAAAAAACTGAAAATTAATTCATACATCCCTCTCACGCTTTAACCTTTTATTTACCATTACCACCCCTTTCTCCTTTGTGTTTTGTGTTCTCTTGTCTCACATGCTTCATCACTTTCCATCACCTTCAACATTTTCTTCTTCAGAACCATGTCATTATGGAAGAACATCGCCTCGTCATAGCAGGGTTATAAAGGGGAAAGGGAAAATATCTTAAAAAAAAAAGTCATGGTTTCTCTTGTTGCAGAGAAGAAAGTACGCTAGGCTGGAAAGGGAGAGAGGTAGAAATCCTTTGGAGTCTGCTTCATTAAAGTTACAAGACCCCAGAGGATGAGGGTGAGAAGCAGGGATATCTATGTCTGCTTAGCTTGTTGCTTGTTTCTTACAACTTCTCCTCCACCACCCACAGTGGTTCTCCACAGCCCACCACACATTCCTGACCCACATTCCTCTCTATATTGCAGCTCCCATCTCTATTCAAAAGCAGTCTACATTTCCAGATTATTCACTCTAAACAGCACAGCTGGCTTTGAAATGGGCTTTTTCTTTAAGTTAGTTCCATGTTTAGCAGGAGTTAACAGAACAGCAGACTGCAAATGAAGGCAGTGGGGAGAAGCAGGTGCCTGGGGGAAATGTTTGTAACACTGGCATCACTAAGCTACCCATACCCGGGGGAAAGAGGATGTTATTTTCATTTTGTAGAGTTTCTTTACACACCAAAGACAGTTATGAAATTGTCTTTACAGGTAGGCAGAAATAGATGTTTAATCTCTAGCCACATTATTAAAAGTGTGAGTTTCAGTCGGTCAGCCCCTTGGCCCCCTCAGGGAATCTTCACATTTGCCCAGAATGTCTGGTGTCTTCATGCATGGAGTGTTAAGGATTTGTTTCAGTTGTGCCTTAAGTTCATGTCAGGGGAAATGATATTTTAGGCAGAGAAGGGAGACTGTATGTATGGAAGAAGTCTGTGACTACTCTCTTAAACTTCCAGTGTGCAGAATTGTGCTGGGAACATAACAAAATCTTTTTCAGTTAACGGTACTGTGAGATACACCCTTTTCTTAGTAGGTGAGGATGTGTGGAGCGAGCAGAGCTTATTATCAATCTGACCCAGATGCCATGCCTACTCTTTAAATGCTGCAGTTTTTGTACGTACTGATGTGTGAAGTATGTTACTATCCTTAAAGCCCAGACCCTGTGGGTGTTCGGCTGACAGATGGCTTGAGTAATGGTCCTAACCTTATCTGCCAATTTACTGCCACTAATTTGTTTACACACATTATGCGCTTGGATAGTGAAACATTTAAGACCTGTATTTACAACAGCTAGAAAAATAAACACTTGACTTCATCTCACTGCAAGGGCACTAACTTGGTAGGTACACGTTTCTGAATCATAGCTTGCTGGTCTTTGCTGACTGCTCTGTTTTTTTTGTTTTTGCCCTCTGTCATTCTCAACACAGAGAAAGAAAAGCGAGTCAAGTTAGGTTCAGACGGAGAAGGAGCCAGTAACTCCCAGTCGGAGAGCTCAGCCAGCCTGGCCAGTCTGAAGGGAGGAGGTGAGTCATGTCAGCTATCATCCTGTCTCCGTCCCATACTTGTCACTAGTCTCCTCTAGCAGCAATTGTAGCCTCAGGGAGCAAAGAGTATCCAGTTGCTTTTCAAAGGTTGGCCTATATCGAGTCTGCTGGTCAGCTGACAATGATATACATTTGTTTGCTTATTCTTTGTCACTACAAGCAATTTGGCAACCTAAGAATAAACCACCAATGACATTTTTAGGTGATTCTGATGCTAATGGTAATGATGATGTTGCACTCTTGCTGTGGAGCTTTGACATTTAATGGTAATGTAAAAACCGTGTATGTGAACAAACCCTGCAAATGAATGTCCCAATGTGTATAAAAAGCATGGAAAAGGTCTATATCTTTTGTGACCCCGTTGTTCATTGTATTTACTATGATTCCAGGACTTAAGATGGGACTCATGCCCTCTAAACATGTTGTTGACGGCCACTGAGCCAGAAAAACCTTACGGCATTGCTTGAGATTAAATTAAATGAGAAATATCTTTTGCCTGGGGCACAATGACTGCACAATAATTCCCCATAACCCCTTTCATCTGTTTGTCTGCGTTTGTGTGTGCCTTTTTCCGTCACTGTTTTGTATGCCAACGGTCAGTGTTGCAGAGTTTTCCCTGATCCTCATGCTAATGGAGGCTTCTGTTTGAGAAAGACACAACTCCAAAACCATCTGAAAACATCAGCTTTGTACTGAGCTTACTCTCTGGCATCCTGTCAGAGCAGAATCTCTATAAATCAGCTCTGGCACTTTATTTGTGGCTTGTTGCCCTGCGTGTATAGCATTTTATGACCAATGTGGCTTTAAGGATGATCCCTAGTGAGAAGACTTGACAAACTGGGCATTGGAAGCAGATTTTGGTAACACAGAGACTTGGTGTGCATTTACACGAACTCTATCGCATTTCGTTGGCCATTTATAGCTGCCAGACTTCTCTAATGTAAATTGGCATAATTCTACAGCAGAATAATATATGGTAAAAGCTACTGAATGCTTTTTGAAATAGGCTGAGTATTCCCTCTCGGCAGAGGTTTTCATCGCCAACTGTAAATCAGTGATTGGGTAGGGAACAACTATAGAGCTATTACAAGGTTACATTTATGTACCCTTCACTGCAGATGATCAGATGGCATGATACTGAGTCAGAAGGGCTCTCAGGATTAGCAGTACTGTCAGAGATGAGTCAGCTTTATTCACGAGACATGATACTTTCACCTCTCTTCCCGTGCCAGGCCTCTGAGAGCGGCTACAGATATAAATGCCACTTCTCCCTGCGTTAGCCTGACTCTTCTTTTATGCAAACATGCAAGCTAGTATCTTAGAGGCATTGACTTCAAATGAGCGTTGACCCCCTCCTTATCTATAGATGTCCCCTGATACCGTCAAGAGAATATTTTCACTGCCTTTAAGCTTACTGAATGAGGCTGCTGTTGCTTGTCCAGTCAGTTAATAGTTAGCTTTATGCACGTCTGTCTCTTGAGGTACTACAAGAAAACTGATGTGTAACACAGATGTATAACAAAGTTTGGTGGTGTGGGAATTCTTCAAAGATGTATCATGATGTGGGCATCATAATCTGCCCATGAAGATGGAATCAAATATTTTTACCTCTTCTCATGAAATGATTGTAAAAATTTTATTTATTCTTGTATGATAAAGTTTAACTGGAACTATATAAAATCAAATTAGGAATGTGTCTGAAAACAAAATTATCCCATCTTTATGGGCAACAGTGTATTTATGAGACCACTGGACAACTGTACTTGAAATACAGAAGAAACTGTTGGCTGTTACTATATTAATGTATTTGTCTGTTGAAAAGACGCAACTGTTTATATTAAAGCACCTTCAGAGTTGCCTAATTTCTTGAGATAATTGAATGAATAGCAACAATGTGCAGTGAAACAGAAAATTCAGGATGCTATACCTTGAAATGCATCGAGAATTATTGTATAGTAGCGCGTTGACCCATGGGGAACCATGGGTCATATTAATACCGATATCTAGGGACTGAAATTAGTGCGTTGTTCGTGTTTTTAACTTCATTTCCTGTCATGCAGTGTAGTACTCACTTTCCATCAACTGTCATGGGCAACGTAACATTATGAGGCTAGTGTATTTTAAAATTACTAATATCTCCCAAAATATTGGTTCTATCAACTTGCTAAGATATTTAATGTGGAGATGGGACTATTCCTCAACTGTAGGTACCAAATTGGCCAGTTAAAAATGTCTCAATT
>JAPQRP010000017.1:14618744-14639446 GCA_037367295.1 Apogon hyalosoma | reverse complement strand
TAGAGTGGAGGAGACATGTTTAAGAGATAATCAGTTACACTCCTGTGCACGGAGACTGAGACAGTAGTCCAGTTATACGGCTTAAACGGCTGTGTGTGTAAACGTACCATGGCGAAATCTGCATGATACAAAGGATACACTTGCACTCCCATTATTATCTGAGGGTCCACAGTTTAGTCTGTCAGAACATAGATTGCACACAGGTTTATCTTGTGATTTCATAATTTTGCCGTATACTGACACATTTTTTCCAAACAGGGCTTTTTAATGTTGCTTGGAGTGCAAATCACTGACCAAGCTTAGCTCATGTGAGATTTCGAAACCACAGCAGTGCGGAACAGTTGAATAGTAATTTCATAATCTGATATTAGTTGCGTGTTTGTTTGTGAAGATGTCATGTCGGAGCTGCAGAGCCTGATGACGCATGTGGCTGACAAGACGCGAAGCTCCAGTGGTAACCGGTGGCAACATCCCGCTGACCTCACACGCAGGTACAGCAGGTTTCTTTATTCGGAGTTGAGGTCAACTTTAAAGATGGGGGAAAAAAACCCAAAAAACTTTAAAGATGAATCTCAGGACTTTGTTTTTGTTTTTCAGGAACTACCAACGACGTTTTGGCAACACGATGCCAGCGCTGTCCCTCCGAGAATGGCAGGCCAGAAGCAATAAAGGTCACAAACGCTTTGCCAATGTCCGAAAAATTTTTGACAGGAGTCCATTTCCATAAGTGCTCGTCTCGCCTGAAATCGTTGCACAATAAAAGAAGTGTAGCAATTTGTCAACAGTGAAAGTTGATGTTTTTTTTGTGTAAGCTGTGCGTTTTCGCTTTAAGATTCCCTTAAAATTCATGCATATTTTAATTGTTCTGTAAATTGTTGTGGAATGAGCACTTGTTTTGTCTTGCATGCTTGTCCTTTTACTATATTTGAAATAATGCATGTTTTACTATTTGTTTTGTTGTACATACAGAAGTTTTCCTTATTCATGTTTCTTTTCTGTGCAGTTAATGCAGAAGACCTGAGCTTTGAATCTTTTAAATATCTCCTGCTATTTGGACTTGTACAGTCTAGTAAATATTGTGAGTAACTAAGCCCTATCTTTGAACATGAGGTTGTTTTTGATGCCCTCATATGTGTAGGCATTGGGTTTCTCTGTGTACAGTGTGTAACCAGATTAAGAAGATGAACTTGAAACAAAGTAAAAAGCAAAAAGCCTTGATTTATTCAATGCTGTGTAATTTATTACATCTTTACTCTGTTCGCCCATTTGGACGGTGCTGTTTGCGCAAAGGATTAGTCGGTAAGATTTATTCTGGAAAATGACGCAAATAGTTTTCCGTTTACAAGCATAGCGACAGACTGCACATGAGATTTCCCAGATTAGTCATGTACTCTGCTACACACTGGGGTTTTCAGTAGGATTTCTACACTTTCATGATAATCCAAGTCACACAATCTTCAAACAAGTCATCCTGATTAATTTGGAACTGTTCCAAAAAGTTGCGAACAATTGCATGCGATATCAAAGTGCAAATGTTAAGTATGAATAGAACAAGTCCCAACCAGATTAGGCGGAGCTTGACACCCTCTTGTTTTGAGGAGAACAGGTTTAAATCATGAATAAAATACGAGGTGCATGAAATCCTAAATGTGAAAAGTCTGGGTTTTGCGAGGTTAAGAGTCAAGGACATGTCTTATCTTTGAAATAACTGCATGCAACCTTCATGTTCTAAACTTGAACCGTGTTAATGGTGTTTGGATAATAGCTTCAGCCTGATGTTATCTTGTCTATACTGTGCATCAAGTGCAGAGCAACAGTCATGTTTATTATACTGTACATATTTGGATCTGTATTCCTCCAAATAGTCTGTTTTTACAGAGTGTATGGTACAGTATCATGACATACATGGCAAGACTATCCAGTTTCAGTTTATAATGTTAAGTGTAAGGGCGTAGTGAGAAATGTTGAAGTTTCCTGTTCCACTGCCTTGTTAATCTGCACTGTGTTTACTGCAAATGTCTAAGGTATCACTCTTGTCTTTGCCACTGTTCTGTTTTGAATCACAGGCTTCTCTGGGCATGCATAAAGTCATCCCTTATACCATGTGAAATAAAATGGTTTCTGAAAAGCAACTGTTAACATCTGTAGATTATCTTCTATAATCTACTGTGGTTTTCAGTTTCAAGGTCGTCTGGTTTAAAATAGAATTTATTTACATAATGAACATAGTCCTTGATGTATGGGCATGTTTTTTCCTCATTAATGTTGAAATGGAGGCAGTTTATTGCTAAAAGACAGACTTTGTTTCAACTTTCAGTCACAATGTTCAATCAGATGTCACTAATTCTGATCATTAGACCCTTGAATGTCCAAACTACTGCCCCTTACCCCTCAAGCTTGCTATAAATGTTCATGTTTTTGATATTGGCTGTACAGAAACTGCACAATATTATGCTTGTTACTAAATGTTTTGTACCTTTGTAGATCCACTGTAATCTGGAAGTTGAAATGCATGTGTATTAAAAAAAAAAAAAAATTAAAAAATTGAGGCACAATACTGTTGAAATTCAACTTATTTTTCTTTAGAAACTTAAGGTTGTTCATGTTCAGGCTATCCACATTTTTTGTGACAGGATAGCTTGTAAGTGTAAACATTTTCATAAAGTTTTTGCACTAAAACAAAGGAGCATTCCGAGTTGTCAATACCCCGCCCCCTGAAGGGGAGGCAAGGAGTATTGTTTTTGGTTTGTTTCTTTAACACTAGCAGCAAAACTACTGGTTGAATTCATACCAAATTGGATTTATAGACTGCCAGAGACCCAGAATAGATTGCATTACATTTTGAGAAAAATAGGTCAAAGTTAAAATCTTTTATGAATTAAAAAAAAAAAAAATCTCCTGTTTACTTACAATGGGCAAATTTTCATGTCTATAAAAACATCAATTTTGTTTCAATTTACTTCAAACTTGGCACATATATAGAGGCAATTGATATGTTGACATCACCGCACATACAGATATGATGACGACAGCTGGATCAATGCCAAAATAAGCTACAATATGTGCAAGGGGTGGGGTTTGTTGTGCCTGTCACCACTTGTTTATAGGTTATGCTGTTTTACTGGCCCGGCCTGTGTTTGACACCCCTGCTACTGAGGGATATTCCTGAGATTATTGTTACCCTGCCCCCTGAAGTGAGGTATTATTATTGGTTTGTTTAACACTTTAACAGCAAAACTATTGGTTGAATGCATACCAAATTGGGTTTATAGATTGCCACTCACCCAGAATAGATCTCATTACATTTTGGGAAAGGTAGGTCAAAGTTCAAATTTTTTCAGATTTTTAAAAATCTTCCCATTTACTTAAAATGTGCGAAATATGTGCGAGGGTCGGGGTTTCTTTTTGTATTGTGATGTGACTAGATGTTTTTATATCCTAAGCAATAAAACCTAGACTTAAACACGACCACATAAATCCACAGGAGTACAAGTGGGAAATTCTCTAAGTGATTTGTGCAAACTGACCCTTTAATTGTAGAGCAGATCTGACCAGTGTTTCTCATCCGCTCTGAGGATTCTCTGCTCTGTGGTCTCATTAAAGCAGCAGCAGTAGACGAATGTGTAACTGCTACAGGCATCTAGTGTGGAACATCCACATCCCTGGAGTCGGAGTAGGGCTACATTTCTGTGGGGGCGAGACTGTTTGTGATGAAGTACTCGTGATAAAACCTTGGCCGTTCAATGAACACTAAAGTTGACATCTATTAGTGTTGGTGGAGTTTTGTGTCTTTGTCAACTGTATTATGAGCCTGTTTTGTACAGATACAGGCCGAGCAAAGTGGAAGCAAAGAACATGAAACACACCGGCTCAGGCTCCTTTCATTGAATAATGCAGGCTGTTGGCAGATAGCGGGGCAGGCTGTCCTGGTCCAGCCACCCAGAAAGCAGAGGTGTGTGTGGGTGTCAGTGAAGGCCTCGTGACACGCGTCGAGCCGACTGTAGGCCACGTGTGCAGCAGAGCTCCCACAGCACTACAGCTTCCAATACGCCTGCCCAGCCTCAGTCATAAAAGAAGCTGTTAGTGTTTTTCTGACATGCCTCGTGGTTCTCAGGCTGTTTGGGGTTTTGTCAGAACTAACTGTGTTGTGGAAAAACAAAAAGTCTCAGATATGGAAGTCATGCACGTCACAGAATCTCAGAGCCTCATTTCGCGTGCTCAGCCAAGCAGCCAAGACAGTGATTGCTCTTGTATCTATGCCTTATGTCGGAAAGAAAAACATAAACAATCTAATATATCAGAGTGTGCTGTTGTTTTCTTGTTGATTTCTAAGTCATTACACATCGAGGCATGCTTTCTTGCAAACTTAACTTCCATTGTAGTTGCCAAAACCAAGTTGCTGGGTGAAATTTTCAGCAACATTAATGACTTTTCTTAAGCAAAATGCCAAATCTTCCCAGTAACTGTGTAATATCTACTTGTGGCAATATATGTTCTTTTGATGGTGTATGATTTTGACAGATTCACATCTATTATTCACTTGAAGATGGTCCTGTCTTGTCTTCCTTGTTGAAATACTCCCTCAAGAGTGTCAGTTTTATTCTGATGTCACCTCACAATTAAGAGCAACCACAGAGTTTTGTGGAAAATATTAGATATTTCATTTTATTTAAGCATACACAAGTAAGCATACACCATATTCTTCATAATTGAAGTTGTGTAACCTTGTGCATAATAGTTAAACCATGCTAGCCCTCATTAAGCAATGACTGCTGTACACATCATACAATAATTATAAACATGATAGCACAATTAAAGCAGTTCATTTTTCCAAACCATGCTTTGTTGTGGATCTCATTCCTATACTTCAACAACCCCTAATGAAACAGGTCGACTCTTCTGTATTCTCACAATGCTGAATCGAAGTTCACAGGCATGTTTCTATGATAATTAAAAAATACACATTGTGTAAGATGTTTCTGTAAAGTCCAGTGTCTGTTTACTTCCCTGCTGACTCATTGCAAAGGGATCTGTTACTGCTACCGAGAATAGTTTTCGAGGGTCGTGTCACACATAGAGTAAAGGAACATCGCTGAAAGTCCTCAGTGTGTCGTTAAAACAGTGGTTCGTCACCACAGGGCTCGCGTGGAATGTTGAGTTCTTACAGTCGTCACCATTTAAGTGCGAATAAGGAAAATGATTTCTATCTGATAACAGGATAAGCCGTCCTAGAGTCGGCTATACAATCCTGATGTCCTTAAACCTAGAGACCAAGAAAACCTAGAGACGAATAATGACAGGAGTTCAGACTGATGGATGGCTGACTGAATATAATGTCACTACACCACCATATATGAAATATACAGAATAATTTGACTCAGATTCCTCTACTGTTCAATATAATATATGCTTCGTGTAAAATCAAATGACGTTCTAGCCTCAACCTGGATTAATCTGTGTGAAGGGAAATTCAACGAAAGTCATTGCTCTGATGCAAATCTACAACCTTAAACATTAAAGTGAGAGTTTATATTAATCCTACACATTATACTAGTAATAAGGGATAATCTATTTACAGTAGCAACCAAAGGAATGTGCGGTATTTTGGATATGATCACAACACCTTGTCAGGGATTTAATTTATGGAGTTAAATCTCTATGTCAGCTCTTAAAGTAAAACCCTTTGCACTCATTTAAACAACTGAGTAGGCAGAAAGTAAATAAAAAAATGCCTACAGGGAATGCTGTGGTTAAATATATGGCTGGCAACTTAAGACATGGCCCCAGTTCCCAGAAATCATCCGGGGAGACAATCATCATTATCCGTGACTGGGTAGAAGGATGCCTATTGATCGGACAGGCAGCTACCAGTGCAGTGTTCCTGGGGAAGAATGGATTCAACCTTCAGCGCCTGAAGTTTTCAGAGAAGTGTTGATCACTGTGGGCGCTGCAGCAGAACACTGTTTCAACACTTCTCCCAGTTTGTCCAGGCACCAGCTTAATGTCTGTGGTAATCAAAGTCAATTCATTGTATTTATTTCCCCCCCCGCTACTTTTTGCCATTGCTTTAAACCCACTTGAGCCTCTGACACGAATCAGTGCTTATTGGAGGAGCTGAGCTTTTCCACTCATAACAAAAGTAGAAGTGGAAGGAGAGGCAGAGTGATAAAAGCCTGCCATTGCATTAGTCATCATTCTGCCCACTCTGCTCAACCGTAACCTTCATTGCTCTCCCCTAACTGCCTTCACTCCCCCCCCACCCCCACCCTCTCCAGACTGTGCATTGACAGGGACTTGTGACCTGTTATGTTTGTGTGCACACATATACAGTATGTGTCTGTGTTTACAACAGATGACTACCCACTGTATCACAGAATGACACAGTTTGGGCTGAAAAACTACTTGTTCTTTCTGTCAATACAGATATTCAACATCTGAGCAGCTCTCGGCTAATATGCTTTCAGAACACCGTGGTCAATGATAAGAAACATCTATCGCCTTTCATTCTTTTTTTTTCCAATGAAAAGAGTCTCTCCTTTGTGCACATCAACAGCACATGAAATAATGTAAGAGAAATACATAACAGTTGAGAAAGGATATGAAAAGCTTATTATCAGGACTTTTACAGTTACTTTTAAAAACATCACCTACACTTTTCACTTGTACCAATACCCTCTTAAAGTTACATTTTCCACATTTGTCATATCATATGTCATCAAAGGCTCTTAAAACTGACACCGACAAACAAAAATGAAATATAAAATGTATTTACACATGGAAATGTCAAGAGCTTTTCAACAAACCACCTGACAGAGAAGGAGATTTACCTGTTCATCATCACTTACTTCCTGTTAAGGTTAAGAGTATGATGCAAATGTGACATACAGGGCCTACCATCTTACGAAAGAAATCATGAGATTTTATTATTTTTAAGGCAGTAACTACTGAATTTGAAACAGCCCTCAAATAAACCATTTTCATATCACCTCACACCCCAACGCAGCCCGTTGGAGGCTGAACCATATCTCATACAGAATACAGTGCACAGGAACATATGGCAAAAGTTGATCCCTTATAGTTGTTTTAGCCTCTGCAACACAAATGTTGACTTTGAATTGAGAAAAAGTCTCAAAAGAAGCCCTTCTGTCTTGTTGATGTCTGTTCAAGACATCTAAGTGAAGTCTCAGGGTCAAAGGCTGGGCCCATACTAAGTTATTTCCATGCTCTCGATCAGAATGTTTATAGCTTATAGACATTCCTCTGAAAGTTCACACACAGATCACCTGGAAATTAGGCTCATGGTAGGTTTCCTCATATTTGCATGCGCTCTTACAACATACAGCTGTTTATCTGAACTTTGCATGCTGGGAGGTCGAGTTTTGTACGAAGGGGCTACTGTGTGTGCGCGCAAATTTCCCAAGTTCAAGTTCTTGCGTCCGTGCTTCACTGAAGGCTGTTATTGCTAATATAAGGGATCCCTTAGACATGCGTCCAGCCCCTTCTGAAGACAAAGTCATTAATTAGACAAATGCACTCCTTTATGGCAGTTCTTTTTCATCCCCACAACACTTTGACAATAATCACCTCCAAAGAGAAAGACACAAGGAAATACTAAAGGGCTCATCCTGGACATGGAATGTAACATTTTAGAAATCTGTAAGAAAAGCGTGAAAGAAGTTAAAGAGGACATTTCCACAAAAGTAAATGTGACAGAGCTCATTCCAAACCTGTCATGTCACAGGCTTCACTGTATATATGTGTTTAGATCAGATACTTTCTCCAGCCATCCTCAGAGTTAATGAAATTCTTCTTTTCTGACATGATTGGGTGATTCAGCTTCGGTGGTGAGTGGAGTGATCCCTCTAAAGCTGCTCTGGCGTCATCAAAGCACATCTAAGAAATGGCTCCTAAATTAGCCAGGTGGAGTCTGGGTTCCCTGAGGGGGGAAACAAGCTCGCAGAATCAAAACATTTCCCACAGGGTGGCAAAAGAGTTTCTGCCACTGGGGGAATCTATACAGAAAAAGAAGAAGAAAAAAGAAAACCAGAACAACAGAAATGTTCTGGTGGCACCTTGTAAAAATTAGCGTAAAAAAACACTTAAATGATGAAACAGTGTTTACTTTGGACTAAACAAGAATAGGAGCGCAGCAGAGTGGACTAATTGGACATGTTTGTGGAAATAACATAATAAAAGACAGTGAGAGGAAAGAAGTAACATGGGGAGAGAAACAGAATGAAAAGGTGTCTGGCTCTGTATATCGGCTTTGGTCCCTGGGGTTGGTTTTTCAGCAGTCTCTCCACCGTCGGAACCATTTGGCCCTAATCTCTGCTGCCCCATGGCACCGGAATTACTGAACACCGTGGAGCCACTGAACCCACGCCACTGTCTCTGCACCGTGGACTCTGCTCTCAGACCTGCACCTGCCACACTGGGCCTGGACCTAGAAGCCCCGCAGCTTCGCCCCAGCACCGGGCCCCGTGCCAAAGGAGAGTTGGCGCCACCGAGGGGGCCCAGAGTCCCGGCCTCATCCTGACAAGCAGATGGGCTTAAAAGGGGCCTGGTTGTTTGTGAGAGCACAAAGTCTTGCAGATAAAGAGAAGACGTCCTGGCAGTCACACCTCAATGATGTTGACAGATGGCATCCTGTTGTTGTTGTTGTTGTTCTTGGGGAACTGTGGAAGGAAAACAGGAGATGACAGGTATGAGAACGCTGGAGGACTCACAGGAACGTGCAATCTTCAATGAGCATGAGGATGCTTCTCTGCTTGGATGTATTATTGAGGTGGTTTGGAAGAGACTGTCTCTGTTTTTGGGAGTGATTTGAACATTTAAAAATAGGAAGTGGATATGGTATGCAGCTCTGTGGATTGGCCAAAAGAGAACTTATCAAAAGCCATGAGTTGTGTGTGTTTGCCAGTTGACGCTGAATGTTATATTGCACACAACAATGAGGACGTATTGAAGCAGCGTTTAGTTTCGTCCTGAAGCAGAAGCTCAGATGACACTATGAGTGCGCATGAAGTGGAAAAAGTCTAAAAGTGGCCGGGACAATTCACCTGCCCGGCGCCGCAGAGGGGGAGGCACCCGGGGAAAGGAGGGGGGTGGGTTATACCTTACTGCGCAACAGCCCCCCTGTTGGATGTTCAGGAGTGCTGCACTCTGAGGAGTTTTTGGCTTTGTCCTTGTTGTTGTTGGGCTCGTTGTCTTTGATTATATCATACTGACGACAGAAGAGAGCGATCACACCTGCAAAGAGAGGCACAGTTACATTTCTTTTTCCAAAACCAAAGCTGTATGTTCTCTAATCGTGGCTAATTGAGTGTTGTACTCACCTGCCCACATGATGAGTACCACCACAATGATTATGAGCTCCCCTGCCCTCAGCTGGGTGGTCTGGCCCACTTCTTCCATGGTCACTTCGTCTATAGGAATCAAGAGGCAACATGGAGTCGTTAGCCTCATACTAGAAGCTGAAGAGGGATAAACTCACGGCAGATTTAAAGTCCAAGGGCAATCGATGGCATGCCTCAAAGTTTTCACACAAGAGTTCATTATATCCTGTCAATGACTCTTCAGGCAAGTGTGTGCTTGGAAGGCAATGGCTAATAGGCTGTAAATGGAACAATTATACAACATACCAGAAATATTTGCTATTAAATAAAATTTCATACTGGGATATTTAACTGACACTTCAAGTTTGCTGAGCTCGGAGGTGAATATATTAGATTTCTTGTGATTAAAAATGCCAAGACGCTGTGTCAGACAGTGAACGCCTCAGTTCTGTGGATGTTATGAGAGCAACTTTGCATCAAGTGTCTTATCAGAAATATTAGAAAGTCTCCTGTGATCACCACTTTACGTTTTGAATTTCATTACAGTCCACTTATGGTGATTAGAGATGATTTTTATGACGTCTGAATTTTAAACATTATTCCAGTCTGTGACCACACAGCTGAAAATATTATTCAAGCCTATTCATATTTTGTTCCACCATGGATTTCCAATTTCTTTTTGTTTGCTTCTCTTTGTTTTTCCTTCCAAACAGGCAACGCAGTTAGGGGACGCATCATCAAAAAAAAAAAAAAAAAGAAAAATATTGCAAATATAGTACATTTCTTTTACATCCACTCATTGTTTTCTGTTGTCTTTCAGATCCCTCTTCCTGTCCTTTTAATGGTGCCTTTGCACAGCAGTAGCAGATGTGATTAAACTGTATATTTAGGGATTCAATGACGTACTTCCTGTTTTTATTTGAGTCGGCTGCTGCCCACAAGTCGACATTTTTACTCTTAAAATCTCAAATGTCCTTGCAGTATCTTCTGTGTTGCTTTTAGCTTTTGAGTGATGAATGTTGTGTTGCCATTTTGCAGCTCTCGTATTGTCTTAATGATGCTGTGTCCAATTCTATTCCTGTTTTGAAACTCAGTATATTCTTTGTACATCCAGAAGCAGAAGCAGTAGAGGACGGGTGGCTATAAGAACTGATCATTTTTCTAAGACTGAATTCATATCAGCAACTGTCTCAAACCAAATACACAGAAATATTCAAACACAGACATCCAAGACGAAAACTAATAGGCTAAACTCTCCAAACACCTCATGGGCTGACAAGATCAGACACAGAACATGAAGAGAGTAGTTAAGGCTGTATCTAGGTCACATGGGATCTTCCATACCAGAAAGTGAAGGAGGATGAAGGAAGAAGAAAGTGAGTTAATCACAGCAGTACGGATCAATCCATACTGTCCTCAGTGAAACTTCATCATCATCATCTTTGATGTGGGATGGCAGGAGGGATATCAAAGCAGGCAATGTGTGCTCATTCAGTAAATGCTGCTCTTCTACCAAACAAAGCAACAACACGTAACTTTCTTGCACAGCTGAATGTTATGAAAGCCAGAGGGTGCATCTAAAAGTTCACAGCAGCTTAGGGAGCTCTCCTATCTTTTTATTAGATGCAGTGGATGACATTTGGAGGGCCCTGAGTGGCAGGAACCCTACGCTCCAGTAGCTTTTAGCAACAAGCACTTCTGCTGATCGATTGCCCTCTGTTGCCCAGTATTAACTAATCAAAGCACAACAGCCCAAGGCGCCTGACACGGTTGCCAGCTGGGTGCAGCGGGGCTAACCGGTCACTTGTAATACCTCTACTGATTCACACTGACCAGAGTGTGGACCAGCTGCAGTTTTCAGAATCACAAGATTGTGTTTACTTTTCACTCTTCAGCGTTGTGACTTTCCTGCTGTAGCATTTAAAGGGGTTATATGTAATATTACTACTGTATAGTCTAGAATGAAGGGCCCTGAAGTTAAGCCAAAGATGCCAATGTATTGGATTATAGAGATATGAACTCCTAATATGAATTATTTAAGTGATTTATGTGACCACTAGAGGGAGTAGTGAGTCACTCTGGCACAGTGACAAAAGCTAGAAGCACTATTGTTGTTTTCATCACTGGACACAGCTCTAAATGAAAAGAATGGAGTTTGAATCTGAAATCGCAGTGATTCTCCTCCTACATGGGTGAGTTTGATTATAAAGCTTAGGACAATATGAAGTTATTACCCCACCCCCCCAAAGGTGAGGCAAGGGGTTAGGGTTGTTTTTGGTTTGTTTGTATGTTTTTTGTTAACACTCTAGGAGTCGAAGCATTGGTTGAATTCATACCAAATTGGGTTTATAGATTGCCAGTGACCCAGAATAGATCTGATTACATTTTGGGAAAAGTAGGTCAAGGTAAAATTTTTTTTAAATGAATTTTTAACCCCCCCCCGCTCCCCCATTTACTTATAATGGGTGAAATTTCAAATGTCTGTAACACGAAAATTATTGGTTCAATTCATACCAAATTGGGGTTATAGATTGCCAGTGATGCAGAATAGATGTCACTACATTTTGGGAGAAGTAGGTCAAAGTTAAAATTTTTTATGAATTTTTAAAATCCTTTTTTTCCCAGTTCACTTATAATGGCTGAAATTTCACTTGTCTGTAGCAGCAAAACTATTGATTGAATTCATACCAAATTGGGTTTATAGATTGCTGGTAATGCACAATAGATGTGGTTACATTTTGGGAAAAGTTGGTCAAAGTTAATTTTTTTTTTTTTTTAATTTTTAGTCTTTTTTTCATCTCCCATTTACTTATAATGGGCAAAATTTCAAATGTCTATAAAAACATAAATTTTGTTTCAATTTACTTCAGACTTGGCACATATATAGAGGCAATTAATATGCTGACATCAGCACAGGCATAGACATGATGACATCAGCTGGATTGATGCCAAAATAAGCTACTATACGTGTGAGGGGTGGAGTTTGTTGTGCCTGGCACCACTTGTTATGTGATGTTATCATCTTTGCTAAATTCACTGTTTGTTGATTCATGGTTCTGACTAAATTGTGACACTTCTGACCTTGTTTGGACAATTCCAGACAGATCTTTAGAGCAGCTATTGACAACACAAACTGTACAGAAAGAAGAGTTGATTTGTGGTTTTATTGTCTGAAAACAGAGCTACGCTAACGGAGCTATAATGTAAACTATCAGCTGATGTGAAGATTATGACACAGTGCTATTTTAACCAACCAAAATAACCATCTATGACTTTTAGTTTGAGGATGAAAAGTTGATGAAACTAAAATGCAGATGTAAACTATGAGCTTTATACTTTATTCTGTGAGTGATACAATCTGTAGATACATAGTGTTGATTTGTTGGTGGTTTTGGTAGTCCTAAGTGTACTCCAGTATGTGACTACCCCCCTGCTGCTGATAGTGTTGAATATGTACATATACTACATATGTATGCTACATAGTACCACAAGTAACTGCTTTAGTACAGTGAAATAACAAAAAAGACAGAAGAAGAGACAACAGAAGTATAATTTGCACCTTATCACATTCAGTACTGAAGCACTATGTATAGTTATTCTTAACATCTGTGTCTGTAGAGGAATGTTTAAACCTTTTATGCAGTTTAACTTGCTTGTGTGGGTTTTTTGGGGAGTGGACAGAATTTTTTCACAGCAAACAACAGCCGGGCTTAGTGACTCATAGTGTGTTGTTATCATAGTGATGTCACCACATTTTGTACAGTCCTGCCTCTACGGAGACTAAAACTAACATTTGGAATCACAGAAACAGTTGTATGATACAGTTTATTGTCTTTCAACTGTAGATGTATTTTAATGTGCATGTTTTTGTAGGCTTCATGCTAAACTACATCACACAGACAAGATATTCCCACATTTACACAATAAGCATTTTGTGAAACTACTCCTTCAAAGGGCTGAAACCAGGCAGGAATCTCTCTTTGTCTTTCACATGGCTGCTTCTGCTTCAGTGTCCAGATAGTGCAAAAGAAAATGTGTGAGTAGTGTTTTTGTCCTTTGGGATGTAACAGAGATAAGGGAGGCTGTCTGGAAAGATATCTTACAGTTTTTTTTTTTTTTATACTGTGGATCTATTTTGACATAGATATCAAACTTCTATATGACAGAACAAAAGGGACACTTTGTTCCAGCCTATTTTTGACAATTTTCATGTGCGGCCAGGAAGGCAAAGTTTCTTCTTGATCAGATCTGACAGGGTTGGTGGGTTATTTTGCAGTACATTTATTGAATGTTTGTGTGAATATATGTAGGTTTAGATCAGACTGAGTGCACATGTTAACGTGTATCTCAGTTGTTTTTGGGACATGGAAGAGGAAGTCACTGGCAGCATTTACTGCTATGTGACTTTTTGTGTTTTTCCCTTCTCTTTCTGGTAGTTATCTGTTCCCTGTTCCTCCTCTTCAGTGTCTTTTCCTCCTGTTTTGTGCACAGGTTGCTCTGTATTTTATTTTATTTATTTATTTATTTTTTATCTCTTTCTCTTCCTTTGATCTCCTGAAGCTTAAACCCATTGTGTGAGAGAAAAAAAATGCAAAGACACATGGAATAATCCAGCATTTCAGGCTCATCCTTTGCTCTTTCCACTGGGATCAGCATGATATGGCAGAACAGAAGGTGAGAAGCTGAGTGAGGATAGTGAAAACCTTCCTTTTCTTCTTGGGAAGTTTGTCATAACAGGAAAAAAAAGACTAACAGCTGCAAAAAGACACTCTCTCGCACTTCTACCCCATGCAATTATCTGCAGCCAAAGACCAACCGTATATTCCTCTTTTTGGTTTATTTTGTCAATACTTTAGCATGGCTTGGGTTTGTATCCACTAGTGAAAAGGAATTTAACATAATGAGTTAAAATGTATCTCATGAGTTAACCTTGCAACTAATTTTACTGCAGGATCATACACAAATATTATCATTTTAACATCTTTAGAAAGTATAAAATTAAGTTGAAGAGAATCTAAACACTGATTAAATTTGCAGCATAAATGATTGGCCTGCTATACACATTGTTCCACATATATATAAGTGTAACTCACTTTTCATCTAAAATCATAGTACAAAAAAACCCAGTGGTTTTCTGTTTAACTGTGAGATGTCAAGTTCAAGAACTGCTCATCTGTCATGAATACACTCCATTGTAGCAACAGAGCTAAGCTAATTAAATCGACATTCTTGAGCATAAAGCGTGAATGAGACAGTAAAGCATGTCTGGGGTTGAGATAAACTGTGAAGATGTTGAATATGAGTGAAGGATGATGAATCGCAGACCTGCTTTTGGTCGAGAAGCTCTGTGAAACGAGCGCATAGTGGAAAACGTGTGCAGGAGCTGGTAAATCTGCAGCGAAGGGGAAATTTCCATTAGTATTTGTGTGTGCAGAACCTGCCAGTATGTGGAAATGTTTTTGGTGAATGGGTAAGTGAAGTAAGAGGGGGTGCTTCTTCCTCTAGATTTCCAAAGAAACCAAGCAAACAAACACTCATCAAACATCACCTATAGGGATGGGAATCGAGAACCAGTTCTTTTTGAGAACTGTTTCCCAGTAGCTCAATTCCTTGGAATCATTTGCCTGCCTACTTAACTATTCAGCTTAACGATTCTGCCTTTGTTATGCATGCTTGATGATGTTACACGTACGCTGGATTGTTTTGGTTTAGAATGTAACCAACATGGTGTCGAGGCAGAAACGCTCCAAAGTACGGCTATATTTCACACGAAAAGATGACACCAGGGCCACTTGGATCACTTGCAAAGCTTCCATTTCTTTAAAGGGGGGAACACCTCCAATATGCTCAAACATTTGTCCAAACAGCATGCAATTAATTTGCAGGAATGTAACATGTTTGATACACTACTTAGCAATGCTTCTGAATCTAGAGGCAGCGCAAACTCCAGGGTGTCATCTGGGTGCAGTTCTGGGGGACATAAAGGAATTAGTAAAGCGTCTAAAATTTCACTTTCACTTTGTATGGCTGTACGGTGTGACGCCCCCCGAACCTGGACTGACGCCATCTGTTATTATTATTTGTGCATCTATATATGTTATAATTTGCATTAACAGACAGTTAATGCAAACAAATCCATTTGTACTCTTTTATTCCCTCACCCAATGAGAATCGATAAGAGAATCAATAAGGAATCAGATCAATAAGCAAAATCGATAATGGAATCGGAATTGTTGAATTCTTATCAGTTCCCATCCCTAATCACCTACTGTATAATGGTCTCAGTTAACAGTGTGAGGCTGCTTTCTGAGGTGCAGCGGTGGCCTGAGCGTTTTGAAGAGTGCATTGTTTTCATGTTGCCACTTTGACTCTGTTGCTCATGAATATGTAATTACAGCTCAGTATACATATATATCTGTGTCGCTGAGTGTGTGTTTTTTACTTCTGTTTATTTCTGTGCATTGTTCAGAGTTCACTGGTGAAAACAGTGGGAGGGAGACTCTATCTGAAAGCTTAAGGAAAAGGCGCACAATAAGATGAACCCTGAACATAAAACCACTTGTTTATCCGAGGTCTGTGCTGTTATTGATTTCTTTAGATTCTTTCCTCTCACAGAAAAAAACGCACAAAATTCACTTCCTGTGCTAATTAGACCTCAGTGGCACAAAGAGCATATCTTCAGTTTGACGATGATTGTATTTACAGTATATTCAGTTCATCTTTGCGAGTGCTCTGCAGAGGTCTGTATTCCCTCTTGCTCCGCTTTCTGAGAAGTATTGGTATACAGTATAGCGCTGGATCGCATGAAAGATGAGTGTAAACGAGAGAAGGAATAGATGGAGCAGGGTTTCAGCCAAAAGCACATCGATTCGCCATCCCCTGCAGCTCTGACTACCTCCTCGCCACGTCTGATGAATGCCTCTCCTCATTTTGGTTTACTGTGGAGTTGTGCTGGGTGCATGCAGGGTAAAGCCCGCAGTGGCACATCAATACACATTGAAGCTTACACCCACCTCGGCTTTTTTATTCCCAAGTTGTGGTCAGTGGGGGTGAGGTTTAGGAGCACTCTGTTGTAAAATTTCTTTTCACGCTTTGTGTGACTATTGATTTTTATTGGTTTTTAGACAAAATCAGTCAAGATGTTGTCAAAAGGCCAAAGCCTCCTCTGTACTCACTGTCTTGAAAAAATCAGAAACAGAGATGAGAAATTTCCATTTATGCGTGAATCAGATGGATGACCGAGCATGAGTTTGGGTTTGTTTTGTCTTTGTGCCACCTTACCTTTACTCTTAGACGCCTGAGTCTCGGCCTCCTTTGGTGTTCGAAAGCGCAGGGGTTCGCTCAGCGGACTCGTACCCGACATACTGATGGACTGCACATGCACAATATAATCCGTCTCCTCGTCCAAATCCCATAATGCACAGGAGCGTGTGGTGGTGTTGACTTCCTGGATGAACCGCAGCATGTGCACGTCTTTCTTCTGTTGGAGGATAAAATGAGACTGATGTCTTTAGCTGTTCCAACAATGGTGTGTATTGACTGACTGTCACCAGGCAGTCAATCACACAGTAAAGTTAGTTAAACAGAAGGCGAAACAGGCGATAAATTTATGGGACTTTTGAGAAGACCTCTGTGCCGAAAATAATGTTTGGTTGCATCCCATTAGAGCATAGTTTTTCTGTGGTGGTCAGATTGGGCCAATGAAAAAAACACAAGAATAAAGGGATGCATCCATACAAAGTTAGCAGAGAAAATTAATATAATTAATAGGTAGCTCGATAGATAGATAGATAGATAGTAGTGCAGCAGCATGACAGACAGCAAAATAGAATATACAATCAACATAGCATACAAGAGCAAACACACTATACATAATAAATTAGAAGTGTAAAAAAAATAAAAAAACCCCACAAAAATGGTAGAAAAACAGTAAGGTGTAACAATAAACTGTAATGTGCGAAGTAAAATGGAATTGTTCAATAATATAGACAGTAAAGTACAAAGTGGAAATATGTTTATGACCAGGTTTGAACATCAGGTGAGTTTATTGTGCAGTGAAATGGCATGTCACAGGAAAAATTTCCTGTATCTGTATATTCGACAGCAGAGCTGTAATAGTAATAATCACAATGATACTGAGCTATAAGGAGCCAAAGAATGGTTATTGGTGAATTTTTAGTTTTTGTAGTTAGATTGTCCATTCTATGCTACCTCAGAATCTCTCCTTTTTTTCTTTTCAAAGCAGGTGATGTTTAGCCTTAAAGTATTAATGAGCTTTTACTATGTTTGTAGTGTTAATATCCTCATACCAAAAAATGATGGATGGTTGAAACAAACAGCAGCTCTAATAAGGACCTATCCTTTTTTTAGGTTGTGGAAATTCAGTTGGTTGCGATCTGAAATTTCACCATCTGATATCTTAATATTTCACAATAAGCCTTTAAGAGAAAAGACAGAGATTCCATGAGTTTCCTACACTGGCACTTAAAGCAGTCCTTCTGGGATCTGTCACTGGTGGACCAGGGTTTAAACCCAGCATCAGTGTGATGTATGGTGGTAATTTTCTGATCAGGGCTTTATAGATATGAAGGCACCAGTGAATATTGCATCTCTCAGTCAAAGAGGCCAGATGACCTTATCTTAGAGGACACAGTGGTGAGTATCGTAGCCATCACCAGTAATAAACCTCAGGGCTGAGTGGTAAACATAATCTAATGGCCTATGAGTAAAGGCAGCAGCATGTCCAGAGGATGATTGGAACATTGATTCATTAATGTTCTAAAGCTGGTTTGAGTTCTGCATTGACAGTCAATCATTTGTTCTAATTTGCTGACAAGGCTCCTAATGTGATCTTTAAATGTAAATTAGTCACGCAGCCAGATGACAACGCTGGTGCCACATCGAGCAGGAAAACTCCAAGGTTATGCACTTCTGCACATGCTTGACCTATTTTCATTTTGATCGTATTTACTGGTTACACTGGTCTACAGGTAAAATGCCTCCAGAATAAAAGTAGTGAAACTTGACCAAGTTTGTGTAACTAATAAAGAAACATTAAGTCAAAAATTGGCTGTGGTTTGCAAGATACAGTCTTTGGCAAAAATGTGAAATTATGAGAATTAATGAGAGAATGGGTTTTACTCCAAAGAAATGTTCGTCTCAGAGCTATCAGATCTACTTCAAAACACTGTCTGCACATAACAATCCATTCACTTTACAGGTTCTATCTAGTGGAAGATTTATAAACCTATTGCATAAATGTATATAAACTAATATATATGAGTAAAAACGCTTTAGCATATGCATTGAAAACATCATCAAACCAACACCTTTGTCATTTATTTTCCAATTCATCTTAAGATTCAACACATTTAATCTCCGTGGCAGGTAATATATAAACAAACTGTACACCACTGTTACCAGTACATTTCAGAATTTATTGTAAAATCTTTACTTCTAAAGCCTTACATTTTTTTTTTTTTTTTTTTTTTACACCTGAGTGTATTTCTGCACATCAGATCCACATCAGACAGTTAAACCCTTATGATCCTCAGACCAAAGCTCACTTGCTGTTCCAAGATCTAAATTAAGAACCAAAGGTGATAAAGCTTTTGTTTTTTTCATGAAATTTTGTTGCTAGAAAAATATTTACAATATGTCTATGTGATCAAGCTACAAATTAAATACAAACATGCTGGAAAAGAACAGGAGGTGAGGGAAAATGTGTAAAGTAACTTAAAAGAAATAGAATGGGTGAGGAAAGAAGAGAAGGGAGAAAAAAAAGTAAGTGATAAAACAGAAAATCTTTCCCTGTGATGGCCACTAAAGTTTAGAATTTAGTTTTTAAGTCTGCATTTTGGGTTTTTAAGCGAAAATCAGGTATTTTCCTGTACTTAATCCACTGATCATGTTGATATTTATAAAAGCTAAGACTAAATGCGAAGGTTTTTAGATCAAATCAGAAAAAAATGAGGAAAAAGTGACTTTTTCAACAAAATCTATCATTAACTGAACATAAAAACAAGTGTCAACAACCACTGTGATTTGTCAAATGACATGAGTTTTACTGGTGAATCAATGTTCTAGATGATGACGGTGTTTCCATGTTCACCACAGAGCCTCTGAACGTCCAAATGGGTCATATCTGATGACCATGAATGATGAGAAACTGTATTTTACCTGAATTATTTACATGTATTGGTAGGATTAGTGGTCACCAAGTTATTACATATTTTAGATCAGCAGATGCTTCTGGGTCTTTAGGGGTTAATTCAGATTCACGCTTAAGTTACCTTTTTCATAAAAAATATAAAATATCATGTGACTGAATGTGTTCTTCAGCATTTCTGTTCCCTTTACACACAAACCCTCGTGCGATTAAAAGCATCGGACCGTCCAACTGTCCCCCTCAATCATATCACTCTGAACTCATGTACATCAGCAGATGAGTGTGCATGAACATTTGTAAATCTCCAAGATGGCAGCCTGTCCCACATAAAGTAATGTGTCTAATGGCTGTGAATGGGTGCTGAGTAATGTGTGTGTATGTTTACGATATGTGCGTAGGAAGGCTGCAAATAATATCACTTATCCCCTTTCACATAACTGTCACAGTCTGCTGCTGTCAAAGAGCAGACAGGCAGTCCGACAGGATCCAGCATCCTGTGATGATTCCCATAATGCATACTGTCTCCAAGCAAGGCAACAACACAATAAAGACTATCAGACATGGCAGCAAACAACCAGTGTAAAGTCATGATCCATACCAATTAGTGTTTTTTGGTTTGAGTTGTATAACCCATAAAGACCCAAATATAGACCAGTGACCAAAACCATCTACTGATCCAAACTGTTTAATAACTTTAGAGCCACTAATCCTATCAACACATGTAAATAATTGGTGTAAAATACAGTTTGTCATCTTTTCATGGTCATCATAGATAGATAGATAGATAGATAGATAGCTTTATTTATCCCCAAAGGGAAATTAAGTTGTTACAGTACTCCGGTACGAATACAATAAAAATACAGTATCACAAAATACTTAAAAATAGGAATATGACCCATTTGGATGTTCAGAGGCTCTGTAGTTACCACGGAAACACTGTCATCTACTACAACGCTGATTCACCAGTAAAACCCATGGAGTTTGATCAATGACAGTGGATGGAGACACTGAGTTTATGTTCAGTTAATGATAGAGTTTACTGAAAAAGTCACTTTTTCTCAAGTTTTCCCTGATTTTGGTATGATAACTGAAATATTATTTGAATTAAAATATTAAAGCATAAGGATAAAGTGTTGTTTGTTTAGTTTCTTTTAGTTCAACAAGGTTAGTGATAAGTTCTTTGTGACCAGATTTCTGTT
>JAPQRP010000017.1:14601844-14618538 GCA_037367295.1 Apogon hyalosoma | reverse complement strand
GTTGGCGTGAGTTGACTTAGAGTTGAGGCCCCACATCTGTTTGATCTAGTTAGATAAAGCTAAGACCAACCCATTTGCAAGGGTGAGCCTGCCCATAGGGGAATAAATGTGGAATTCATGTGATGTTCGGGACTCATTGTGTTGAGTCCTCTGCGCAGTCCATCTTATTTGTGATCAGAATAAACTTTGTCAACTTTGAGACCAAGTTGAATCCAGACTCATCCCTGGAGCTGCCAACAAAAGAACACGCTAACATAACCCTCAAATGGAATCTTAGCATGATGATTGAAGTACATGATCAGTAAAATAAATATAGGAAAATACCTGCTTTTTCACTCAAAAAAATACAAAATGGAGAGTATTATGTTATGATAAATGGTGATGTATCACTTCAAAAAGGTCAAATAGAGAGAAAAATTACTTTGGGAACTAACACAAAAGTAGCTTTGGGGCTTTATGGGATAAAAATCACAAGTGAGGATATCAGAGCTCATCTCCGCTGTGAGTTTTCTTTTCGTGTTGATTACCTGCTGTGTGATGGCAAAGCCGATGACGTTGTCTCCCTCTGGGATGTCCCATGTCACCACAGCAGACTTTGCTTTCACCTCTTTGATGGTCACATTGACAGGAGGCGACAAGCTATCTGCAAACACAGAGGGAGGGAGAGAACAGGACAAAGGCATGTTTTATTGTCTGTGGTTTGAGGCAAGTGAGAAGTTCAGCGCCTTTATGTTCCTGTCAGGGGCAGATATGGCCTACAGCGTGGCAGGATGCCAAACACACTCGTGTGAATGAATGGCTCAGGTTAATCCACATCAAACAGTGGGATCGATGGTGTAGTATAGAAATCCCAAACAGTGTCTCAGAGCATTTGCGCCGTGTAAGACCACATATGAATGCATAAATCCAGTCTGTGAGACACCAACCAGTCTCATCATTCATAAAATAAAAACTAAAATAGAAATGCGTTTTTAAAGTTTTGACAGTTGACAGATATTTTTTGGTTTAACTGCTGGTACTGCCTCCAGCTACACAGAAATATGCCATCATCAATCGCTCTCCGTAACTCTGTCTGTCTTTAATTAAAGCTAATAAGGTTGGCGCCTCATAAAAATTTACGATACAGTCATTTTACTATTCTATTATAGGCTTTTTTGGGAAGCAAAGTATATGAAAGAGATAGAATTGGTCGCTTTTATTAAAAAAATACATTTGGATGATATGCTAATGATACCTGAAACAGCCGAACAGTGCATGCCAAAGTGCTGTATGTGTGTTTTTCCAAATACACCTCCAGTGTAATTAGGGTCACAAGTTGCAAGATTTAAACGATACAAGAGAGTAATGTTTCAGTTTCCTTACATAATTAAGTGTCAAACCATGTATGCGAGTGTGCATGTGTGTCTTCTGCATGTCCAGTGTGTACTGTGGTGCAACTGCTGCTGCTGAATAAGAGTCTTTAATTAAAGAACAGGCTGCTTAAGTCTGCACCGAGACTGAAAATACACAAAAAGACACACAAGTACACATAATGACTTTAATGTTGTGTGTGTGTGTATGTGTGTGCAGCTCAGACACCTACAGTAGATTTGACTGTAATAGTCTGAAATTGATTTTAATTTCCCCAGTGTTTGTATGATTGCATCTCAGGCACATTCTCTGTTCTTATAGAAATCAACTTTATCATATACAACAGATGAAAAAAAAAACAAGACAGGTATAAAAGCAAGTTACAGCTTGCTTTTATACCTGTGATGGTAGTGATGTGATGCAAAAACGTGGCAGTAGTCAGGCCATCTAGTTTAACTGAAACTGATTCTGTCATAATTCACAAAAAGCAAAAACAAATTGTCCGAATTCCACAATGTGAAATACAACATAGACTACTCACATTATTTATACAAAGTGATAATTAATAGCGAGTACACTTTGTCTTATTTCACGAACCTGAAACCTACAGGTCACAAATCCCACCTCCTCCATGTTACTCTAGGACTTCAGTCAAACTCAACACCCACACACTCCAATAGTCGTTTCTCTGAGGTGATTTCAGACTTTGTAGATAAATAAAAAAAAAAAAAAAAAAAAAAAATCATTCATTCATTTTCTGTCACAGAGATGCCAGAGCCTATCCCAGCTCCTGATGGGTGAAGGCGGGTAGTTCAACATCCTGACATTTACTCTAAATTGTGCTGCACAGGCAGATATTTTATATTTTGGTTTCCTTTTTACACAGAGAGAGGAGATAGCGCCACAGCATTCATCTATGTAGACAGCGGAATCCATCTTATTTTCCAAAAAAAATGGTTTTGCAGTCAATAGCAAAAGGCCATTTTTTTTTGTTTCCTTTGAATTATGCCTTCATTTGTTTGTTAGTTTAAATGGCTATCATGAAAGTCACAGTTTGGTGTAAAACAAAAACAGTGAAAATACATTAACAGAAAGACTACACAGCTGAAATTATATCAGCGTACTTGTCTCCTTCTAGAAAATATTTCTGCAACTTCGACGTGACAGGACTGAGGTGATGCTCCGCTCTTTGAATAGTTTTCCATCTAACTCTTAAAGACCAAGTTGAATATACTGGAGTAACAGATGTATTGGTATCGGTGACTTATATCATGTGCGGCAACAGTTGCAGTCCACTGATCTATTTCACACAAAATCAGACGTTATGTTACTATTTTGATCAGAAATTGTGACATTCTTGGCTTTAAAATTCTCTTTTAAACTGACAAATATCATATGGTACATCTCGCAAATGACCCTCTTTAATGTTTTACTTACATAATCTCTCTATATACAGCCTCTCTGCTATATGCTATGTGCTGTAAAACAGTCAAATTCACCAAACATTTGCTTGATAGAATCATTTGAACATCTTGTTTTTGTAACTTACAAACACAATTACAGTCAAGCTGTCATTATGTCGGTTCCTGATTTCTTCAGTGCCTTTTTTTCTGGTCCTTTAAAGCAACAACAGTGTTCAGCGCTGGCTCCTGTTAGCTTTAAAATGGCCTTAGCTCATGCAACAAACCTCCAGCCCCCCGTCACAACACTGACTCCAACACAAACGTTACACAATCACAGGTTTTCACTAAACTCACTGAACCTTTCAAAGAGCTACAGACATGTCGATTGTCAACTGTGACCAAGCTGTGCATAATTGATGTGGTCTTTTGGGTCAATGGACATTTGTAATGTGATGTAAAATGATGATGTGTGATGTGATAGTGATGTTACTCTTCCGTCTATAATGGGATATAAATCTAATTCAGCCAATCAAATGCAGTCGATGGGTTTCTGAACAGGTTAACACGCATTCACCCCCCAACGGGTAGAAACCTCAAAGCTTGTAATAACAGGATGATGGGCTTGTGTAGCGCTGGCATGCTGTCACGCTTGTACACATCTGACATATTGTACATTTAGAACAAGTGCACTAAATCCAAGCGAGCTTCTGTGTGGCGTGGTTCCTCGTCGCCTGCCGCTGATGTTTTGATGAATGGCCCGACTAACAGTAGACGACAGGATGGAGACCTGCTGCTTCCCTTCGTCATGGGGGACTGCGATGTTTGAGGTAGCTTAGCTTTTGTTTACCGTCTGCTGTTCCCAGAGACGCCTGAGGGACAGGCGTCTCAGGCAGCAGAGGCTGATGGGAGCGGAGAAGTCACAAATCAAACTCATTATCTCTTTGTAAGCCTTCTAGTCTCTTTTTCTTGCACTAACAACAGTTTCAAACCACATGATGACAGTTAACGTTTAATTCCAAACAACCCATAGGGATTACATTAATTTCTAAGGCTTGACACAGACCACTGCTTTGTTTACACACAGTAAAATCCCATTCTCCTCTTTTAGCACTAAAATATGCTGATAATCATCTTAACGCAGCTTATTAGTTTCTTTTTCTTTAGAAACTTCATGTCGTATAAATATGAATGCTATTTAAACTCATTCAACTCTTTTTCAGGCTTTGCTTCAGACACATTCCCATCTGAGCTATAAATGATATTACACAGTGTAATATCACTGAGCCTGTGAATAAACTGTTTTTTTATTTGTAAAGTGAGTGAAAAGCCTCTTTAAAAGGCATCAATGCACTATTGATTTGAAAGAAAAGGAAGGGAAAGGAAGTGAGTCTGACTTTTGACATGACTTCTGCTTTCGTCTATCAACTCCTGATGATATGAGAAAATGAATGGGAAAATAATTTCTTACTTTGTACAGTCTTTAGAAGAGTTAACTTTAGACAAACTTGTATGAAACAAGTAGGGAGTTAGAAGGTTTGTATCCCATATTTATGTGGGAAATCTCTCAAATCCTAGGATGGGAGGATCAAGGCACCTCAAACAAAAACTGGGAGGAAGACCTGGAGTGTCATTTTGATGAAGAGGATTGGGCAGCGTTGTGTGCAAGTAGTAAATTCTTCTATGACACAGAAGAACAGACACAAAATTATGCAATACAGGTTTATTCATAGGCTACACTACACCCCTGAAAGGTTATATAGAGCTAGCATGTTGAGCTGTGGGGATCCATGAGTTCTAGATGTGGTAGTTTTTATGCTGTTGTGTATTTGTGTATGCTGTACTGCATTTGTCCAGCAGTCACTGCCAAAGTGTTCTGGGTATAGCAATGTGATTGTAAGGCAATTGTATTCCACAGTTACTAATATCTCCCAAAATATTGGTCCTATCAACTTGCCGTTTTCACTAGTTTGTTCCTTAACCAAAAATACATAAGTATGCCAAACTGCAGCAGTCAGCTCTATATGGATTTTGTGTGAATCCTCAGACACACATACACGCAGGCAGGCAGACACACACACACACACACACACACACACACACACACACACACACACGCAGAGGCCACTTGGCCTTTATAATAAACTGTAGATAAAGTCAGAGTTCAGCCAGTTTTGTCTAGGATGCAAAACAGGAATGGACACGTTGATCTGTATGTTCTGTCCTTGCTCAACTTTAAATACATATTGGAGGGCAATACTTAGGGTACTCAGCTGTAGTATATTGCAGGAATTGTTCATCCTGCAGAACCCAGAATAACTCTCCTAGGTGATACCAAAGAGTTTTGATGATATGACTACAAGGAATGGGGAAGAAATTCTTTCTTTCAGACAGGATAATCTCCATCTGGTGTCAATCCTACCCCTCTTTCTTCTCAATAATCACCTGACAAATGTCTGATCTATAAAGCTCTTCTTGTGAAACTGTCTACCTCACATCTCATATCCTTTGAATCCTGTAATTTATGTATTAATACATATTCTCCATCACTCATGTGTCTCAGTGTGCTTTCAAATGCAGTAGCCGTACAGTGAAGTCTGTTTAAAATAGACAGGATACTCGTAGAATAATTTGTGTCAACATTTTGCTAATTTTTAGAACTGATTCACATCAGAACATCTGTGTTGTGTCTTTATTCTTTATAGTATTCTGTGCTGATGGCATGTTTATTGTGTTTTGAAATCTCTACTACAGAACCACTCTTAGTCTCACCAAACTAAATAATAGATAAATGGAAAAAGTATTGCACATAAAGTAGTTTGTAGGAGATTGCAGCAAGGTAGAGAGTCCATCAAAGAACAGAACATAAACAACATATGTCCTTGTTATAAACAGGCCCAATCTGAGAGTATCTTCACATTTAACTTCTGGTCACTTTTGTCTGCTTTTGCCCATCTGGCTCTCCTGAGTGACTGCGTTACGCTGCAGGACAAAGAGACAGGATGCTGGTCGTGACCGCGGGCCTTAAATATCCACATGACATCAGAGTCAGCCCTAATGAAACACCAGACAGATGTCTTCATAAACTCGCTCTCATTGCAGGGGCATTCAGAGTGCTTCTCCATGAGGAATGGGGGTGACTTTGAGGCATGACGGATGTTGCTGGTGTGGGCGTGTGTGTGTATGTGTGTGTATGTAGGTGTGTGTGTCATTTTAAGCCTGATGATCAGAGTGACAGCTACTTGTCCACTCCATGCTGAGCAATATGAAATGTGACAGCTCCTTAACCCATAAAGTCCCAGTGGTAGTTTTGTGGCAGTTCCCAAGTTCATTTTTCTCTATATTAAACCTTTCTTAAGTAATTTATCACCATTTATTGTAAAATTACCATCTTTAGTTTGAGTTCTTTCAGTATAAATCATGTATTTTCCTATATTTAATTCACTGATCGTGTATATGTTCATAAAAGCTCAGATTAAAGTTGAGAGTTATATCAAAAACAGAGAAAAGTGAAGAAAAAGTGACTTTTTCAGTAAAATCTATCAATAACTGAACATAAACCCAGTGTGTCCATCCACTGTCACTGATCCAACTCCATGGGTTTTACTGGTGAATCAATGTTGTAGAAGATGATGGTTCACTACGGAGCCTCTGAATGTCCAAATGGGTCATTTCTGATGACCATGAAAAGATGACAAACTGTATTTTACACCAATTATTTACATGCATTGATAGAATTAATGGGATTAACAGGTATTAAACAGTTTAGATCAGTAGATGCTTTTGGTCACCAGTGGGTCTTTATGGGTTAATATCTCATAAAGAGGAAACTGGAAGTCATGTTACTGTTTTACAACATAGATAATATAGACTTGTTCCACTCTGCCAGCTATCATGTCCTAGTCCTAACCCTTCTGCTTTTTTCACAAAAAAAAAAAAAAAAAGTTTATTTATTTTACATCTGCACATTGTCCACAGTCAGGTAAAGTCCAGTTCACTACTTTTAAGGTTTTTAAGGTAGGGATCTTCTGAGTGGAATTATAGATGAGGAAATATTCCCTACAGACAGGATACATGGAATATGTGACTATTTTTGTAAACTATAAATAACAATTTCCTATTTTACCAAATATCCAATAATGCTGATGTTTCCTTAACTCCTGCCAGATGAAGTCTCTCAAGCAAAACAAAAAAAAACGCAGTAGTAGAGGATGTATTGTGACGCAGTGTAGTATCATGGGAGTTGTTTTCACCATCACTGCATATAACAATATATCTGACAGAAATCATGTTTACAGAAGAGGCAACGTTTCATTAAAAGTTTTAGTCTCATTACATTTAATTACATATGTTGTAATGAATACAAAAGATGGAAAGTACTTTGAATGCTATATAGCACTGGGCAATCTGGCCAACTGACAGGTAAAATCACAATCCATGGTCTGAATCGCTGTATATCTCACCTCTTCCAATATAATTATGGCAGAACCATGTAAGTTTACCATGTGGTTTTGTTTATTTTCTATAGGCTCTGGTTGTGTTTGAATTGCTTTTTGTTGTTATATGACTAGAAACTCTGCATTTTTTTTTTGCATAATTTTGCACAATTATTACAATATATATATTTTTTAGTTTAGCTTATTTCAGACACAAACATTATACAAAACATCTATTAATTACATAGACTGTGGTGGGTTATTTTTCCCTGTCAGAGTTTTATAATGAATCAATAACCTTTTCACATTAGCATAGCTCTAAAACATCTGTGTAAATCAGACTCATTGCACGTTGGAGTTCAGGAGCCGGACATACAACTGATTGACTTATAGAAATTCTTCATCATATTTCTTCAACAGCAATAAAACAACATGTTACATAAATTCTGCCAATTAATCTAGCTTAAAACCAAACACATTAGTGCAGACAGACACTAAACTATTGCTATAAATGGACTAAATACAATCACTGTCCTAGTGACCTGAGCTACTGACAGTAATAACACAATGGCACTGTCTTTATAATTTTATTACTAACATAATCCGTGCGATCCTTCTGCAAAGTAGATCATATGGCAAATTAGGATCAGTCATGATCTAAGAACATGATATCACCCAGCTCTAATGCTAATATAATAATATGATGCTTCTGACAAGCGAAAAAATGAAACGGCCATAGAAAAAAAAAACAACAAATTTATCAGAACTGAAATATATTTGCGGAAATCATCAAAACATTATCCACTGTAACTTCACATTTTTTGTCAACAATTTACTGGGTAATTACATAATTACAATGTGTAAATGCAATGGAAATGGAAATAATAATACTGACAGTTTTTTTCCATTATTTGCATTTGCATTATGCTCTTCACCTGAACTCTTAAGGGGTTACAATAACTTTAAAATTCAAACTTTGTGTAATACTGTCTCATGTGCAATAACACAATGTCCTCGTGTAATATTATAATGTCGTCAGATTTGCTGCTCATTCTGCTGTATTTTAATTGCTGCTTTTAAAATACTTGCTTTTAAATTGCTTGCTTTTCTTTCATCTATGCTATACATTATTTATTGCTGTACATAATCTGTTATTTTACGCTTTTTCTGTTTATCATTTATGTGACTATACATCTCGCCGCTTATATGGACACTTCTGCCTTACTACTTCCGCAGCAACTAATATTGTTACTGGGTCTGCTATAGCACACAGCCACCGCCCACTTTTGTGTATATTGTCTTTTCTTCTCTTGCTCTTTTAATGTGCTGACCTTTGCCCTCCTAATTGCCCCTTGGGGATAAATAAAGTCTTTTCTGATTCTGATTCTGAACAGAAATAAGGTACAACAGTGATCCTGAGGATGTTTTGTAAGCAGAAAGCATCAGTTTTTCACTGGCTATTATTCATTTTCTCTATGTATGTAACTGTCTTGCATGGTTGCTTGCATTTGTTTGTATCCTAACTACAGTGTCTTTGTGTGTAACCTGCCCACCTGCCCTCTGCGACCCCTGTCAGCTCCAACAGCCTGATTCTGTGTGACACCTGTGCAGACAGCTGTGGCTTTGAGACTGAGAGCTCATGAAAGCTGGTGATGTTCCAGCTCCCATCCACCCCCGTGGGGAGATATTACTGATTTGTAATACCTTATTACAGCTCTGCAATCCTTAGAAATGCATTTCTCAAAGTCAGGCCCATGGGTTGGTTCTGCTCCTCGGGATGCTAATGAGTTAGTCTGGAGGCTTGTGAACTGACATGTAAACTGCCTGTTAGCTATCATATTCCACTGTTAATCTGGCATTTTAGAGGCAAGAACAGGCCTCAGGATGCTGTTGCTTCCTGTTTTTTTTTTTAATCGCACTATGTATCACTTAGTTCTTACTAATTCATACTTAGCAGCTTAAGCCACTTTAGCTCATTTCATGGCTAATAGTAAGTAAACAGTCACTCTGTATGGAAGGTGTAACAGCAGCAGGTAGGGGTGAATATTAACGCAGAGTGCATTTAAAGAAGGGGAGAGGAATAAAACTTTCCACAGCCATAACTGTTGGAAAGCATGAGGCCACAGGGGGAATTGGCTTCCATAAATTAGCACATGTTGATTAACGTGTTGAGGCTAACGGCAGCACTGTGGGAATTACAATTGCTTTCCTGCTTATTTCCCACACTAACATGTTATTGAGCGTAAAAGATGTGTGAGCGGCAGTGTCACTGTTCTCTCAGGGGTTCGCAAACATACAGCTGGCAGGGACACCGGCTCCTCTCATTCATAGTTAATGTGCCATGATAGAGCCATCAGGATTTTGTGCTGATCTGGAGTTCGTCCTTGCATGTGTCAAAGGAGACCTTGGCACGTGGGCTTTTCCTTGCGGGCACACGCACACACCAATATACACATGCACTTAAGTTGTAGGATCACAGCGTGACACTTTGCCGATGAGATGAACATGAGGCGTTAATGTGTCTCATTTAGAAGCTAAAGCATCTGGTGAATAATTTATAGTGTTATCTAAATGTGTGTGCATTGAAGTCACACTGTAACGCCGTGTCATGTTTTATAACTGATCGCCTGTTATGCTTTTTTCATTAGAGGCTGCCTACTGTTTCACAGCCGTTCTGAGTATTTTCCATATGACTCTTTGAAATCTTACATAAGCCGCGAAAGGAGCTCCCTTATGGATATCCTCCTTTCTTCCTGTTTTTTGTCCTGGCATTTGTTTCCTTCAGTTGGCAAAGCTTTTGGATCCACCGCCTCCCTGTCAGAGAAAATCCACCTCATATGTTTCCTATATTTCATCTTCTATTCACTTTCAACGCCTGTTTCTCTGACTGTAATGGACACTTGGTGCTGAAACTTCACACAATCCCACACCGTCTATCTGTCTTTGTCTCTCTTTCTTTGCATCTCACTCTGTCTCTCCAACATTTTCCTTACAGCTACTACACCGGGGCTTTTTGGCAGCTCCTTCGTAGCCTGGTGCGTAAAGCTTTAAGCCTAAAACTGACACTTCACGGAGAATCTGGGTGCAAAGGGGAGGTGGTAGCCTTGTTGTGCTATTCTGCTATTGATTAGCCTCATACTACTTACACACAGACTGGCGATCAGTTGGTTTATGTGGGCAGCTGTCTTCACTTCCGATTTCACTTGGGATGTCTTTAACAGCCACAGAGGACCTGTTTCAATGTGTGGGAAGCTGTCGGGAGTGTGTTTTTTGCATGCATCCAGAGCTTGATTTCTCTTCGGTCCACTCTGCCTCTGTACACTGTGGCCCAGTACCATCAAATAATCACACCTAAGGGTCTTTTTGTCCCTTTGTAGAGAAATGAGTTATTTACTCATAGGAAATGAATTTTCCAACCCTGCTGGCCATGAGTGCTGCAAATACAGAGACGAGGGAGGGAGGGTGAGGTTGCAAAACAGCATCTTTCTGCCTCTTTCAATCAGATGGACACACACACACACAAACGCACACACAGTTTCCTCTAATTAAATGTCAAAAGGCAGAGTATGAAAATCAATGCAGCATTGTGTGGAGAGAGAATGCAAGCCAGCTAATTCAAAAAGGCAAAGGAGTGCCGTGAGGCTGATTATTTGACAAACCCAATGCTAATGAAATCTACGATGAAATCAGGAGCGACCACCGCCCTCAGGCAGGGAAACGGCAGTAATATGGGATGGGGCTGATTACACCAAGGAGCTCACAGCTTGATATGAGTCTATGAATACCATATGAGTGGCTCATCACACACTTTTGTCATTTTTTTCTGTCTCTCACTTCACATTTAGCTTCTGTCTGTGGAGTTTTTGCAACCCTGCTGAGGACTCACAACTGGTTGAGTAACACCTACAATAGCTACCCGAGTGGATCGGTGTCACAGGCTGGTGGAGGGGGAGGACATGAATAGTACTCTCATAATACGCTCTTTCTGGTTCCATCTAACACTCCTTGTTTTTCCCTCTTCTTTCACTGCTTACATTTTCTCTCCCTCTTGGTTTCTGTCTCGTACTACTTTTATTTTTGGAATGCACACTTTTTGTCAGCCATTAGCTTCTCCTTTTAGCCATGTCTGTGCTTCACTGTGTATTCCCCTCAGACTAACACATGTTGTGTCACTGACATCTGACCCCTGACCAAGGATGCCCCCTCCCATAAACCAGGCTTGCAGCCACCAGCTTTGGGAGTGAACATGGGGAACTGACATCCAAGGACAAAAGCACACACATCTACACCCAGACGCACAGAGTGTTGGTGATGATAAAGGGGTAACATTTAAATACTGTATGTTGTTCTCAGTAATGCTTATAAATACAGTATAACATTCATTATGTCGCTATTTCTCCTTGTTGCAGGACTGGTTTGCTTTGCATGTTTCTGGACAATATGGACCAACCCACTTATATAAATATGAGCAAAACATCATGAAAGCCATGAAGGCTTATATCTATACATTCTCCAATCATTTGGCAGAATGTGCACAAATTTTGCGCCGTGTTTGTGACTGATTTTCTTGCTTGTAGTGGCACCTCCTGTCATCTGCCAATCAGACTAATATCCATGACTCTAAGCAATCTGAGTTGTCCATGTTTGGCTGCAACCAGAAGGAACCACCATTTGTTAGTATCAAATAGCAATGTAATGAGATACATGATCTGATGGCATAATTAAAATCAGTGTAGATTTGAATCTGTACCTGATATTTAACTGATTTCAAAATCCCTCTTCACAACACTGAACACACATAGGCATCTAATTTTTCTTCGTAGCCATCTTTCAGTGTCTTTTACTTTTAACCATAGTGAAAAAAATGAATTATCCGTGTCAGACAAGTTTTGAAACACAAGGTAAAAGTTTGAAAAAGGAGGCGAGGAGCCTCAAAGACAAATAAATGTATATGTCTTGGTGTTGATAAAGGTAGAGGAGGTAATCTCCTTGGGGGCCCCCCCGTGCTGCAGACTGCTCAAATGTAAAACACACCATCTGGGCCATCCCACCCCCCACAGGCTTCACTGCCCAGAACCGAATTAAAATAGTACTTTTGTGCTTTGCTTTGCTACTCCAGAGAACTGGGATGAGGAGGAGGAAGAATTCAGGACTTGTTGAAAAATAACCCATGACACACATTCATGTGCACATATAAATAAGCTTCTGACGCATGATACCCAATGAAAACCTTTTAAATCGATAGCATGGTGGCGCAGACCCTCCTCCACCTGCACACATGATACCGGACAGATGACAGACTGCGTCAGTCGCTGCCACGTCAGTCTTTTGGCATCACCATCTCGTTCTCCCACAGATTCAGGGTCCAGATGATTGCACCAGTCTGTCCTCTACTGCCTTCTTTGTCCCATTTTCAGCAAAAAAGATCCAACCTGAGATCACCAAACAAATGTGAATGTGGTACAAGGAAAAGCAACTTGTATTAAATCCAAATAAATTACATTAGGAACAATTTCTAAAGTGAAAAGATTATTATCTAAATCATTTCTTCATGCACAAATTGCTCTATACTCATGTAAAGGAAGGTTTAGCACATGTGGGGCTTCAATAAACAGCACAAGGCCATCGCTGTATTCATCTGTGTCTTTCTAAGTCATTGGCGAGCTCTTAGAGAACTCCAAGAGGCTTTTTGAAGCTGAGAGGAGGGTGAAGAGGTGCTAGAGGAAAGAGCAGCAGCGGCAGCAGAATGTTGATACAAACACTCAGCGGTGCCGACACTTGCACAAAAGGACTTTGAAAGGACTTTGTAGTAACGGATTCTCATCTCAGTTCATTTAATTAAGCTTGTCAGGTGTCAATTAAAACATGACAGGGTGCAAGTAAGATTATCTGGGCAGTGTGACATGATAGCATCGGCAGAACTAGAGGGATGAGGGGCCAAGAACAGTGTATTTACCAGCTCTGTCAAAGCAGTATTAATATAAGGAGGTGAACTCTAACTTTTCAGAAACCTGAACAGTTTTTCCTTGGAGCTTATTTTTATCACAGGAAAATATTTCATTTTTAACTGTGAAGATCGATCATGTCCTGCATCACTAGAAAACTGATCATTTTGTTTTAGTTGCTGTTGAAGCTGGATTTCTGGAGGTTTCAAAAGGTTAAATTTAAGATTTTTTAGACATTTATGAAAGCAATTTAAGATCTATGTCATGTCCATACTGCAAAAAAAAAAAAAAAAAAAATGTATGAAAGGTCTTTGGTGACTTTACTAATGCCCTGAATGTGAATACTTTTTAATATTGTATCTTTTCCTGATGGCTTTTAGCTTTATTTTTTCTTCTTTGATTTCCCATGAGACTCTAATGCCTGCATACCCAGAATACTACATTTGAGCTTTTTCTTGTGCAAAATGCAACAGGCTAACATTAGTTTCTTTCAAAATAGTTTTAAGGCATTTTTAGACATTTTAAGGCCTAAAATTACACATCATACAGACCCTGTGAACATAGCCCCACAAAAAATGCCCAGTGAAAGTGAAGAGGTAATAGCAAGGGCTCTACTGATCTATGATGGACTAACCTGGTCCACAGGGATAGGGGGCACACTGGTCTTGTTTTGACTGAAGTTATAATAACATCTGAAACATGTGATTTTGTCTGTTTACATTTGTCTGCATGATTATAACTGCAACATTACATAGACATGCCTTTCATTTTTTCCCCTTTCACCTTACCCTTTCATAAAGGTTTATCATCCTTGATGCTATAAACATTAGTATGACGTGATAAAAAAGAAGTTAATTATAATAAAAGCATAAGTTGATAAAATGGATGGGTGGCAGTCTTACTGCTTCCACTGCAGTACTGCACACCTTTTGGCTTATTGTTATCTTGTAATAATTTTTTATGTTAGTAACTGAGTTGAAATAAACAAATGCTGTGAGTGAATCCACAAAGCACACTTTTTTCTGCAGAATTGAGAACTGCAGTTAGAATAAACTAAATTACAGGGGCTATATGATATTTTTTTCCCCTTTCAGATATTAGAAAATGACCTGAAATTATCACTGAAGTGTTTTGAATAAACTGAAGCTATGCCAAAGATGCCAAAGTGCTGTCCAAGAAACAACTTCTAGAGTCAAAAGTAATGAAAACTAGAAGCACTGTTGTTGTATAAACATATATATGTTGAAGGTATAGTTATTATGTGATGTTATTCTCTTTGCTAAGTTCGACATTTTTTGATCCATGGTTCAGACTAAACTGTGACAGTTCTGACCTTATTTGGACAAATACAAACAGATGTTTAGTTCAGCTACTGACAACACAAATCGTACAGAAAACAGAGGTGATTTGTGGTTTTGCTGTGGGTGTTTTCTGTCTAAAACCAGAGCTAAGCTAACAGGGCTATGATGTAAACTATCAGCTGAGCACAGAGAGATCATAAGACACTGTTATTTTGAGCCATTGTCAAAATAACTGACTATGTGTGTTCTGATACATGACCTCCCCTTGCTGTTGAGAGTTTGGAATACTAATACTACATTGAACCACTTTAACACATTGCCCAGTTAAAACAATGATAGAGTAACTTTGTGATATAATAATAATAATAATAATTATAAAAAAAGGACAGTACAGTACAGTGCACTGCTTTTAAAAACAGCAAACACCATTACTAACAGCTACTAATTACAAACAGTTTATTGTTCTCACACAATTGACTGGAGGGAAACTAATGAACAGATAATCACATGCATGCATGCACAGTTCTGCATCCCCCACAACTCTTATATGAACACACAAACATGTTCGCACACAAAAGTCTCCCCATCTTGTCTGTGCTGTTAAAGAGCTCATTCAGAGGCAACAGTGATGATTCAGCCTTTCAATCAAGAGGCGCCCCAGATACCCAGCAGGTTTAAAGGATTTATTCTAAATGTTCCAGAATAAAAGAGGTCAGAACTGCCGTCTTTACAGGACTGAAACACACATGACAAAGGTTGTGACTTGTGTTTCTAATGCCTACAGTGAAAAATATTGATGTGCTTGTCCCACGACACTATTGATCCGTTTCAGAATGCTGTGTTCAGCAAAGATCATTCATTCCATACATGTAACAACAAATAAAGAACCACAAAACCACAGAGCCACAAAGACTGTGTTATAAAATGTGGTGAATAACACAGCGTGGTGTGATGATCTACCACATGCATAAACAACTATTTGCAATATGTGTTTGAGAGGCAGCTATGTGCAAGAAATTCCCTCTTGTAATTATTGACACTTTTTGTTTTGTCCATTTGGAGATTTCTTGAGACTGGTGAGGTTTGTACTCATAATATTTCCAGTATAAGTCTGTTTCTTGGTGGCAATTTAGTGTGAGCGAAGAGGAGATTCTGCTTTTATAAACTATGAGTTTGTTGAGGCCTATAACTCCTGTCTATGGATGCTAGATGGCTTGGCTCTTGACACATAATATACTGTACTGTCAGAGAATTTATGACCTGGCAGGTGGTTGCCAACATTCCCAGATTTTTAGTTTATAGCATAAAAAATAACCTTGGCACTCTTGAAAGACTCAGCTTTCCTCAGTTATTATTATAAGCATCTTTCAAACAAAGAGAACAGCCTGGAGCCTTTCCACTGCTTGCATCAGTATTCAATTTGTTGATTGATTAATTGATTTTTTTTTTTCCCCACCTTGTCCAAACTCAGAACTGTTAGAGAAACTGCCTACAAGGATTTATGACCTCATTTAGATAAATGTGTTAGAGAGTCGATTTACATTTTAAATGGAAACATTATCTTCCCTTTCCCTGTATCAACTGACTGTTTATGAGTCACTATCAACACAGACACTGTAAAGATGTCAGCATAGTGTAAATTTTATGGTGGTGTAGGCATGCACCCACTCGCTCCTACCGATCCACTCCTCTGGCTCGGCATCGATTTGGCCTGTTTTCCTGGTGCAGGTGTCTGCCTAAATCTTTAAATAAACTTGGAGAGTTGAAAACTTGAATCAAGCCGGACTTGAAGTAACGCCTTCACATCAGATGTGTGGCTACATGGCTTTCTGAAAATCTCTGAATCTGAATTGGCAACGTTTATTAAAAAAAAATCTAATAAAACAAGAAGCTGCTTCTTGTATTTTGAGAGATTTTTGTATTTTGACATCACATAGTGTCTGTATTTGTGCTTAGTATGTCTGGTTGAAAATGCACAAAGGCATCAAATATATATTTGTATGCATTAAAACATAAACACAACCTTACACTTGCTCTCTACTAGTGACATTCATAAAATCAAATTTAAACATTATCAGTTGCACCCTCATTTATAGAAGTACTTTATAACATTCACAATAGCATAGCAGGCTTCATAATACAGTTGTGGAAAAAATATTAGACCACCCTTGTTTTCTTCAATTTCTTGTTCATTTTAATGCCTGATACAACTAAAGGTACATTTGTTTGGACAAATATAATGATAACAACAAAAATAGCTCA
>JAPQRP010000017.1:14569248-14584101 GCA_037367295.1 Apogon hyalosoma | reverse complement strand
AGAGAGAGAGAGAGATAGAGAGAGAGAGAGAGAGAGAGAGAGAGAGAGAGAGAGAGAGAGAGAGAGAGAGAGAGAGCATCCTCTATTGGGTGGTGAATGGGTTCAAGAAGAATGTGTATTAAGAAAAAGGCAAGGCAGTAAATGAAAATGACATTCTTATTATAGACTAGTTATATAAGATATACATAAACTGCACTACATAACAGGTTCTAGTTTTCTTTGGTAATTTATCATATGCAGGTGAACAATCATGAATTCTGGGTCATATAAACCCAGCACTGATGTTGTGACAGGCTGACACAGTTAATGCTCACTAGTTCTGCACAGTCACATTTGGATAAGTTGCACTGTTGCTTGTAAAACTGTTCAAGAATACCCTGTTAATGGCAGTTCAGATATCATGCTGTGATTTCAGAAAAATAAAATCATGACTGATGTGACTACAGACTGTAACCATAACATTAATGCTGAATACTAAGACAAACCTCAAGGAAATTATCTATATAGCAGTGCATTGACCCGTGGGGATCCACGGGTTCTAGATTTAGTCGTTTCTATGCTGTTGTGCATTTGTGCATGCTGTACCGCATTTGTCCAGCAGTCACTGCCAAAAGTGCTCTGGGCATAGCAACAAGATTGTAGGCTATTGTTTTCTAAAATTAGTAATAATGCCCAAAATATTGGTTCTATCAACTTGCCATATTTGCTACTGTCTTCCTTGACCAAAAATACGTAAGTATGCCAAACTGCAGCAGTTAGCTCTTTCCTGATTTTGTGTGATTCCTGAGACACACATGCACACACGCACGCGCACACACACACACACACACACACACACACACACACACACACACACACAGAGGCCACTTGGCTTTTATAATATAGATATAGACTGAATATCACCATTGTATCCAAATATTATTTTGTTTTTGTCTGTTTTTCTCCCACTGTTTCTCTGCTTATTTTTTTCCACATTTGCATTACAGTCTCCTCAAAACTGACTCTGTCTAACCTGCCTTTTATGGAAAACCCATGTAAATGTTGTGCTAGTTCACTGTGAGGCAACACTTTCTCCTGCTGTGCCACGAACCTGAATCGTCTTCTCTTTGTACAGTATCTTTCTCGCTCTGTCCATCTCTCGCTCTATTGTTTTCTTCCTCCTTATTGTCTTTGTGTTTCCCAGGTTATTCCTATTAGACATTATTCAGCATGGGGCTGACAAAAACCTGCCTGCTGCATGCTGATACGGCCGCAGAGCACTGCTCCAGCCTCTCCTCTCTGATGTTACGCCAAACACACACATACACACTCAATACACAATAAATTCTCTTTATATGTTTAGAACAGTCTGATGTGTGTGTATACATGTTGAAACTGACAGAAAGATGTGAATCTTTTGAATGACTGAATAATTCTTTTTGCTTGGCCAGAGAACAAAGAAGTGAAGCAGCTTCAGTGGACAATAGAGCAAACACTGAGGTTTTGATTGGCCAAAAGGGGACAGCGGTGCATTCAGAGACAGACGAAGGACTGCAGACAGTGATGGATGCACACAGACGGTGGGCGACAGTGAAAAATGAGAGGATGGGAATTGCTCTTGAGGTGACACATACTGATGATGACGACCACAGAGTGAGGCACGAACAAAAGTAGGAATATGGAGAGGTGTAAAAGATTAACCTGTGCACAGAGGTCAGTTAAAGTAAGTTTCATACTGTGTAACCTGTCCACATGTATGAGACCATTAATTGGGTTTCTGTCCTTCATTTGTCGGACATTTTGGTGTATGTATGAATCTAAGTGTTTAAGAAGAAAGGAGGACAAAGGCAGGGTGTGTAGAGGGGATGTGCAGACTGATGATAAAGACAAAACAATGAAAGAAATACTGATATTATAGGGTGTGTTGTTTGACAAGAAAGAAACTACAGAATCAAAAAGGAAAAATGAGAAATTACAAAGAGTTTGAGCTGCGTTTTGATGAATGCAGGGCTGAATCATTGAATCTAGTTTGATCAAACTGTTTAGAGAAGCTTAAAAGGGTTTTAAACTTGGCTTGATTTACACAGACAAATGTGAGAGAAGTAAAGCAATGAGCTTCATTATCATATCAGATGAAAAAATGTCACAACATTTGCCAGATGTACACTGACGAGTTTGCAGACACTTGCAGTATTCAGCAGAGGTGTTTGCTGGTTGTGAGACAGTAACTGACTCATTGTGAAGATTGAAAGGGAAAGCTTTGGTTTTTGCATTGCTTTTTTGTAATTTAATTCAGCCTTATTTCTAATCTTGTTGATCATTTCATGTATACATGATGCCAGTGTGCTGAACCTGGATGGAGTAGAACTTCAGATTAACCCATAAAGACCCAAATATACAAAAGTGACCAAAATCATCTTCTGATCTAAAATGTGTAATAACTGTAGATCCACTAATCCTATCAATCCATATAAATAATTGGTGTAAAATACAGTTTATCATCTTTTCATGGTCATCAAATATGACCCATTTGGACATTCAGAGGCTCTGTAGTTACCGTGGAAACACCATCATCTTCTACACCATTGATTCACCAGTAAAACCCATTGAGTAGGATCGATGATAGTGGATGGAGACACTGGGTTTATGTTCAGTTAATGATATATTTTACAGAAAAAGTCACTTTTTCTCAAGTGTTCTCTGCTTTTGATATGATAACCCTCAAATTTAATCACCGCATGATGATTAAAGTGCGTGATCGGTAAAATAAATAATGGAAAATACCTAATTTTCACTGAAAAAAATGCAAAATAGAGTGGGTAATATTATGATAAATGGTTAAATGGGGAGAAAAAGGTATTTGGAAACTAACACAAAAGTAGTACTGGGTCTTTATGGGTTAAAAGAAAGAGGCATAGAAGGTCGGAGAAGTGGCTTGAGAAAGTAGGGTCACCAGTTCAGTTCCCCACACTACCTCTGTGCACAACCTCTTCATTAGATGACTGATCTGCCCTTGAGCAAGGCGCTTAACCTCCCATTTGCTCCCTTTGCAACTGACATGGCAGCCCACTACTCCTAGTCTGCGGTGTCAGTGTGTTCCTACATGTTCACTTGGTGATGGGTTAAAATCAGAGGGTCAGTTTTGGTGTATGTTGCATGCCCACATGTACAATATACTGACATTCCTATTTATTTTGTGTCCTATTTGTAAAACCATGAAGTGAAGGATGGCATTTTTGTATGAGCAGAAAAAAAAAAGACATACAGACTATACAGTAGTGGTACTGACACAGGAAGGTGAAATGATGCATAGCATTGCATTTAAACAACTTCAAAACCAAAAATAAATGAAACACGAAACAAAAGGAAAAAGGGCAAAGAAGAGGCTGACTTTACCATCACCTCCAACCTGGCGCCCAGGTGATTATTCACAGAGCGTATACGCAGGTTGCTGTATTTGGGTCCTGTAGCAGCTGTTATGTACCTGTCCGCTTCACATAAATAGAGACATCTCATCGAGTGCAACCTGACCGAGAAATATCCTTACTTTTCTGCAGATGCGGAACTTAAAGGTAGTGTATAGTTCACCTAAAATGTTTTTGCTGATTGGTTTCTCTTTGGCAGCTTGACCTACAGCACCAATATACTTAAAACCCTGTATGTGCCATAAACATACTTCTCTGCACAACCTCTCCCTTAAATGAAAGAAATATGCAAATAAATAAGAGTAGCAATTAGGATAGTGGAGTATCTCAGTTTGATCACATTGATCAGGGCAGAGATGAAGTACTTCTTATTTAATGTGTCCAAGCTCAATGAAGTACTCATTAGCAGGAGACAGATAACAAGGGCTTCTTAACCATCAGAAGTACATCCCCTCCTAATATGACTCATAAACAACATAGTGTGAGAATATGACGTCCGTCAGGCAGGCGATCAATCATTCATTCATTTTAACCCACTGAGGAGGACTAAAAGGCACACTGCTGAAATAGTGTGCCGGGCTGTCAACCTGTCAACTTCACTGCTCAAATATACTGTAGTGCACTCTGACTGCTCTGTGAATGATGAGGAACACAATCACAAAGTGGAATTTGGCAGCTGAATGAGGGTAACCCTGCATGACCTCATTTTGCCATCTCTTTAGCACTGAGTGAGAGCAATGCCGGACTGAGGAAGAACCACTACGGTAATTGAACCGACTGGAGGTCACATTTAAAAAGTGCTTATTACTTATCCGGGGCTTTAAAAATAGGATTTCTGATCATGAATAAAGAAAGATCACCCAAATGAAATCACAGGGTTTTTAGATGTATCTCCTTGAGATGGTTTGTCTTTTTGCCTTTCCGCATTGATGTGCAACATCCCTTGAACAGTTATTTGGACTCAGGGATGATGTGAATTTAGCAAATCAAGGTTGCTTTGACCTCACAAAACACTTACAGACTCAAGAACCTGATCATGACTATCTGTGGAATCATAATGCTCTGTAAAAACCCTTTTGTGTCCATTATTCAACATCATACTCCTGTTTATAAATGCAAACAGCAGGTTCCTCATTATCATCATTTTCTTATGCTTAATACAATACTCTGTAAAAGCTGTTTCTTTTTTCTTTCAGGATAATGTTTTGCAATATTTATAGGCAATATCTATTTTTACATAATGAAAAACTTCCAAGTAATAATATTACAATAGCCACAGAGTATTACAGCTGCTATTTATCAGGTATTCATAGATAATAAGGCTTATTGTAGGATGTGAGTGACTGCATGAACAGATTGTGATGCAAGGACAGTGGACACATCTGATTGAAGTTACGATCGTTGTATTTATTAATTTTACATTCCTCTAGGTTTTTTGTTGTCTTTGAACACAGGGGAGTGCCAGAAACTTTGAAGGCAGCGTTGTGTGTCTGAGTGACTCACTGAGTTTAATGAGGGTGTCTGTCAAAACAAAAGACTTTTCTTTTGATGTCTGGTGGTCCTGTCATCTGACAACTATATCAAAGCTGCTGCTGTTTGTGGTGGCTTGAGGTTTGCCTTTCTTATTTGTGATTATCTATTATCTGTGATTCATCTTTGCATGAAACCTATCAGGTTCCATTTGCTTTCAACTGCATGTGAGAAGTAAAAATTGCCCTTCATCTTTTACGGGAAACAAAACAAGTGTCCTCTTATATAATCCGCACTAACAAAGCGGGTTTGCTTGTGATTGGTCACCTCAGTGCCCCTGACCTGCCCGCCCATGTCTTGACTGTCCCACCATCTGCTTCAATTGTCCTAATGAAGCACATCCTTCTTTGAAGTCCTCTGAGATGCCACCTCTACACTGGCTTAATCATCCTCTGTAAGCTTCAGCCCCTCTTTGGTCCAGGCCACATCTCAATCCACATTGGTAATTTCATCAGCACCCAGTAGTTAATGAACTAGAGGGTGGAGGGCAGCAGGATGAGGAGAAACCAGGGAAAACTATGAGACTAGGCCCTTTGTGCTAATAAAGAGACTCTTTCCCTAATGAAAGTGGCTCTTTTGTTCTGTATGTGGCACACTCCGAGGACGGGACTCAGCGGTCGGGGCGATCTGACCACTTTAACATTCAGCTCTGTGATAAACGGTCAAGGAGTAAATTATTTCCCCCTTTTGGGAGGTCTTTCTTCTCATATGCCAGCACTGTATTAAGCTTTTATTCTAACTGATTGGCTCTTTTGTGCTTTGAGGTCCACGTACTGTACTTGCAATCTCTCATTTTAAATATGTATATTTCCTCACGGAGGCAGTACTTTTCTTTCCTTACCTTTAAAAAGTCACATCAATTTAATACCAGAAGGAAGGATGCAAACACTGCAACCACAAAAGATTTATGTTCATACGGTGATTTTTGTTCTGAACAGAAAGGTGCATGTAGTACTATTAAACGAACAGATGTAACTGATAAGTTACCCAGAAACAGTTATTAGCAGAGATGTATCTCCATTTCAAAGGTACTCAACTGGCCTTGAAAATTTTTACTTACAGCACAATTTCAATGTTATAATCGAACATATTAATCATTTATATAACTCCATCCACCACACACTCCGCCCCACCTCATACAAGACTGTAGCTCTAAATATAGTCCATCCTGTTCTTTCTGTCTCCTACACACATATTGTACAGTACAGTACTCACAAACATACACACGGTAACATTCTTTCAGATTTTCCTTGTAGCAAGGATTGATCTCTGGATTGATACAACAATTTACTTTTGTATGGACAGATGCCAGAGGGAAGCCAGTCAGGTTTGAGTAAGACTCTCAGCTGAACCCTGTTTGTACGTGAGCGTGTTTCTGATCATCTGAAGGACTCAGAACTTTATGCTAGGTTGTGATGCTCCTTTTTAAACAAACTTGATTTATATGGTTATTCTTGTAAAGTAAGCCTCAGCGACGATGGTGGTGCATTTCCATTTAGAGGAGTTTTATTGAGGCTGGAGAAATGATAAAGCGTATGATTTATGAGTGGGAGCGACATGCCAGGCTAAATCTAATGCCGCGGAGGGAGAGGGAAACCACTGGTTCCATTCTGAAGGAGGAAAGAGGGCAGTTTGGCAAATTGAAGATAGTGCAAGGAGATGAGAACAGTACGTGATGCAAGGAGATACTGCTTCTGTGGGCTGAATGTTAACACTTAAATTTTTTTTTTAAACATAACCATACAATCCAAAACAAACCAAAACGAACAGAGGTAGTGACTGAATTTGGGCCATTTTTACTCACTTGAACATACATGTAATAGTGATGTGTGGTTTTAACCCATAAAGACCCATCACTACTTTTATGTCAGTTCCCAAATGAAATTTTCTCTATATTTAACCTTTCTTAAGTGATTTATCACCATTTATGTATAATATTATCCTCTTTTTTGTATTTTCTCATTATGAATCAGGTATTTTTCTGGATTTTATTTATTATCATGAAGATGTTCATAAAAGCTCAGAATAAAGTAGAGGGTTATTATTTTAAAAACAGAGAAAACTGCAGAAAAAGTGACTTTCAGTCAAATCTGTCAATAACTGAACAAAAAAACCAAGCATTTCCATCCACTGTCATTGATCAAACTCCATGGATTTTATTAGTGAATTAATGTTGTAGAAGATGACAGTGTTTTTACATTCATGACAGAGCCTCTGAACGTCCAAATGGGTCATATCTGATGACCATGAAAAGATGACAAACTGCCTTTTACACCAATTATTTGCTTGTATTGATAGGATTAGTGGATCAACAGGGATTAAACATTTTAGATCAGTAGATGCTTTTGGTCAGCGGTGGATGTTTGGGTCTTTATGGGTTAAGAAAAGGCTAAAACGATGCACATCACAAAAAACTTTTTCAGAAGTCCCCCAACACCCCCCAGTGAAGCATCTGCCAGTGTCTTCTGGCGACTCTGCACTCATTAGCAGGCAGACCAGTACAGGGCTTCCTCCATCTGGTAGCCTGAAGCACACACGCTGTTCTGTACTCAGCACAACACAACACTCATACTAAATACCGACGGACTGGAGGACAGAAGAGCGTGGGACTCAGGGTGAACACTTGGTACTGGAGACAATCCCCTTGCTGGATGTGGACTGGTACCCTCTGGAGGGCGGCTGGGGGGATGACCAGAGGACAGGCTGCAGGCCAGGAGGGACCATCTGGAGGGTGGGAAGGAGACCAGGCTTCCAGGTGGGAGGGAGTCTAAACTTGAACTGAAGACAGGTTAATGGCTTGGTGGAGTGTTTTCACTGGGGGATAACTCGAGACGTTGACAGCATTGGTGAACTCACAGGGACAGGCTGATAGATGACAGGGGAAGAGGCTGGTTGTCAGTAGACAGGTCTGAGGATGGTGGTATAGTGGGCAGCTGAGGGTCCAGGTCACTGGGCAGTAGGGGTCTTAGGCACTGATGGCAGTCGATGGATGGACACAGACAGGGAGCCATTTGTATCACCAGATTCTTGGAACAGGAGATGCCAAAAACCGCCTTGTGACTCCAACAGAAAATCAACTCCAATATCCAATTGCTTTTTAGACAAGTTTTCCAAAGGAGATGCTACAGGCAGAGAAGGATGTGTTGGTGCGTTCCTGGAGATTGAACATGGAAGAGACCGCTGGGCTAGTGGGGGAACAGGTGCTGAATAGATACAAACCTCAAGTGAAAAGAGTATATATGGGTAGAGGCTAAGTACTGGAACACAGAGTACTGAATAACAGGCGTGAAAATCTTCTGGGGTAAACCCTGAATCTGCTGGGTCTGTATGTGCCAGATTCTACTATCACAGGCAGTGGAGAGACTTGGACAGAGACAGGCACGTACAGGATTTAGTGAATGTATTAGTGGCAAAAATACTGGCAGGTAGTCAGAAAAATGAGGCCAGAAAGGTGTACTACAATCTGCAGGGGACTGTATGTCTTATCGGTACCACTAACAATATAAGTGGGAATTTTAGTTGTGTGATTTCAGCGTTTTCTTTATTTGGATCATGTTTTAGATAAGTTTTGTCGTTGTTGTTGTTTAATTAGGCCCATTTGCATAAACTAGATAATGTTGCATCAGCCTAACAAAAGTACATTATAGCAATATAGGAGTGCCTGTCAAAAATGTGAAGTCTTGAGTCCCACATGTCAAAAATTGCATAAACAACCACAGCTTCATCACTTCACTCAAAACAGCCTCGTTTGACATTGTATCAAAACATCAGTGCAAATGCAAAGTGAGCACATCCACATTTTTCCGTGGCTGCTTGCAATTTGCTGGTTTCTAAGCAGGAGAACAGAAGCTCCTGTATTGTTATTTTAATGTGACCCACAATATGTCAAGAGAAAACCACTAAAACATGCATTTTTAGTGTGATTGCTCCCAGCGAGAGGTGAGCTGCTAACCCTACCAGGGTAAATTACATACTTGACAGGACAAAAACGTGCTTTGTTAAGTGTTTTTCTGCTGCAAATGAGTTATTTTTAAGCTTGGGAATAATGATGTACTTCACTATAGGTGGGCACATTCTGTAGTTCTGTCACATTCTGTAGCACAGTTTTAACTGCATGAAGATGTAAATCAGCCTTAAATAGGACATTGCTTTATAGAAGCTGATCCAAATAGATCATCTGGGGCCTGTTGTCACTCATGTTATCCGTCTATCTTGCAAGCGTGATATAAATTAACATTTCTGATGGGAGATGTGGCACCGCAGTGAATTGGAACAGCTTGTGGATCTTTTAGGAGGACTCAAATGTCCCAAAAAGTGGGATTTCTTCCACCTAACATGTCTGATAAGGATCATCAGTCCTTTATCTTCCTAAGTCATTTCAAACTAAAAATGGGTTTAAAGCCATTATAGAGTCTTTATATAACAGGCGTGACATAGTTTCACCTAAAGACGACAGTAAGACAAGGAACACAGGGCTGAACATGTGACACTGTGGACAATTCCCTATGCAATTCAAGGGGCACAATAGCAGGATTAGTGTGTTTCCATTCACTGGAGGGATTACATGGAGGGGGCGGCACAGACTATGTACGTCTGTGGTGCAGATGAGACTTTTCTCACACACTTAAAATGATTTATGGAATGAAAAAAAGGCCAGAATACAGAGATGAGGCAGAAAAGAGTCAGAGGAGAAGGAAATGTCTTGGGAATGAGAAGGGAGTTGGAAATGAGGTTGGCTTGAGTGGCAGGTGGCTAAAGCATCTGCAGTGAGGAAATGAGGTCCATAAGGTGCTGAATGGATGAATGAGTTAAGTTCACTATGAATTACATTTAAAAAATTACAGATAGTTTCTTATAATAGACTTTTCAGAGGCCACACACACAGGTATTGTACATGTTTAGACTGACTGACCACTGCTGGATGTCTGGTCTATATCCATATTTTTTAAGATCATGGTTTGGTAGCTGGCTGGCCTTATGACTTTCTACCCAGAAAATGATGATACTTTCCTCATTCTACACCAGGGGTTTCCAAACTTTTAAACTTGCAACCCCAAAAATAACAGCGCCAGAGACTGAGACTGGTGACCCCCACTATCCCTGAAGTGAGTGAAACATTACAAAAAAAAAATAAAAATGTGTGCACATGAGTCACGCAATGATACTGCGGCATATTTACCGCATTGCATTGTGGGTACTTGATATTTTACTCACCGTGTTCTGTTTTATGTGCAGGGGTTCAAAGGGAGTTTGTGTCAATGTTTATTTCAGTTTCAATGTTTATTGGCCTTTTTATGTTCATTTTTATTAATGTGACACCATTTGTCAAACCTGTTGGCCTAACAATGCCTTACCCATTTTTCACCATAACACTGTTGTCTACATCATATTAATAACACCATTGCTCTTTCAAAGTAAAAGCACTTCCTACTCACCTTGAAATTTTCAGTTTCTTTCCTTCAAAGTACAGGTACAACAGTGCTGCACTTAATCATTTGCAACCATGTTCAGGATCACATCAAAAGGTTACAGAAAATCATTTAGCGACCCCCTGCTGGCATTCCACGATCCCCTGGGGGGGGTCACGACCCCCACTTTGGGAACCCCTGTTCTACACCATCATTGTCATTTTTGTTTCACCCTGCAGCAGAACTCAGAACTTCACAGTATGGCTGAACAATATATTAGATCTATAGTCAAGTGTGACAAATTTACTCAATCATATCACGTTATAAGGCGGTGCAGTGGTTTCCCTTCACAAAAAGAAAGTCCTGGTTCAATCCCAGCACCAACTGGCATGGGCCTTTCCGTGTGGGGTTTGCATATTCTGCTTGTGTCTGCATGGGTTCTCTTTGGGTCCCCCAGCTCCATCCCACTGTTCAAAGATATGCACCTTAATAGGATTTACCCTACCTTCGCCCATAGGAAGCCAGTACAGGCTCCAGCACCCCACCACCCTCATAAGGACTAAGCAGTTCAGAAAACAGATGGGTGGGCGTCATGCTGCTTTTGCTTGATACATAATTTAATCAAATTACAATCCATCAATCAAAAATCAATTATTCTTGATCAGTAAACAATTAGATGAGGCTCTGCCCTTGCTAATCATTAATTATGGCACGAAAATGAATGAGGGCACAGAAAAAAGAAATCACAGATAAATACAGTATAGTGATATGTGTGTACAACTGATCACAGTTGCCCAGTGTTTTGAAATGGTTTGCATTGAAAAAAAGACACTCATCAGGATATGTGTGTTTTTTTTAAACCCTATAATGGTAGGATTATCATTTATCTCAACGTAATCCATCATTTGCATTTTTTCATATCATCGTACACAGTAAGTACACTGTTATCCATAAAGTTTGAATAAAATATTTTTACCTTTTCTCATAAAATGATTGTGACAATGTGATTTATTCTTGATAGATAAAATGTAAGTGGGACTCAGTATATGATCATTGCACCTGGTCAAAGATGATTACTTATGTGTAGAAATAGGAATAAAAACATGAATGTGTCTGAAAACAAAATTATTCCAAGTTTATGGGCAACAGTGTTCATAGCAGAAAAAAGTGCCAAATACAATGATAATTCCATCTGGACGCAGCCACAGTGACATGCGGTGGAGTGAGCAGTCATTCTGAGGTGTGAGGTATTTCAGTGTTCTTGCACTTTAAAAGATACTCCATGTACGTGTGTTGGAATGACGTCTACTTCATAAACTATATGCTGACAGTTTTGCTTTGAGATTATCACTTCATTGACCTACCTGTTTCCCCACTTGAGGAGTGGCACGTGTGTGTGAAGCATTTGTCACTGACAGATAAGCCTCCACCTCCTCCTCCACGTTAAAAAGGCCACTGGGCCAGATGGGTAGCTGATGGGTGGTTCTTTATTGATGGGCTCCGCACTCCGGGGGAATGGATCGATAGAGGGGAAAAAAATGGCTTCACCTGTGAATTTGGAATGATTTTGCTTATCAAACTGCACCCACAGGATCAGCTATTATGTTCATATGAATAAATATCAGCCTCCGTGGTGGTCTGAGTGAATGAGAAAATGACCTGCAAATTGTAATTTATCACATGCACACACTTAACCTTACACTTTTACCCTTGCTGTTTTTTCCTGGTCCAACCATACCTACCCTACAGCATTCAGCTGGGAAAGACTAATGACACATTAGCAATTAGGCAAGACAAGATTTAGTGATTTCATCTGGCCTGCTGCTCAACCCAGCATTACTTTGCCTGAAGGAAAGTATTGCTACTGATAAAAGCCATATTGAGCTGTACGAATGTTTCTAAAGAAAATATTAAACAGTACAAATAAACAGAAATAGTGGTACTTTATAAATTACATTACTCTGAGTCCAAATGGAATTTTTGTCTCCAAATATAGGGTTGTGGTGACAGATTTTTTTTTTTTTTTTTTTTGGATTATGAGAAGATAATGGCTTCAACACTTTACGTGGCTAAAATAAAAGCATAAGTGAGCAATTGCTTTTATTCATACAGAATAAAGACAATATAATAAAAAGACAAGCAAAGAGTTGTTGTTGTGGTTACCCAGTATTGATCCTACTTTGCAGATAGTGGATAGTTTATTAGACTGGTTTATTTTACTTCATTTCTTAATACCCCGCCCTCTGAAGGGGAGGCAAAGAGTATTGGTTTGGTTTGTTTGTTCGTTAACAACCTAGCAGCAAAACTATTGGTTGAATTCATACCAAATTCTGTTTATATATTGCCAGTGACCCAGAATAGATCTGATTACATTTTGGGAAAAGTATGTCAAAGTTCAAAATTTTTTATGAATTATTCAAACCCCCCCCTCATTTATTTATAATGTGTGACATTTCAAATGTCTATAAAAACATCCATTTTGTTTCAATTTACTTCAAACTTGGCACATATATAGAGGCAACTGATATGCTGACATCAGCACACACATAGACATGATGACATCAGCTGGATCGATGCCAAAAGAAGCTACAATACTTGCAAGGGGTGAGGTTTGTTGTGCCTGGAACCACTTGTTTTACTTTTACTTCAGAATAACTCACAGAACACTCCTCCCTGCTGCAAACACAAAATGCATTAACAAACAGCAATTATTAAATGAGCTAGTAAATGCACAAACTGTGTGGAGTGGAGGTCTTCTGCTTTGCACCTTATTAATTGAAGTGCTGAAGCTGTGATCAATCCTGCAATTTTATGAACTGGTGAAACAAATTTGATAAAAACAAAAGAAACTGTGTGTGTTGTACAGTATTCATTGGTTCTGTGTCACCTACAGAGGTGATATCTTTGTGTGCCTCTCCTACACTACTTGAATAAATTATGGCTGTGAGAGTAAACATCTGTTTTCCTGGAACACTATAGCTCTTGTTTGACTGATAGTCCTAAAATGTTATGTGCACCTGCATGTGAGTTTATGCTTACTGCTGTGAGGTGAATTTTATGATGTGTACAAAGAAAGATTAAATTGCAGTTTTTGGATGATGCAGTATCTGTGTAAAAGAAATACATTTATACAAAATGACCTTGAGTATATGAAACATATGTTGTTATTTTGCAACTTTGAAGGATTTTCTCTCATCACTTTTTAGCTCATCCCAGCTTATTTAGCTGTTTGGGTTAATGAGAGAATAGGCATGAGTGATGGTTTGTGGGCTGAAGTTATACCGGCAGGTCCCTTGGCTCTGCTGGAACACTTTTGTAGTGTTTGGTCAGTGATTGGTGGTCATTTATTTCAATGAAGTTTACTGCAGCAAACTTCATGTTTAAGACAGCCATGGGAGCATGTCGCAAATCTAAGTCTAATCTTTTTTTGTGACCTATTTTACTGTTTCAAAGTTAGTGATGAGATAGTTTCTTGAAGTTGCTCAGTATATATGGCTATTGTAAACTGGTGAGACAAGCACTGCTTTGCTTCTGTGAGTTAGTCCTTGCGTGGGTCTGGTATGGTCAGCTGCACAACTGAAGAAAAACAGGGGAAGTGAGGCAGCAATCCCTCTCAAACAGGAACTGGGTAAGTATAGAAATGGTTAGAAATATCACAGACCAGTCTGCACAATAGTATGTAGTCACACACGATGACCTCTGAAGCTTTGTGCCTGCTTGGACGGTAAAACAAGGTTCAATGTGTGAAATTTAGTGACATATAGAGGTGACGTGGCACCCCTCCCCCTCTGCTTACTGTACATTTGGTGGCTGCACAAATACAATAGTCCATAATGAAAGCAAGTGCTTGTTTTTTTGTTCATTCTCTGCTTTTTACTTAAGGTGATATTATCTGTGACCCACACTCAGACATAGTATAGGTGAGAGTAAAGCTTCTTAATGTTGGTCACTGTAAAATGGAAAAAAGAGAGAAGTCTGTTCAATGCAGTGTTGGAAAACTCTGTGACTGGACCCACTCCCACTGTGGATATCTGCCTGCTAAGTCTGATATCATGGTGCCATAAAACACATTTCCATTTTCAAAGCCTGCATGCTTGTTTACTGACACCTCTTTCTTTAGTTTAGAGGCACCACTTAAGGTTTAGAAGAGGCTAAATATATTTATGTAACAAAAATACAGTGACGAGAACAATTTTCTGTAGTCTTTTTTTTTTTTTTTTTAACCTGCAGTGCCTGAAATATTATTGAATCTCCTGGTCCATATTTAGTGGTGACTTGCTTCACTTCACACTCAAATGTCCATCCATCCATTTTCTGAACGCGCTTTATCCTCACTAGGGTCACGGGGGTCACTGGAGCCTATCCCAGCGACTTAAGGGCGAAGGCGGAGTACACCCTGGACATGTTGCCAGTACATTACAGGGCTGACATACTAACACACTCACATTCACACCTACGGTCAATTTAGATTAACCAATTAACCTATCAGTGCATGTCTTTGGATGGTGGGA
>JAPQRP010000017.1:14556696-14569148 GCA_037367295.1 Apogon hyalosoma | reverse complement strand
ACTGGTGTTGGAATCGAACCCAGGACCTTCTTGCTGTGAGGCACGAGTGCTATCCACTGCACCACCGTGTCACCCCCACTCAAATGTGTATTGACATAAATTAATACTTCATTTACCTTTCTCTGAAATGGGCAGCACATATATAGGATGGATAAATGATTCTATATCATTCTATTTCAGGAGACTCTGGAAAGATCTAGTATGACAGATCCAGTGGGAGCTAACATGCTAAAGTTTGACAATTTTAACTTTACTCAACAACTTCCTCTGCTCTTCATCAGAACATGCAGTGATAGAATGACAACTGGATGTGTTTAATGGACTCAGGGACACAGTACTGCATCAGACTGAAAACAGAGGGGTAAACAGAAGTGGCCCCCGATGTAGGAAATGGCATCGAGGCTTAACAAGAGCATCAGCATCAAGTCATTATAAAGTAACTAAAACTATAATTATCATTTTCATTTTATCATTTTATCAGTTTTACACCTGGAACCTTTAAAATTCAGTGAAGTGCAATCAAATGAACACACATTACTTTGTTGAAGTGTATAATCCAAAGCAAATTTTAAGTCTTCATGCATTTGTCTTCATGTTCTGTGCATGTGATGACAGTGATTGTGTCTTAGGCCTGAGTACCTCCAGTGAAAACCCCTGCATCTACTGTGGCTCCACTATCATGCGTCATACTTTTTACTCCATCAGCATAGACGCAACATTACTCCAATTTGAAGGCTGCTGCATTTGCTTAGCTACAGTAGCATTTGTCTTTGTGTTACTATCATGGTTTTCTAATTAAACTGATTTGTTTTGTTTGGCCCTGAGGTGTAACTCTGTTGGAAAGAAAAATCCTCATAGTAGGTCAGAACGTTACTGGGCTTCAGTAAAATCGATAGAAAGAGGAACTGCATAAAAATTTCAAACACTTTGGTTAAAGAAGATATATTATTAGTAGTTGAATGAACAGAATGATGGATCCTTTGGTGTAGGAGAGCAAGGTAAGAAGAGCAGGATGAGCTGTTGGGTTAGGAAGTGGAGGTATTAGTTAAAACATCTATAGGACTGAGAAAGCAAATACAGAATCAAAACTGCAACCCATAAACAAAATAAGGGACTCATTCATGGTGTGGAACTGGACTGTGAAAACCTGAATAGATGGTTCAAGTACAACTAGAAAGTAATTGTGACTTCTCATAGTATTACATTTGAGGTGGATGAGAACAGAAACCTGGTTGTATCATTCAGTTATTCAATTTTCCCCACTGGCAGTAAGTCAGACTCGATCCGGGTGAGGGTTTGACTCCACCAGGTCTGCCCCCTGTGACCGATTCTATGGATTATTTTTATGGACAGAATTTCTAGGCGCAGTGGAGGGTGTCCACATTGGTGGCCTCAGGATTGCATGTCTGCTTTTTGCAATTATGTGGTCCTGTTAGCTTCATTGAACTGTGACCTCCAGCTCACATGGGGGTGTTTGTAGCTGAGTATGAAGCATCTGAAAGTTAGCTCCTCCAAGTCTGAGGCTATGTTTACACATAGCTGGGTATTATTTCCCCCTCTGTTTAAAAAAAAAAACATGCACACATGACCATTTTCAGAAAAATCTTAGTTTACAAAGCCACGTATATCTATACCATCAAGAACATGCCAAGCCTGTAGATGGCAATGTGGTGAGATGATTGAGTCCCATTAACCAATCAAAATCTTTTCAGGATTCTGATTGGTTCGGGGATAGTAAGTAATGATGTAACTGTCACGTGTTTTCCTGGTTCCGGGTCCAAACAAATCTGAGACATGCAACCAATACAATACAAATGGATGAGCTGGTGACTTTTTTTTTTTTTTACCTCCATAAACTGCTTTTCTGATGTGCCAGAGCGGATGAAGAAAGGTTTGAACTCTGTTGAGTCAAACTGTGTTAGTTCTGTAGTCGTTGACAGCTGCAACCTGTTTTTTAATCATGTTTTGTCTTTAGTTCATGAAGACCGCTGTGCACAGACGTAAATTATTTCGTCATTTACCCTCCACTGGACTGCACAGAACAGATAAAGGGCTGACAAACAAAATATGAAGTATGAAGATGTGGAAACAGCTCATAAAAGCCTTATTCTATATCAAGTAAATACACGAGGATCCTGTTGAGCAGATGTAGTGGGTGCTAATTAGCTAAAATGCTAACATTTGCCAGCACCAAACTTCCTTATTGTCATTACTTTCATTTAATGCTTAAAACTTCACTTCTCAGCTTCATCTTCTCCCTCTATGCTGTTTCATCACATGTGAAGTGGTAGAATATTTACATCAAACTGTGACATATCTGTCTGAGATCTCCATTTCCATCTGTTTACATGCAAACACAAAAACAGAGATTTGCAAGAATCACCACTCTGGAGTTCTTAGAAACCATTGTTTTTGGTGCGCGTGCCCATTGTTGTTGTGTAAACGATGGGCATAAACACTGAGAAAAATCCCCATTTTGTCAGATACCCAGCTATGTGTAAATGTAGCCTGACACCATGATTCTGAGCTGGTAGTAGGGTGGCAAGTCCCCTTCCAGGGTGATTTACTGCCCTAAGTGGAATATTTTAAGTATCTTGAGGTCTTGTTCACAAGTGAGGGAAGGCTGCAATAGAAGATCTAAAAGTGAATGAGTGGTGAAGAGGGAGATAAGCCAAAAGATGAAACTCAGTGTACTGGCAAACTGCGTTCCTAGCCTCACCCATGGACTGAGCTGTGGACACTGACTGAAAGAATGAGATCGTGGTTACTAAGGGAAAAAATAAGTTTCCTCCACAGGATGATTGGGCTCTACTTTAGAAATAAGGTGAGGAATGGAACCATCTGGGAGGAACTCAGAGTAGAGCCAGTTCAGGTGGTTTGGGGGTCTCATCTGGTTCCCTCATCAGCAGCTGGACATCATGGCATGAGCATGTCTCAATGTCCCACCAGAGGAGCTGGATGAGACGTATGTGGAGAGGAATGTCTCTGCTTTGGCTGCTGTTCCCACGACCAAGATCTGGGTAAGTGGTAAAAAACTGATGGATGGCTATTTAATGTCAATATGAGGTGAGCCAAATAGGAAAAATAGGGTTGTTTCATGAGTCACATAACACAAGTAACTTACAGTATGATATAATATTGGAATAAACTTTTTGTGCGCATGCTTTTTTCCACTTTGTATTATAATCAGTTCCAGACAACTGCCTTGATACAGAACTGCAAAAATGTTGTATCAAGTAGACATAAGGGTTCTGATGAACATACACAGCTTGGTCCACACTCTTCTATTTAGCCTTAGCCTTATTTAACCTTTAGCTTTGATTATGACATACATTCACCATGGAATCATCAAATTTTAGGTAATTTTTGGACACATAACGTTGCTGAATGTAGCCCTGACCCAACAGGCTTTACAATCACAGTCAGATTCAGAGTTCTTTATTCATCTCAGAGGAAAATTTACAGGCTTGTATGACAGGAGTTATAGGAATGATGGGTGACTCACTTCATCTGCCTCTTTTCTCACCCTGATGACTCTAGAACAGGTTTGATCTGGACTCAACAGACCACATGACCTTTTTCCATTCAAACTTTATGCTTTCTGTCAAACTGATGGTTGTTTAAGAGATGAGAAGATACTACACCAATTAGGTTTAAAGAACTTGTTGGAGATGAAACATATTAATCACGACATTAAATATCCAATAGAGAGCTCTTACCTGTTTGTTCGGTTAAATACAGATGAGGATTTTTTTTTGTTTTTTTAGTGTATTAAAACAGTACTCATCAGACTATCAGTTTATAGATCTGTGTATGATATCAAGAAGCCTTCCAAGCACACTGAAGCAGCATTTTAACTCAATACAGACCAATTAATTGGTACTGATAGAACATTTTACTACAGTTGGTGCTGATCATGGCTCAGGAGGTAGAGCGGGTCGTCCAATAACTGAGGGATTGGCGGTTTGAATCCCGCTCTGTCCCAGTCATGTGCTGTTGTGTCCTTGGGCAAGACACTTCACCCTACTTGCCTCCAGTGCTGCTACTCACACATGAATGAATGCATGTATGAATGCATATGAATGTTCGGTGGTGGTCAGAGGGGTCGTAGGCACGAAATGGCAGCCATACTTCTGTCAGTCTGCCCCAGGGCAGCTGTAGCTACAGATGTAGTTTACCACCACCAGGGTGAGAATGTGTGAGTGAATGAATAATGGATCCACTAAATGCACTTTGAGTATGTGTTAATAGAAAAGTGCTATATAAATCTAATCCATTATTATTATTATTATTATTATACCAGGTGAATACACACAAGAGATGCTGTCATGACTCTCCTGTTTCTCCTGCTCTTGACTGACAGGCTTCAGTATATGAACGGCAGGAGTGGAGTCATAGTAGATGTAGTGAAATAGCTGAAAGGTGAGATTATGTATCATATTTCATGTCAGCCTGATATATAGGTAGTGTTTTGTGGGCCAAAAAATGTCATACGGGCTGTATCTTGCCAGCAAGTTCTAGTCGAATAGGACTTGAGCACTGATGAACATTACCTTTGCAATGATAGTGTAATACTATGAATGGTGCTGTTTTGCTGCTTTTCAGATGAATTCCACTGTCCACACAGTTAATGAGAGGTGAGGAATATGTGACTCTGGGGATAAATACGTTGTTAAAATTTTTTTTTATTTTTATTTATTTATTTATTTTTATGAAAGCACACTGCTTTACTTGCATAAGCCTCATGTAGGTTAACACCAAATGTGTGTACCTGATCAGGCTGGCCTCTGTCCCAGTTCTTCAGCCAATTAATGTTTTTGTTCCTTCATCATTGGCTGTAAGTCAACACCCATTACCTCTCTGAGGCACCCCTGGTTTCCCTTAGCCACACTCTCACACCACCTGAAATCACTGCCAACATCAGCACAGGAATGCTAATGGTAGGCTGTGATGGGAGGACTCTGAGCTGAGTGCTCCCCAAAATAATAACTGACTCCTACGTTCTCTGGGAGCAATGATGGACTTTTGCCACTGGCGTTATTTTCAATATACACCTATTACAGCAGCAGTATTAAATGTGCTTCAGCTGTAATATGAAGGTAATAATAAGAAAGGAGGCATTTGTGTTGATGATGAACCTAAGAGCTGAGGGTCATAAACCCTCAGGACAAAACCATCAGCCACACTTTTATTGTACACAAGGCAGAGCAGAATTATAGAGCTATATGTCATCCTTGTCATCATTTACTGTAAATTACTGTATTCTAGTGTTGTTCTCTGTACAGTCTTAGAAAAGGACGCCTTGTTGGAATTGAATCGATCAGAGTGAAGGAACTGCAACTAAAAGGAACAGGAAAAAAGAATAAATTATTTGTTCCACTGACAGTATTGATTGGGAATGTTTGTCTGTCAAGGCACTTCAGAATGAAAAAGAGCGAGAGAGCAAGAAACAATTTTATAAATAGACACCGGCATGAAAGAGTTTAAATAAGATTCACTATGGAAGTTGGAATTAGAAAATAAATCCTCTCTGTGTTTCATTTAATTTCTTCCTCTCGCCAGAGTTATTAATGTCTGAGCCTTAATTACTTTGTGGACTGTGGTGAGTCAACGCTTTTATCCTAAGAAGGACTCTTTTTTTTTTCACGGAACATGGAGAAGCTCTTCACACAAGCCCGTTTTCAAGATCGGCTCTGGAGCATAATTAATGCACGGGACGAAAACCATGAATAGCAATGCAGCAAATATGTCATTTTTCCACTCTGCTCGCTCCTTCATCTTGCTTTAGGGAGCACTTGTGCTGTTTGACAGTGAAGGTAATTCATTTATGTGGAGGCAGTCTGAAAAAGTGGATGTATTTTATCATGAAGCCCGTATTACAGTGTGCGATGTGAGCGTTATATTATTGTTCATTTTGATTTTATGTTAACACCTACTGACCCTGATGATAAGATTCTTACAACAGAAAAGATCCACAGTGAATTTCAGTCATGGCTTTATTAAAAACACACCCGAGTGCCTTTAACCCCTATATGTGCTTGTTATCTTTCGTCGCTACCAGACTAACTTTTCAGGCATGAGGCGATGTCAGCGCTCACAAGGAGTACTTCTGTGTGTCACCTTCATTTTCTGTTCGTGCATGTTCCTATTTATTCATGTGTGACTGAGGCATGTTAGCTATTTGAACAGAATGGATGACTGTCATTAACGAAGCAGGGTCTAAATCATTGGGCCTGATAACATAAAGGCTTTGACGGGTTAGCCTATTGCATTACCACACAGCAGCGAACCCTGTAATCATCACAATTCCTCAATCGATGAGGCGTCCATTCACTGGTCCAATTGACAAATTGACTCCTTAGCCTCCAACTCACCCATCCCACCCTCTCCCTCTGTAGCTTGAGATGAAAGTAGAAAAAGCCTGTGATCCTTTTATGCCACATTGTGTGTAATCCTTCCCTCCATTTCCATAGCTGTGGGGTATCTAGCCTCTGGATAGAAAATAGCTCCAGACGGTTCAATCTAAGCATTGATAATCTGGCAATTGGTTGCTCTTAGAGGCCATTGAACACAATAATTCCATTAAGTGTTCATCTCTGCATCAGCATAGAGGCCATCATTTGCTTCCTCAGCTTTGGTTTGCTTCTATTCATCACCGCCCCCCGGTGCGAAGATGCTTATTTATTCCCGTGTCCATAGGAGGATGGATGATAACCATCACTGTGTATAGCAATAAACATATCTGTCCCATCTTTTTTTAACCCATAAAGACCCAGTGTTACTTTTGTGGCAATTCCCAAATAAATGTTTTCTCTAGATTTCACCTTTCTTAAATGATTTATCACCAATTATTGTAATAATATCCTCTGTATTTTGTGTTTTTTCAATAAAAAACATGTATTTTCTTGTATTTAATTCACTGATCATGTAGCTGTTCATAGAAGCTTAGATTAAAGTTGAGGGTTATTACATCAGAAACAGAAAAAAAGTGAAAAAAAGTGATTTTTTTTCAGCAAAGATATCAATAACTGAACATAAACTAAGTGTCCATCCACTGTCATTGATCCAACTCCATGGGTTTTACTGGTGAATCAATGCTGTAGAAGATGACGGTGTTTCCACGGTAACTACGGAGCCTCTGAACATCCAAATGGGTCATATCTGATGACCATGAAAAAATGACAAACTGCATTTTACACCAATTATTTGCTTGTATTGATAGGATTAATGGTTCAGAAATTATTAAATATTTTAGATCAGTAGTTGGTTTTGGTTGCCAGTTGCTGTTTGGGTCTTTATGGGTTAAAATAAATTGCTGCAGACTCATTTTTATAGCAGGACAATTTATTCAGGCATACTTTGTCTCATTAATACCTTTGCTTCTTGCCAAATTTGACAATTTAGACTTCCCACCGTGCCCTTATCCAGTCGTACTCAGTGACCTATGGTACATGAGTCCCAAAGGTGTCTTCACTGTTAAAATTGACTAGGTCAGGAATCCCACAGGTCTATTGAGAAGCAATTGTCTCTCTGTCTATATCATGTCCTGTCACTTCCATCCTCAAGAGGGTGATTATTAGGACTTTAGACGGTGGAAATATTCTTTGGCAGTCTCACTTCACTTGATGGATATACGTACATGAGTGAGTGGAAAGGGGTTGAATGAGAAATAGTCTTTGGTGAATTTCAGGAGAAGTTCTATGAGACTAATAAATAGTGAAATAAGGTTTGCATCTCAAGTGATTTTAAAATAAAATCTAATGTATCCAAAACTCACCATTATCATATACAGCATGAAATACATATTGCTTGGATTTTTATTTGAAAAATAATGTAAATGAAGGATCCAATGGTAAAAGCGTGCAGTATTTACTCACTAGATAGGTTTGCAACTTTTAAGTAGTAGCCTAAAATAAATGATCAAACACCAAATTATCCTGTCCCTGGTATCTTTCAAGCTTAAAAAAACCCAAAAAACTCCCATAATGCAACCTGATAGCATCTGGATCATACCTACCATAGGTCACACCATACGTCCTCATCAAAGAAACTGTGAGACCGTGCCAAAAAACCTGTGCTTGCATGAGTGAAAAAGACCTGCAGCTGCTGTAGGATGTGTATTTGACTAATATAATGTGTAAAAATGATACTCAATACCGAGCAGCCCAAAAGCTGAACACAGTACATATGGTTGTGTGTGGGTGTCATCTTGAGCTCTGTGGCTAACAATTTTCCAAAGTGAGCAGGTCAGAGTGGGCTCTACAGGGCTGCCACTACAGATGGCTCATTAGACTAGCGTTTGATTCCCCCCTGCTTTCCATTTCACCTCCATCTCCCATCCCTCCATCCCTCTGTCATCACTCTTTCATCAGTCTAACACTCTACCAGCTGCTCACATCTAACAACCACAAGAGTTCAGACACCACAACGAAAGACAGGGCTGCGCAACATATTGTGCTGTGAAAACTGCAAATATTTTTTTTTTTTTTTTAATTTATCACTCTTGTTTTAAATTATGCCCACATAGACAAAAACACTCCTGTAGAATATTTTGGGAATCAGAAGCTGTTTGCACCATCTTGTATCTTCAAACATATCCAACAACAATATAAAAAACATTTCTGTTTTCTAAGTAGAGGTATACACTTTACTAAATTAGAAAAAAGGCTCTTCACAGACCTACTTTTGAGAAAAAAATTTGTCCTAACCCAAATTTTACACTCACATTCAATTAATTAGATGTTGCACCAGTTGCTATGAGGTAGAATGTCTCCTGAAAATCCAAAAATAACATGATTTTCCCGCTGTATTATTCATTTACAGAGCAAAATGCTTGAATTTAAGAACTCACTTCACACATTTGAAAACATTAAAGCGTACTTGGCCAACACAATCTAATCTAGAAGAGAGGAGAAAGCATGACTAAGACAACAGGAAGCTGGTTGAGAGTACATTGCTGGGAGTACATTGCAATGTATTGATTCCTTGTTTGTATGTAGTGTTCTGTATTTTATTGCAGAACACTACATTTTATTACTGTAAGCAATTACTGCACCCCTTTTTTCTCTCAATTACTGAAATGGAAGCCAATATATATGTATGTTTGTGCACAGGGGTGACATGTAATCTGTTCCACAACATAAACAACACATTCCAGTAAATATTCTATACAGCCTTTTACTGTATACATCCTTTTCTATGTACTGAAAGGATTTATTTCACGTACTGCTAAATGTAAAGCTGTACATTTCATCAAACAGGCGACATAGCGTTTCACTGTTCTGCATTGTGGCAATTGAATGAATGTGTTTTATGACATTTTCATCATTATAGTGTGTATCTCTGCAGTTTATTAGATGTTGTTTATGACTCTCCAGTAGAGTCAGCATGCCTGGTGTTCATGTGAGTTATTGAGGTGTGTCCTCCGTAATTGTATGGTGAAAGTGAGATGTCCTGTCTATGATAAAGCCCGGTGTTAACAAGATAAAGTCCTTGGTTGTGAATGTGTTGCTGATTAAATGGGTCTGATTGACAAGCATCCCCAGTGACTGACTTGACATCTAAAGAGGTGGCAGGGGCACACCACCTCATCGCATCCTTAACCATCAACATCACTTAAGATCATGTCCTACAAACACAGATGCACAAATGTGAACATTGAGTCACTTGACCACAGGCTTTTACATTTAACCATATGAGAGCAAAGGTTAAAATGACCTAAAGATTGGTTAAGATTTCAGACATAAGTGAGGTTTCATGCTGTAGCTTGAACTCTAAATCATCAGTGAACTTTCTGGGAAATGCTGGGCTCCGCAGGAGATTCCTGTTGGAGGAAAACACGCAAGAGGGCAAATGAATGAAGATCAAAGGGATTTCTAAACCAGGAAAATTGTAGAAAATTTCTATCAATATTTAAGCATGTCTTATTGGCTGTGTGACAGAGAGGGAAGTATGAGACAGAATAGTAAAAAGATTCTCTAAATGTGGTGTCAAACTTTTTATAATAATGCTGAATATTTCATAGCAGCTGTAGCAATTAAACAGATATAAATTCCTTCTGTGACGTTCAGACTCTCTTCTCTTCTCTTCTCTTCTCTTCTCTTCTCTTCTCTTCTCTTCTCTTCTCTTCTCTTCTCTTCTCTTCTCTTCTTTTCTCTTCTCTTCTCTTCTCCTCACAGGATATTTAGACACATCTTTCCTCCTACTTCTTAGAAAGCGTTACTAAACACTTCATTCACCTTGAACTTCAGACATGTAAAGATAACTGGCGCTGGGACTGGGACTTAACTCAAGGAACTTTTCCACGAGACTGTCAACTACATTAAAATTTCATTCATGCAGTGTTATTCAATGGTAAAACATAACCTCAAACTGTGCACAGATGGAAACGGAGGAACTGTGCATGGCTAAAATAGAGGTACAAAAACAGCCCTTGGGATGGAGGTGTCGCCGAACTGGGAGTAAAATTTCTGCTAGAATGCACCTAACTAGGTTATATCATTCCTGGATGCAGCCACATGAAGCTAAACCAACCTCAGGTTTAAAGGAAGTATTGTTGCAGTGCATATAAACAACTCAATAATCTTTGGCTATACAACCCACCTCTCTTTGCTTTTCTTTAACATTAAAGCAACCTAAAATAGCCTCAAGAGGGATTTCAAAGCTCCACTCACAGCAGAAACCACTGGGTACCTACTGAAGCCTTCAAAACCCTCCTTCCTTCCTTCTTTCTCGCAGTGACTCCTGGAAATTGACTTAAGGTTCGGTGTGTGAAAGTGCGGAGGTGACTGGAAAAGAACAACACATTGATTCCATCTAAAAGGCGGTGTTGTTTGGGTGCAGGTAATGTGTTGGAGTGCAGGCACAGGGACTCGGAGATGGCTCACAATTGCTTGGTTACATTGTCTAATGAAAGCTTCATTTTCTCTGCTTCTGGTCCAGGCTCACCTCATCCATCACTTGAAACACATCAGTAAGAGTCAGTGGGAAAGAACAGAGCCTTTTGGGATTCCTCTACTTCTTTCTCTGAAAATGAGCAAACTAATAATAGAACATGGTAGGTATTATCACACAAGGGGGTGTTTATTACGGTAGGAGGTAATACTGTTTGAAAGAGCAGATGTTGTTTAATGAGGTGGGTTAAAGGTCAAGATCTAAACCCCCTGACTTTAACTACTGCTCAAGGCACATTCCTGTAAGTTCTTAAATTTTCAGTATTAAATCAGAGATTTTTGTACATATTTAACGATATGCTGTAATATGTAGCATTACATACAAAGCAGGTTTTATTCGTCCTGAATGTCCAATGTGGTGGCTTGGATGTAGAGAGATGAGTTAAAGACAGAGGCAGCACCTCCCAATCACCAAGGGACTACAACGGCAGCTTCACTGCCACACTAATGAACCCTGACTTTGCTGACCTCTCTGGGCTCCAGAGACTGTTAGGAGTCGTACACTGCAGCCAATTAGACCAAAGCCCAAACTGAGACACATGAGATTACACAAGCGACAGAGCCACTGATTCATGTGTGGGCAATAAAGAGGGTTAGACGTATTGAGCAATGGAGGCTGGATGAATTAAAATGGCCACAGTGCTTGTTTAAAGATATAACTTACAACACATTTACATTATAAAGTAATGGAAACATGATTCTTATTTTTATGATTATATAATAATGAAAATATAATTATGAACACTACTCTCTTTTTGCTGTAAGATCCTCCTTAATTCCCCTAAGCCTCACACAGTGCACCTTTAATGAACTGTAAAGTATCACATGGCTTTACATTTCCACTCTGCTCTGCTGAGACTATAAACATCTTTCAGCTCATTGTGCTGAATGGTCGCAGAGCTCCGACAGTACTGTTGTCCTGCCTTAGTTTTATTGCAGTGATAAGCACTACTTTTAGCTGTGACAATGACATAGTTAAAGGTCTAAGATTTTCATGTGCTCATGCAAAGTTTGTGTTGAAGTCACTGATGTGGGAGTAGGACATGTGTTGACATTTGCTGACTCTGTTTCCAAGACAACAGTATTTAGCATTACACACTGTTGCAGAGGTAATTCTGCACACAGAAATAAGTATATTACAGCTGGATGTAGGCAAGCAAGACCAATGTTACCGTGGTGATGAAGTTACAGTAGCTACTGTCAATAAACGGCTCCCAGTGAAAAACACACTCCAACATAAATGTCATGTAAGCAGTGTCTACTATACTGCACCTGTGAAAGCTTCAAATGAGTTCAGGCATAAAACAGCTTAGTATGGGGAAAGTACTATGTAAATGAGTATATACAGTTGTGCTCATAAATTTACATACCCTGACTGAATGCGCATGGGACAGTCTTGAATGTTCCAGCATGACAATGATTGAAAACATAAGGCCAAGTCAACCTGTCATTGGAACAGCAGAAAAAAAGTGAAGGTGAAGGAGTGTCCATCTCAGTCTG
>JAPQRP010000017.1:14537621-14556413 GCA_037367295.1 Apogon hyalosoma | reverse complement strand
GAGGATGAAGAACTAGGGTATGTAAACTTATGATCAGGGTCATTTGGATAGTTTCTGTTGTCAGTAGGATTTTAAAAAAAGCAAACACATTTGTTTGATAATAAATGGATTCACCAAACCACTAATCACGAGTGAAAGAAAAGTTTTTGTATTATCATTCATATTCACTGAAAAATGGCCAAAAAAATCACAAATTGTGCTAGGGTTTGTAAACTTATGAGCATAACTGTATGATGACCACTGTCATTATTACAAACACATGGACATGATTTAAAAGAAACATGTACTGTTGGGACGCTGGCTATTCCAACCCCTTAATGTTTTGTTTTTTTTTTCTGGTGAGTTTATTGTGCTGGGGTGAACACAGTTTAGCATAATACAGCAAAAAAAGCAAAAAAACAAACAAACAAACAAACAAACAAACAAACAAACAAACAAACCTTCATATTTTGCACAGAAGTTAGTGGAGCCCAAAAACAATGCTCATATGGGAGTAGATGTGGGCCTTTGATTGTTAAAGGCGTGTACAGACCAGGTGTGAAAAATTGGAGCATATGGAGACTCTTATGACAATGAATTTTATCTAATTCATCCTTGACATAATACATTGCTGCATTTGTAAGTTTTAATTAATAAAGCCTGTCAACTACTTGTTCCCAGTGGGTTTATTATAAAATGTGAAAGTCACTTTCTATTTTAGCTGTAGATCACAGTGATGAACAGTAAAATAATTACTGTCATGGTAATTTTCTACAGCTCCAAAATTCTCAACAAGCATATTATTGTACCCCACACACACACACACACACACACACACACACACACCACCACCACCACCACCACCACCACTACCACCACCTTTGCAAAGAATAGCAAATAATGGGCTTCTTGTATATGGTGACATCGGAATACAGTGATTGATAATGATTAGAAAAATGTGTCCTCCTCTGCTCCTTTTCCTCGTGGGTTTTTAAATCTTCTTTTCTCTAGTGGTGAAGACTGAAGCTCTCCTTCACCTCCTCCACACTGCTCCCTGGGGATCCCATCACGCCCACCGTCTCCCATGGATACCTCAACTCTCCCTCTCATCACCGTGGAGACCCAGCAAGCAGTTATCTCCCAGCAGGCATTGGTCCGTAGCGTGATTCCACCAATAATCCGACGTTATCACCTGCCCTAATAGAGTAATTTAGCTTGTTCACATTCCTTTAAATGCCTCATAAGTTCCTGCACTGACAAAGGTGCAGTGTTTCCAGGCAAAGTACACTTAATTTGGAAACAAAAAACCTCTTAAATGATTGTACATGATTCCTACATTAACAGTGACCTTCTAATTAGCATTATGTCTGAAATTGTTTCTTATTTAGTATTACGTTTAGCTTTGAGCCTGTGTTTATTGTCTGTAAAATATTCTCTTTTTACTCCAGTCATTTTTAACCTTTTCCCATTTTGATCTTACAATACAGTTTTTATTATTCCTCAGATAAAATAAATTAAAATAATAATAAAAATTATATTTCAAGGGAATATTTTTCTCTGAGGCTTTGGGTTTGTTATCTCCTTCACACGAACAAAACTCTCAAGGTTGTTCTGCTATCCTTGTAGACAGTGCTGCCCGGAAATCTGATTTATTCAATTATACTAATCTCTCACACATATTTGGTTGTTTATCTGTATGCGATTTCTCCATAGGTTTCTCACTTCCCACTCCCCTTGTCCTCTGACTATAGCTTCAGAAATTTGCCCGCACTAATGCTATTGTGGGCTTCATATTCAACAGTAATGTGTTTAATATATATTAAAGAGATTTTCCTGCCAAAGACACCTCAGAGGAGTATGGACTGCTTTCCCATCAGCCTCTGAGAAATGAACTCACCAGAATGTTTAAAAAAGAAGAGAAAACTTGCCAAATCTATAACATCTTGCATGTCGTAACATACATTTCACTTGAACAAATTACCTTAGTAAGATCACATGGTCATCATGTATCCTGTGCGCTACACATCCTGACAATTACAACTTCCTCTCGGGACATATTACCAATAAGATAAAGAGCGCCTCCCATGAGAACTATTACCCTTTACAGCATTATTGAACACATTTATAAAACGGGGACCTTCACATGAGTTCTGGTTTTAATGTTGCCTTTAGTAAATTTGTTCCTCAGTTCCATGCAACTGTTCTGTGATACTGCAGAGTCTGACACTGTCCCCGTCCTCATGTCAAGAGGACATTGTTTTTCCTTTATGCGGTACTGTGTCTGTGGATGAAGGTCATGGATTGACATGTAACACAGCGCATGTAGCTACTTGTAAAATCAATGGTAAAACACACTGAAGCAGTTCTAGCAGCACATGGACTAACATTACAAAGGTGCTTGATGTCAGGTTTTACTTTAAAGGGGTCATATTTTGCTAAACCCACTTTTATTAGTCTTTGATTCATTTATTTGTGTATTTGGACCCTAATAGTTCCAAAAGTTTGAATTTGAACCCTCCAGGTGCTGCAAAACTATGTTTATATTAATTTAGGCAAAAATCAAGTGGATTTCTACAACCTGTTTTAATTCCTTCTTAATTTGTTATGTTATATAACTAGTTACATTTAGTTACGGCATTTGGTCAAGACATCTGATGAACATTTTTGAGTACGACATAATTGTTTGTCAGCAGCAGCGGTTGTAGTCCACACTGAAAATATGTCCAAACTTTGACCTGATTACCTAAAATGTTCAGTTGTTGGTTGTATTAATGAACACAAGTGGCTGAACGGGACAGAGCAGCACAGTCAACAACATGGAGGGGGTGGGGTATAAAGTGGCTCATGTGCATTTAAAGGGCCAGCGCTCAAAACGACCTTTCTGGTGTCATTACTCAGAAATAGGGTTGAAGATGGACCTGTGGAGTTGAATTAAGGAAGAATTCAGACCCAAGCAGAGCATTTGCAGTTTATGTCGACCACAGGGAAATGTTCTAAAATGCATAGTTCCATTTAAAAAAGAAAATATCGCTTCTTTAATTTGTCACCATGTTGTATGATGTTAACACCGACCTGCAGTAAAAAACACACTATTCAAAGGTTTGGACACACCATTACATATCATAGTTTTTTAATGTAATTACACAGTAAATTAAGACACAATTTACAAAAATACAAAATACAAACTACAAAAATATATACATATATACATATACATACAAAAATACATACAAAAATATTGCTCCATGGAATAATGAAGTATAGAAAGGTTATTAACCTTCTACTATACTATGTCATGTTCTTACTGACTTTTTCAGTTGTTTACAGTACCTATCCAAAGTTCACAAGCAGAGAAAAAAAAAACCAAAACAAAACAAGTAGAGGTCAATAAATAGTGGAAGAAGACTAACTTAATAATGACAGCGTGAAAAACCCAGTATAACCCCATCCCTATTGTTGGAAATATAAACAGTCTGGCCCAAAAAAAAAAAAAACTACTACACAAATAGGTGTGACCCTTCCACTCGGTAAGTACTGCGGTTATTAAATGATTCAGCTGCAACATGTTATTTAAGCAACTGATGCAGTGAGTAGCTTCTAATTTCTTTCAACACCCAGGTCAGAATACCTGTGCCCATGGAAACGCTGTGGTTCTGTTTCAGTCATGTTATTAGTGTGCATCAAGCAAAGAAAATAACTGAGGAGATGCTGAAACTACTAAAACTGGATCAAACATATTATTAAAACCACATCTGTTAGTGATTAACCATCATCTTTGTGGAAGAAAATGTGGTCAGAAAAGAATCTTGAAGGATTGTGATCAAAGATGATTTAAATGTGTGGTGAACTCAAATCATAAAAAAAATAAACATTTGAACAAATAGCTATGTTGAATCTTGAAAGTGAGAGTATTTCCACATGCTCAGCGCAAACCAGTCTCAAAAGATTGGGACTAAAATGTTGTGTAGCCTTAAGAAAACCACAAATCAATGAGGATAATTGGAAAAAATGCTTCCGTTTGATAGAGAACTTGAAGATTGGACTGTGATTCAGTGGGAAGAGGTAATGTGGTCTGATGAGTCCAGACTGACCGTCTTTAGAGTGATGGTTCCATCAGGGTGAGAGCAGAGGCAGATGAAGTGATTACCCATCATGCCCAGTGCTTATAGTACAAGAATGTGATGGCAGTGTTATGATCTAGGGTTGGTTCAGTTGATCAGGTCTAGGTCAGCTGAATGACCAGGTCACAATGACATAGTGAATGCATGTCAAAGTTAACCCATAAAGACCTAAATATTCATCACTGACCATACCATCAGCTGATCTAAACCATTTAATATTTGTTGATCCACTAATCCTATCAATACATGTAAATAATTGGTGTAAAATACAATTATTCGTCTTTTCATGGTCATCAGATATGACCTGTTTGGACGTTCAGAAGCTCCATAGTTACCGTGGAAACACCGTCATCTTCTACAATATTGATTCACCAGTAAAACCTATGGAGCTGGCTCAATGACAGTGGATGGACACACTGGGTTTATGTTCAGTTAATGAGTGATTGGACTGAAAAATAAACTTTTTCTTCAGTTTTCGCTTTTTTTATACAATAGCCTTTGAATTTACTCTTGAGTTTTCAGGAACACCTACATTAAATATAAAAAATTAAATATAGGAAAATTCATGATTTACAGTGAAAAATACTAAATATAGAGGATAAAATTATAATAAATGGTGATAAATTGCTTAAGAAACATTAAATACAGAGAAAAATTAATTTGGGCACTGCCACCAAAGTAGCTCTGGGTCTTTATGGGTTAAAAGTGGCCCAACAAATATCACAGCTTGGGATTTTTTGGTTCATGGTGTATATGACTTACTTTACCTTTATTAGAATCTCTATAACTGTTTATGAGTCAAAATTGTAAACACCTAAATAAATAGCTATTACCTCAGAGTCAGCAATTCCCATTTAAAAGCCTGATCTTAGCAACTGGACATGATCAGAGCCAAATTCAGCTAATACCACTTGTTGTAAAATATCCTACCCTTACTGATCAATCAGCCAAACTGATTATTCTGTTTATCTCTGAGGGATCAATGTCTCACATCTACTGAATCAAAGTGAAATATTAAACCAACAACGCCAGAAACACTGATTTCTCTCTTTCTTTGTTTCTGTGCCCCCACTGAGATTCCTGCTCCCTTGAGGAACCAGTCATCCATATGCATTATGAATATGTATTTCATTTATGAATATGTTTTGCTTTTGCCCCCATCTCAGTGCATCAGAAAAGTGTTTCAGACGCACTTTGATTCAATTATACCCATAGCTCACAGCTCTGTGATGCCAACATGTTTAGATCACAGAATACAATACACCCAAGGGCCCAGCAGCTTTGATATGAGCAGTAGCAGCTGCACTGTACTGAAATCCCACATTCCCCTGCATCCATCAGAGCATGTGCCCGTTTATCATGTAGACAGTAATGCAAAAGCTTGCAAAAATCCTCATCACTGGCATTGCACTTGATGTCCACAATTTACAGTTAAGGTTTCTGTAGTCATAAGGAGCATGACATAGAATCACAAAGCAAAGACAACAGCAGATGAAAGCAGAGTGGAGTGTTTCTGTTTCTGCCTGACTGCTGCAAATCCACTGGAAGCTGCACATGGTTACCTTAACTCAAGCTGACACCCTACATTACAACTGCTCCAGCTCACCACCCTCCTCTGATAAAACTACAGACCCTTTCTAGATTGCTGCAGCTCTTCTTGGCTACTTTAACCCTGACATTATCTCTTTTTCTCTAAAACTGTGAATCAACGTTCCTTCAAATTGGCCCCTCGGTTGTTTTTCAGTCACTGCATACAGCTGGTGCACTGAAGGAGCAAAAGCTCTAACAGGCTCATAAAAATACTAGATAGTATTGTACTGTGCTCGTTACAGGAAAGCGAGCGTGAGGCTTTTTATGAGATATGTGTGACCAGGTGTAAAGCTGCAAAGTGTACATGACAATACTTAGAGCCAAGAGGCATCCAAGGCACTGAAAGTACCTCTCACCAGGGGGGCTCAATCCCTTTTTATCCCTGAGGACATTTCTGCAACCCACTGAAGTTCAACACAGCCATGTCTTAAAGCTATGCTCATTGGAAATCTTTGGACTCATGGTGCAAATAATATATACACGGTTGTGTCTTTGTCAGTGATGGCAAAAAAAAAAAAAACATAAAAAATAAATAAATTAAATAAAATTCAGTGAAATATAACAGACTTTCAACACGGAGGAGAGAAGTGTTGATTCATAAATTTCCATTCGGTCATGGAATTAATGGTGTTATTGAAATGTATTAGGCTGACTAATACATTCACTGTTGCCTCGTTTTATACATGTGAACCATGTGAACATTACATGTGAATTATCCCTGCACTTTGTTAGTATTGTGCCAGTGCTGTAGATAAACTGGATTCTGCAACAGTGCATTTGTAAAATACCGTTTTGGTGGAACATGCATGAGTGGTGGTACTAAAATGACTAAATCCCCACAAAACAAAACAGCACATGAAAATATGTAGGTCTTTAGCAAAACTTACCATTTTCAGGGTGTAGTTGTAACTCTTTATGTGGTTGGATTTTCAAAGCAGTAACACACAAATAGAGGAAAGAGGGAGAATGATAATCCAATATTCACCATTATTCTAGCAGAGAACTTCCAAAAAGCCGGACTACTACACCTCCAGAGAATACAGGTATGACTGAAAAATTACCTCCCATCTGATTTATCTTAACACTTGTCCTCGTCACACAATAAGGAAATCAAGGAAAGATGGAAAGAATTCAGAAGGACTTGAGAAAAGACGGAGCAGTACCAAGAAGATCTGACTGAACCACCACAAGCAGATAATACATTATATTATCAACATTCAGAGGATGATTATAATGGACCAAATGCACTTCCATGTTGTTTAGTTCATGTTTTAAACTTGACAATCTGGTGAAAAACACAAATTAATTTCCATATTTGCAATTAAAATCAATAAAAGACAATACACTGGCCACCACTCAGCCTCGGTCTATTGATATTTGTTGATATGAATCCCAAATCAGTATGATTGTATGAAAATATGCAATATAAGCATAAAGCTATTAGGTCAACAAATCTACTGTTATGTGTAGTCATTTTATGTTAAGTTAAAAAAATCATCTGCCCAAAGTTTAATGCTATTTTAACCCATACTTATACTGAGTCTGATTTGATTGTACTTGTCTTCCTGTTAAAGATCCAGTTTATAGTTCACTGTTACAGTTTTATTACAGCATCTGTGTGTGCTTAATAAAATGAATGAAGCATAACTAATGCAACTGAAACATAGGTTCTACTACAACATAATGTTCACATTTTACACCAACTGTCATGTCCTTATCCACTTATTGCTACATACGAACCCACTATCTATCATCTGCTACGGTACCTATTGTTTAATACAAAACACACCAACATATTAGACAGCTGTCAGCGAATTGTAAGAATAATCCAGTGTATCCCATGCTAATGTAGATACTAAAGGAAACACTGAAACTCTTTTCCTTTGCATTTAGAGAACTGGACCAGCTGTGATCAGGCACAGCGATGCTTATTTTCACTAAGTTAAGGACATTTCGAATCAAAAAAGACTATTTGGAGACACACTAACTATAAAACAGGGTCAAGGGTTAGCATTACTTAGCTTTAAGAATAGAATAGAATAGAATAGAATAGAATAGAATAGAATAGAATAGAATAGAATAGAATAGAATAGAATAGAATCTTTGTCACAACATTGACAAAGACAATGACAGTGAAATGGGATTGTGTAAAAAAAAAAACAAACTGTTGTAAATAAAATTTTAAATAAATAAATAAATAAAAATGGTCATCTCCAATATAAATAAGTAAGCACAACAATAGAAAAAAAGACAGGAAACAGGCAAAAGCAGGCAGTTTTTTTGGTCATAATTTAGAAATGCATCCATCATCACCTCTAAAACTATTGAATAATTGACTAAATCACTGTAACTAAGCAATAATTGGATAATCTGTGGATGTTTTTCTTTTTTTCCCCATTTCACAGTAAGAACAAGACAAACAAATAATAAAATTAATTAGTGTGTTATTTTTAACATATGCGCTTTTACTTATACTTCAAGTTATATTTTATTTGGGTTTATTCAGTATGGTCTATGTAACTCTAACTACACAAAAAATATAAATATATATTATAGAATTTTTTTTTTTTTTTAATTCAATCACCTTTACAGATAATATATATTTTGTACCCAAGCCTTCAATCTAGACAACAAATAATCCAAGCGTAAAAACAAAAACGTGTGCCTTTGACTTGGTATAACTACTAAAACATTTGTCTTTTATGTATTTGCATTTAATATATGTGCACATAACATTTACTGCATGCACCCTGTGACATTTCAATTCTTACCCTCATGGGTATACCGCACGTCCCCTGCACCCTTGCACACATTACAGGTAAACAGCCTCCAGGGATGTGCCACAGCACTCTTGCACAGCTGAGTGTTGAGATATAAAACCCCCCACCGAGGGATATCACTGCACTCCATTCTACTCTTACTGTTTATCATCATTTCTGTCACTTCCTTATCCAATTAACTGAATAATGCCAAGAGTTACCAACGCTGCCATCAAGCCATGTGTAAGTCAATTGCTGAGATATGAAAACAAGTGCATTACACTATGAAGGATGCATGTAACATGGCTGATGCTAAAGTGTGATTTTCTGCTGGAGAACATGCCAGGTTTTGTCTACTGTAAGTGCTGCTGCTCACGTGTGAATCTGACCTGAAAGGAGATACACAGCTCCCCCTCTTGGCCTCCAGAGTTAATGCATGACATGTTTAAATAAACTGATAGTGAAGTGTGTTTGGTGTGTTTAAGTGCACTTTAGAAACTGTAGACCAGTCAGTGCTTTAATAGACATGAGCACGTGTAAAACATAGATAGAAATACACACCTAAGTCTAAGGACTTTTACTTGACGTCCCAGTTATCTGTATGTCTCTAGACTCTCTCTCCAGCATTCTCCATCTCCCCTGAGGTCAGTGAAACAGCACGTAATGTTTGTTGGACCATAAACACACCGTAAAATAGATGGTCCTGAAGTGGGAAAGGTTTCTGCAAAGTCACAGTGACATTGCTGGATGAGGGCGAGGGAGCTGATGGTAGCACGAGATTGTACATAGATGAATATTCCACTGCTGAGAAATATCATTAATCAGGAGCTTACCTTCTCTGTCAGCCTGGAGTTAGGATGTCCCAGACAGACGGTGGTTGAGGTCAGGATGTGATGTCTGATATGAAGCAGGAAAAAGACTATTTGTCCTTGTTTACACCTTTTCTCTTTCAATTCGGTTACATTCAGCGAGTTGTATCTTAAACATCTAATATCTAGCCTTTTGTATGTGTGTGCGTGAGATGATTTCGGCGTTAATTCTTGTAATGTTAATAATATTATGTCCTTAAGCTAAAAAAAAAAAGTCCACGATTTGTATGTTTACAACACTCCTAGCTGTGATCATCAATCAGATCAAATTTCATTTATGTAGTGCCAAATCATAACAGAAGTTATCTCATGGCACTTTACATATAGAGCTGGTCAAAATCAGACTCTCAAGCCAATTTACAGAACCCAGCAGAAACCTCCAGGAGCAAACACTTGTGACTTGTGACAGTGGTGAGGAAAATCTTCCTTTTAACAGGCAGAAACCTCAAAGAGACCCTGACTCCTGGAGGATGGTCGTCTGCCTTGACCAGTTTGGGTTAAAGGAAGAGAAAAAGAGAGAGAGACTGACGGCTAAGAGGGAAGTAAGGGGAGACATGGATGCAATAGATGTACAGCAACTTGAACTCTTAAAAAGTAGAACAGCTGGTGCGAGTATAATTACTAATGGCTAGAACAAACATCCATAACTGTTAATACTACTACTACAAGTATTAACAGGTCAGGATGTGATGTCTGATATGAAACAGAAAAAAGACTATTTGTCCTTGTTTACACTTTTTCTCTTACAATTCAGTTAAATTCAACGAGTAGCATCTTAAAAATCTAATATCTTGCCTTTTGTATGTGTGCATGAGATGATTGTGACGTTAATTCTTGTAATGTTAATAATATTGTGTCCTTAAGCTAAAGAAAGTCCATGATTTGTATGTTTACAGCACTCCTAGCTGTGATCATGACATCCTTGTTAAAACCAAGCTTTTGTAATTTAGCATGAAAGACAGTAAAAGGAAGGACAAAGTTAACACAACCATAAGCCCCTCAAGCTCTTCCCCTGCTCCTCTTCATCTCTTTTATGCACAGGATAAACTGGCAGCAGAATTAAATTACTTTTCAGAAAAGTGAGGGGAGGGGGAGAAGAAAAGGAGAGAAAAGACTTCCTCTGCCCCAGGATATCGCTGCTGTCTCCTTTCCCAAAGTTGAGGAGCTTTAAAGCGGTAGATTTAGAGAGAAATGGGAGGCGATAATATGACAATTTATCTGCCAAATATGAGTGGGATTCCATAATCCGCTTCCGTTCTCACCAGCCGCTCTGTGAAGAATGGGACCATTTTTCTTGGGTATGTGCATATTAAGGCTGGGTGATTGTTTTTTTGTGCCAAATGATATTTGAGTAGAAGGAAAATTAAAGGTGCTGAAATTAGCTGAAGTTAAGTTAATGATCCTCATGTCCTCCTTGAAGGACGTTGTTGAAAATGTTTTCCTGACTGACTGTGTCTCTTCGGTCTCCTACATAAATAAAAGTGACTGAAAGTTGTAGCTTGCAATTATGTAATGCTCATACTGCGAGATGGGACAAACAACCCAGAGGGAAGTTGTTTACGCATTTTTAACTATGTTCTTTAATGATAAATGCACACGATTAGCACCTGTAAAGCCTGCTGCAAACCTATTAATGCAAAAACAGGAGGTTCAGCCTTTCACTACGAGGTCTTATCAGCATTTCTCAAACATATGCATAAAGAAAACAGCCTAGCAGGTTGTACACCAGTGAAGTCCACAGCGCTTCCCTGCTGGCAGCATGGTTTATAGTGCTGCTGATTTGTAATTTCCACGTGCCCGCAGGTCTCCCAGAGGATGAGGTTTTTCTGCTTGCCCCCGCTTTCTGCATTAACTCTCATAAATGATTGAGGAGGCACATGTAGGCCTTAGTCTGGGCCACTTCTCGGAGCACACTCGTGTCTTTAAATATGAAACGCCCCATTCTACTATATAGATAGGAAATAAAGTGGTTAACATATGGAAAGAGATCACGTGAATCTCAAATCCTCATGGAGAGAAAAATTATCCGCTTCACAATTTTTGACATTCTTTTAAAGCAGTGTTAACATAAACAAAAAATTAAGGAAGATGATACAGTGTGCATCTTTGAAGCTATATTAAGACTGAACTCTCTGAGATAATTTAGCTTCAGAATTATACTTAAATTAATGTTTCTTTCATTGTTTACTACAAAGACCCAGGCAGGGCGTTGAGTTCAGGGCCTCCGGGGTGACACTGAATCCCAGTAGGATTCGTAGGTGGCGGGGCTGCTGCTTCAAAGCCAGGCTTGTCAGACATCCTCAGCTACAGTGCTCTTATGTAACTGTGCTCCTGCCTCTCAACTTGACAACCAGATGTGCCTCATCAGCTGTCTTCTCTGCATTATTCATGGGAAAAGTGGAAATGAGTGACTTGAACACACTCACTCAATTTTAAATGAATATCTTAGCCTTTGGCAGAGCACAGAGGACTGGGCCACGAGTCTGTGTGTGGTCAAATAAGGAAATGGAAAATTGGACTGTGGCTGATAAGGAAATAATAGAATGATGCATGTTAAACTGAATGTGTATTAGCATTCAGCAGAAAATGTAAAATGAAAGATCTACATCAGGCATCTATATTTGTATGGTGTGAGTGGAACTGTCAACATGAATTTAGTTTGAGCCCGGGTTTGTTGTTTCTGTGACTTGTGGTGGCCACTAGAGGGCATATTAAAGCCTTAAAATCTGCTGATGCCTAATATGGAGTTTTAGATATTGGATTTAAGTTTTAGATTATGGTTGACTCTTCTTAAATGATAAGTTGATGTACTTTTCTTGTATATTGTTCACACATTCGCCGTCTTTATTCAGATTTTGTGACAGCATCATGTGAAAATAATAATAACATCAGGAATACTTGGCTTGCATTATCATCCAATGTAACAGATGTACTTTAATTTCCATTTACAGCTGGATTAAAAGATCTGTGGGAGTGATGGGCTTTATAACTTAATTGACTGAATTCTCTCCGGATTTCTTGCTTGATGGCCTTTAAGCTTGTAAGCAAATTAAACTTCCTCAACTTATCTTCTGAAAAAATAAGCAGTTTCAGCATTTAGCAGTTCATAAAATTACTTTTCCTAGAAAATAGAAAGCTGTTAATCACCGAAATAGGCACACATTACAGGTCACAGCAATACACTGATGATAGAAACAGCAGCAGCAGTCTTTATGGGCGGACATAACAGCTGACCAAAACCCAATTTCAGCTTTAGCAATCCTCAACTAATTATTTCTATAAAATCTGTTCCAAACAAATTCACATTGTTGAGATTTATCCTCAGTATCCTTGCACAGTGTGTTCTGTTCCCTGAGGATTTTTATTCCTGGGTGATGTCACAGCATGTGCAATACAGTACCAACTTCCTCACAGCTGGCGATATTGATCTGAGAGGTTTGATCCACTTTCATTGTAGTAGGAGTGATATTTACCTTGTGTGAATTTTTTTTAGGAAGAGTTGTGTACTCAAGCCTCATTTGGATGGAGTTTGTGTACTGCAAATGTAGTGGAGTGGATTGATAGCATGTTATGTGGGACTTCTTTAATACACAATAGTATATTTACTATCTGAAGTTGCATTAAAGCTGAAAATTAGGTTGCTATATACTCAGAATAGACATTTAAAGATCCAGCCTGTTAGTATCAAACAAATCCAAGGATATCTTTTGGACCTATAAAGTTTTATTTTATTCCATAAAGTCGATGTTGTGGATGTTTGAATTTTATTTCAGTTCATATATTTGGTTTCACTTCTTTTGTCACTCCCTGTTGAGGCATATTGCAGTCTTGCCCCGGCTGTTTAAATAATAAATAATGTTCACCAGTTGCAGAGAAAATGATATGATGTGTTTCCTCTGCCCTGTTTGTTTTGATCCTCTCTCCCCATGCTCCCTGTATGTGACCTTTTCCCCAGCCCCACCCAAAGCCACGTACATTTTCTTTGGGGACAAAAGGCCTGTCCTCGAATCCCGCTGACTGTGTGGCAGTGGTCCGGTCCCAGGGCCGCACCACACTGAGTCCCCTTAGGGGCCCACGTCCTGAAGGCTGCAGCATCAAAGAGATCCCAGGTCAGGGGGCTGAGTAGAACCTAGTTTAACCCTCCTGTGGCCTTTGCATCACAATGTGCAGCTACGTTCCCACTCTTTAACCCTCACTTTCCCCATGATATGCGTATATCAATGATACCCCCCTTAACATCCTCATGTACCCCTCCCACACTGCCTAACAAACAGAAAATACTCTAACTGGCCTGACTCTGGGTCTAGGGTTCAGTTTTGGCTGGAAATATGTGAATGATAAAGAAAAGGGAAAAGTAGTTCCCAAAAATTCCCCTAATAAATATAAGAATTGATGACTGTGTGATTTTGTGTTAATAACCCTGAAATAAGTATTTTTCCTTGATACAATGTTTGGATGTTAGCGTTATCAGTTACATTCATGTAATATGCAATAATTAGTAATCCATACAAAATGTAATTATATATTTAAATAATCTACCCTAAAGAGAAGTTTGACCTTTCATATTTTTAGCGGTGATGTGACGTATGTTAAGAGAGATTGAACACTTTGCCCCATTAGGATAGAGTCTGTTTTCTACATATGCCGTGGCATTGATTCATTGTATAGTATGCAAAGAAGCATTTAATTAATGCATAATAGCATATGTATTATCTAAAGCCACATTAAAGCCGAAAATTATGTTGCTATAAACAGAAAACAGTCATTTGACTGTTTGACATCCGGCCTGTTTGTATAAAACAGATCCAATTGCATGTCTTGGATCTATAAAGTTTTTATCTGATTTCATAAAGTCTGTGGAGTAGATTCAGAATTTTATTTCAGTACTTGTATTTGGTTTCAATTCTTTTATTCTTTGCTGTTCAGTCATATTGTAGTCTTGCCCCAGCAGGTTAAATGTGTGCTCTTTAACTATTATTCTGCATAATTAGACAATAAGAAGTGTACTTAATGTTGGTCATGTGTATTAACGTGCCCTTCTAAAGGTTCATTTTATTTCCACTTTAGACAAAATGCATAATGCAGATGCATCTAGTAAAATATGGGAAGGATTATGACCCATAATAATACAGTTATATTATCAAGCATTATTCATGCTACATGACATTTTAGATTTGAGGATGTTGATGGCCCCAACTTTTCTGGGGAGCTTATGGTCCCACCAACCATATTACTCTATCTATAAAGATGTCGAGGCATCACAAATCCCTTTATCTCATCGCCATTTCCACTGAGATGGTGATTATCCATGACGTGCGAGACACATTATGCAACAGAGTAATAGACTTGCCATTCAAAGTTAATGGGATTATATTTCAGTCTGTGCTGCTCTGACATGTCTATAAACAGGGTTTTGTGGAAGGAAAGTTTTTTGCTATCTTGATATTCGGCACTGCATTTTGGAACTGTGTACTAATCTGTTTAGATGAATTTTCAATTTTTCTCTCCATTCAGAAGTTGCTCAAAAAACACAGCTAATGTTAAGGATGGACAAAAAGGCATGTTCCTCTTACCATAAATACTAAAACACTAAAGACTTTGCTCAGACTATGCACAAACCAAAAGGACAGAGGTAAGCCCTTCTGAGAAGTTTAACATAACAAAATTCAATGTATTATCATGAGTGAACTTTTCAGTGACTGAGAAGAAGGCAATTATTTCAAAGGGCTGATAGACTTGGTTAACTCAAATGGTAGGAGGAGAAGTGAGGGCAAAGGGTGCAATCTTACATGAGTTTCCTCTTTCTCACATGTCCAATAAAATTGTGAAAGGACTGAAAGTGAATGGCAGAGATGGGGTCACCGAAATACACAATAGTAACTGAAGAGAGAGGAAATCTAATCAGCTTGGAGATGCTAATTTTATGGAGCACCAATTAAGGAGAGTTTTTTATGACACTTTTTTAAGAAAACAAAACAGTAGAGCTGTCCCCTCTTGGTTGGGGGCCACGGGCTGAGTGGATCTAGTAAAATCTCCCCCTCCTTCTGCCTCAGCAGCATTGAGTCCAGGCTCTAATGGGATGGCACCTCCTTTATGCCTGCCCTCGCCCACATTGGGGAAATGAGGCAGTGTCTGTTTGTTGTTCTGGAAGGTTGTGTGTCCCGTTTATCACTGTCACAGCACAGAAACACATAGAAAGAGGTGGAATCGGGGGGGGGGGTTCTGCTGTCCAATCTGTCCTGCCTTGGGCTTTACGACCACAGGCCCCACGTGGCGAGTACCCCACCCTGGAGCCATACATCTCCATCTCTGCCTTTCGGGTACCGACGGCCTTTGTATTGGCTCACTCCGGCTGCCAAGATATGTGTCTGCGCTGCTAACGGGGGCCCGGGTGGAGCTCCTAACTAGACAATGAAGGGAGATCCAAGACAGCCAATGTTTAACCAGTGAGCGGCCCACTCACACCCCAGCCTGGCCCCACAGTCTCCTGTCCCTTTTGTGGGCTCAGGGTTAATCTTTTAAAGTCCGGAGCTGAGGTTCACCCCCCTCCTACCCGCTGTCCCACAAATATACTGCCACACAGTCACTAGAGCTGTACTTTTATGGGACCTTTTGTTTCACTGCTGTGTACTCTGCCTTAACAGCGCTTCATCACTCTCCAATCCTTAAATCTTCTTAGAAATGAACAAGTCATGAATAATAGATTACTTGAAAAACGATGCAGAATGGAAACCTAACAGGATGCTTTGCACCATTTGGTTCTACTTGTGGGTTAAAATAAATAAAATCATTAATTAATGGTTGCTGCGAGTTAAAGATGTACTACTCCATAGATTCAAGTAGAATGGCTGATGCTGCATCACAAACACCAGCAGCTGCAACAGGTGGATAGTTATCTGGATACCCTGCAGTGGTCTATTCATATTCCTTTATTTATGTCTGTTTTTCATTTCTTCTAGTCCTTCTCTGCCCTAGTTTCCCCATCTTCATGCACATGGGAGAAATGAGGTGCCGGATACTGAGTATTTATGAGCCCTCGTAAACATGTATTGATATTTAATGCGGCACTCTGCAGGGCAGGGTCTGCTCAGCCAAACTTAGAGGCCTGTACCTCACTAAGATAGGAAAAGTGAGACAAAGAATGATATCAATAACAAAGGTGCCATAAACCTACACTCTGGACTCATGTCACTCTGAGGCCACACAACCATATGACAGTGACCTGGTGCAGATCTGAGAAACAGACTTGTTGTATTTAGCTGTAAGGAGCAACCTGCAGAACCAAGCAAAATGAAACACTCAATGTGGGCTCGATAGTTTGGCTTGAAAGTTTTTTCGTGTCTCCAGGCAAAATTCCGTAATTTCCTTTTAGCTCAGTGTAATTCAGGTAACCTGAGAGGACATACATCTACTGTTTGCTTCTGTTTTCAGACTGTAGAAAATCTATCCCATAATATAGGTTTTAGCAACTCACATACCTTCTCATACAGATTTGAATGGCAGCTGTAATTACCCATCACTGATGAGATTCTGTAACAAGTGATCTGGATGTGATCCTGCTGCTCTATAGGGTTCATCTATCTTTATATTTAATCTTTTGATTTCTACCAAGAGGAAGGAGCTGCAGAAGGAAGTCAAATTTTGGCATTTTATCCCCCTGATATTGGCTCCTACAGCTTTAAGTCTTATCGGTGGTGCTCCTGATCAATTCTGGGCTTTTTCTTGGCACTCTTATACATTAGGATGAAAAACTACCTCATTTTAGAATTAGATTTCAATCGCATACAGGTTCACTCCTATGTTTTTCAATAATTCTAATGTAAAATGCTAACCCATACACCCTTGGCTACATAAAATATAAACTGTAGAGATTAAAATGATGAGGGTAATGACATTTCTGAACTGTATGATTGCATTTCGGTTCTGAAATGAGTCATCAACAGAGAAAACTAATAAATATCAGCAAAACTAGCAATCAAAGGAGAATGCAATTACACTGTGCACAATAACAGAGGAAGAATCGTTCATCGCAAAAGCAAATCCAATAATACTGAACTTTTGATTGACTTCTCTTCTTTCTGTGCTGTAAAAGCTGTTTGGATCAGCTGTATTGTTTAAAACCTGATGACAAAAATCTGTCTTATTTCTTAAACAAATGACGAAAACAACAAGGTTGTTGCATGATATTTGGGTGATGATATCTGAGTCACTATAATGAAAACATCTCTCTTCTATTTAAAGGCAACAGAACAACACAGTTCCTATGACAAAAACAGGTCACAAATGCCCATTTGTACTATTTAAACAACAGGACATCTATAAACTGCAGGGTCATGGCCGCTTTTTTTGTCCTCAAAGAAGATACACTTGGCCAATAAAGCCACTGAGTTTGTACTTCAAATTGTAGCTTTAGACTTGCATATATTTCCTACATCTGTCACTCCTACAGGACACAGTTACAGATCAGCCTCTGCAGCAGCAGCAGCGGTCTGCATTTCATCCATGTTGGACTGGGTGATAATCTGCCACTGGCGCAGATCTTCTCATCAGTATTCACATCCAGCAATATGTGAATTAAGGTTTAATGTGCACCCGTAATCACCCACCTGAGCCTCTTGGGTGTTTTGTGGAGTGTGTGTATCTGTAAATGTGTGTGTGAATACATGCGTATGAGTCAGAGCAGGAGGTAAAAAGAGTAAAAGAGCATGAGAGGGGAATAAGAGAAATGATGATGAAAACGACAGATGGATGGAACAGAATTTTAAGTAACAGATCTCAAACTGAAGCTGAATATTGCAGCAATACAACTCTATAAACCCCACTTCCACAGTCTTTTAATATTCAGACAAGGCGTGTGCCCATTGAGCTAAATTGTAGTTATTCATTTCGCTACATCAAGTTAAAAACCAAAGAAGCCAATTGTGTGTCACTAACTAGTCTGATGCTTTTAAAAGACCAACAGTCAAAAAAACAGACACACTCAATTCAATGGGTCTGCAGGGGCTGTATAGAAACCAATCACACGTGGGCGCACACTCACACAGACCATTGATCAGATCGTCAATCAAGAGTCAATGAGGATAGCCTGTGGCCACCGACACTTGGGTTTATTGTGCACGATGACCCCAGGGTCAGAGGGAAGTAGCTGAAGACTGGGCCGAACACAAAAGGACGGCATCATGTACTTTCCACATACAGTGGCGTTGCCGTCGGCACCCTTACAAATAGACACATGGCAGGCCTATCCACAGATGGGACGGAGACGAGGGAGGGGGGGGCCATATGTGTGTGTGTGTGTGTGTGTGTGTGTGTGCATGTGTTGCCCTGGTGAAGGAGCACAAGCGGAGGTAACAGACTGAAACAATGGCGCTGATGAAAGGCAGGAGTCGTGCCTGGGCTTTGGGGAGGGAGATTATTGGGTGAGCAGGTCCCCTGTTTTATCAGACCAGAGACAAGGAGATTGGGGAGGGGTGG
>JAPQRP010000017.1:14517128-14537521 GCA_037367295.1 Apogon hyalosoma | reverse complement strand
TCAGAGGGAGAATGGAGGGGTGGGGGGTATGTGTGGGGGGGGCAGAAGTGTGCACATCACAGACACAAAGCTACTTCCATGCACCAGTGAGTGGCCAACTGTTTAAAAGTGTGACCAACACAATGCTGAGCATACACTTTGTGTGTGTAAAGTGTGTGCATCTGGATAGTCTTGCAGGGATGTAGAAGGGATATTTTTTTTTTGATGGCTTGTAACTGGCTAACAAACATTTTAAATCACTATTTGTCCGGTTATCAATTATCATTATGTCCATGTAAGTTTGCTTGGAATTTTAAGATCCTGCTTCAGTGTCCTATTGAGTCTGAAAACAAGCAAGATAGCATCCCAAATAAAAATCTTTATAGTGCTAATTCAGCCAAAACATATTTTTCCACTTATCTCTCTCTCACTCTCTCTCTCTCCCGCTCTCTCTCTCTATATATATTAGGACTGAAAATGAATGTAACTATTATTGAAATCAAAATATAACCCAATCGCAGGGGCTGCAATTATTTGATGAACGCTAAACCTTTCACCACATGTCAATATAAATGTACATCAATGTCCTGGCCTACAACTGTATTCTCCAGACATAAGGGAACATCCATTTTTGGTACAGATCCCAGGAAAAATCTTGTTATCTTCATTATTTATATATTTTTCAGTGAAAAACAAAATGTCTATTTCCACTATAATTATGAGTCATACTGTAATATACATAATAGATGTAAGTGAGAATGTACTACTTCATTGACCTAAGTGAACATACCATCCATGAGCTTTTGCTATTAGTGTTGCTTTAGGTTGACTGTTTTAGTCTGAAAATCAAGACTGGCCTTCCTCTGTGTATAAAGATTATTCATATAGTATAAAATGGTTCTTATGGAAACTGTGAAATCTGCATATTTCAAGAGAATTGAGCATATGGGACACACAGCCACAAATCTCAGAAATAGATATATAAAATATTTTTTTCTGTACACTTAGCTCCAGGCATTTGAGAAGTTTTCTTTTTAACTAACTGCATAAAACTGCAGGTGCCTGAAACAGAATTTGCAGTTATCGTCCTGATAAAAGAGTATTTCTGGGTCTACTGACTTTTGCTGCTTCATATTAACCTGGCTGAATGCAGTTACAGTGCAGAGTTTTGGCATCAGCTCTTTAAGAGTAAGTCTTTCTATTTTTTTTTTTTTTATGACAGTCCTCAGAAGGCCACCTTAATTTGGGTCCAGTAACCTGAAGGCCAGCATCTGGACCTGGACCCTATACCTATCCATGGCGGTATGCTTGACAACTGGTTCTGCTCTGTCCCCTTTCACTCTCTCCCCCTCTGGCCTGTCGATCCTTCCTCAGTGTCCCCCCGGGGTAATTGTGGGGTAATTTATGAAGTTCTAGCAGCATGGAGCAGGCCAGTGTATAAGACAGCCTGCTGACCAAGACCCATTCAGTTCCAGAGGAGAAGGCCTGGACTTCTATTATTCTACCCATAATCAGCATCTCGGCCTAGGCATGGATCCCCCTCCTGAGTCCCCTCGCCCTGCAGCCCTCCACAGCATGCAATCCTCCATGGCCGCTTAAAGATGAAGGGGAAAGTTATTGGACTCTTTAGTGACTCATAAACATCCTAGGGGATTTTCATAGTGCCTTTGTGTCTTTTTGTTGCGACCTAGATAATGCAATTGTTTCAGGCACTGTAAATGAATAAATCACTGAGCAGTTTGTCCCAGTGGTGAGAGATAACAAAGGGCAGCACTTCTCGTTCTCAGAAACACTTGTCGGCCCGTTCAGACACTTTGTGAAACACTTTTATATCTCCCTCTCCAGACATCGGTGTTCAGAGGGAAATGTTTAGATCCACAGATGAGGTAAACCAAACCAATTCCTCATACCTTCTCCCTCTGATTATTTTCCCTGCTGTGATCTGAATCTCAGAACCCTCATATCCAAGATACATTGAAAAAACAGTGGTAAACCAAAGCTACTGAACAACCTCTATAGGGTGTGCTCTCAACCACATGCTCAGATTAAAAATCAGTGTGTGTGTACAGAAGATCTGGCCACTGATCCTGTTAAACAATGACCAACGGAGAGTGAAGGAAGCCTTACGGTACACAGCACAGGTTTGCACTTCAGCTTAGCGCTTTATTGAGCAACGATAGGCCCTAATCTAGCCTGATCCTCTGTCGCTACAAGCATATGCCTCTGATAATGCCCTCATTTTCTGGTCACCTGAACACTTTCAGCAGAGCGCACCCCATGAGGCAGCAGAAAGGGGTCTCTAAAGCCTAAGAAAGTCTGTTGCAGAGCCCTTGAATTGGATGAAGGGTCCTGAAAGGTGACATCGAAGAAGAAAGTCAAACACTCTAATGCAGGGTTAAAAATTGAAGGATTATGTTGAAACATGGAGGGTGTCTACGCTTTCATTTGTAAAATGCAAAGCCTAGAGATCCTTGTGTCTCTCTGTGTGGCCTGTACCCTCTGTAAACACATGAATAAGAATAAGAAAGGGCAAGAGAATGGGATTTATCTGGCTCATGCATACATCAGTAGAGTGGGAGAAGGACTGATTACACTCATTTTACTCAGCTGGACCCCACCAATGGTGCACTTGTATTGATTTAACTTAAACTAATATACTACCACTCTGAGCAATTTTTCTATTGATGTGCGTCATTCCCATCAATTTTATTTAAGTAACTATTTTACTAATCTAGCTTAATATGCAATTGACATATCATCTCCTCCAATTCTAATTTATTAAGACCTTTAAAGAAAGATTATTCATCATTTTCCTCTATAATAGCTTGTGTGTTGAACACAGTGAAAACCGTGGTACAGAACCAGCCACTAAAATGTCTGAGATATTAGAAAAGAATGAGACCTGGAGCATTGTGTCCAACATAGTTAATTAGGACCTGACCCAATTAGGAGAAAGAGTCCAGCAGCCATGTTGGCTTTAAGCCCAACGGTGGGAAAATCCATATGCTCTAAATAAATGGTCCATGTTGGCTCTCAAGGTTCTCCAATTATAATACCACTGAATGTTGGCTAAGCCGAAGCACCCTGCAGGGCACCCTGATGGAGCTGTGGTGGGGGGTCCTGAGGGCCCTCTTGATTCCCACTTCTAACTTTCTGTTTTGTCTGTGTGTGTTCAATAGGGACACCCAATACGAATCAAACACTGCATCACTGCACTGTTTGAGGATTGTCAATGTCGGTCTATTGCACCAAAACACAAAGACATATACAAGTAATTCAACTCAGTGGTGCCCTTATATCTACTCCTATAGGCAACTAGATTCTAGAGTCGGATCATGACGCGGCACAAAGACACCCATGGCTTCTACCAACACTGGGTAAATATAAACCAGGGCTTCCTACTGTGTACCAAGGAGAGAAAAGTAAACAGCTTTTTTCTATGAGCTACAGATGAAGGAAACACATTCCAGTCATGACGGCTCTTCTATTTGAACCGAATAAAAGTGCTGTACAATTATTTTCCTTCAGGCATGAATCAATGCCGCATCCGAGTTCACAAAACCAATTTGATTGCTTTTGCAAGCCTCTTTTGCTTACACGGGTGGGGTAACATATGAACTGGGTATTATTGCATTTTCCAAACTACAGGCCCTCCAGCACTGCCTCATTGGAGGCTTTGCTTGGCAGAGTTAGGCAGGAAATTCCTGAGCTAGACGAAGAAATCCACCCGCTGAACACCACAGAGAGTGATGTTGAAAAAGAGAAAACTCACTCTGATCCAAACACAACATTAACACATGTAAAACAAAAAAAAAATGACAGAACTCACATTTCTTCTCTATCCATGTTTAAACTGACAAACCTACATGCTTCTGTTCCTTGCAATACAGCTTTATATTTCTGTTATTTTAAATATAATATAAAAATAATAATATAAATATAGAAATAACATGTGAAAAACAATCACTTTGAACATACCTAAAGAGTAAAGTATCTTTACGGTTGAATTAGAAGACAATGCCATGCCCACGCTTTAGTATCATTTTAACTACCACCTCCCCTCTCTCAGACCCCCTTCCAGTGATAGTGATGTGATTTCACAGACTGTTTGGGGAGCCAAGTGAAATTTATCTGACCCCTTTGTCCTGAGCTCTGAAGTGAATTGTACCTAGTCTGCCATTAATGCTGCTCTTAACTTGCTTAAGAACCACATACGGTGCTTCATAGCACTCCCCAAAGTGTCTCATGGATCCCATATGTAAATAAGGCCTTGGAGGCATCATATATCTGCTGTTATGGAGCAGGGCAATAAAAGGGGTCAAAGGTTCTCACTCTTACTTTTACTTCACTTTTAGTGCATAAAGCCTTCTAATAGTGTCAATTTACAGTTTATCAGAGTATACCTCTATCATAGCCCACATGGATGTTTACAGTAATCTTTTAGGTGTACTTTCAATCTGAAAAAGTTTGCAGCACAATTTTTTCTAAACAAAAGTCAAACATTTTAATTTTAAGTGTAAATATAAGTAAGTATAAAAAATGAAGTGAAATTTCTTTTAGATAATTTTTTTTACATTTGCAGTGTACACTCACCACTCTGTGGACTACTGCCCTGTTCAACACTTGGATATACAACTTAACACAACATGTGAACATACTCCTGTTTTGGTTAATGTGTAGGGGGCTCATCAGAGGTGGTGGGTGTGGGAAGGTGAGGTGGGGGCTGCAGGAAGGAGGTGTCGGGGGGGTGAAAGTGTATCGCTTTTGCAATTGGCTGTGGCTCTAAGTGTCTCATTATGCAGCTTATTGTTCCTTTGTTGCACCAGCAGTATAAATACACCCCAGTGGGCCCAGAGGGTGACAGTTTAGACAAACTCACTCCTGTGGACAGACTGATCTTCAGCACAAATTTAGAAGTGAGACGAGGCAACATTACAGGAAGAAACTGGTTGAAAAGAGAAAACTAGGAAGGATCTGCTTAATTTGATCTTCATCAGCTCAAGTCTCCAGCATTTAGGCCAGTGTTTTGGACCATATTTTGTTGTGTGCTGCACTTTCATCTGCTGCAAACCAAGATGGATTCTGATACTGGTTCCACTTGCAGCCGCTCCTCATCTCCAGACCTCGTGGTGGATGATTCTGCTGGGAGCTTCTTCTCCAACAAGATGTTCCAGACATACTGTCAAGAGAATAGAGCAAACAGCGAGGCTGGCCAGGGAAGGACAGAATGCTGCAGTGGAAGTGGAAAGGCCAAGACCAGGTCTGAGCTCAGCAAGGAAGAGATGCAGGACCTGCGACTGAAAGTTAACAGCCGGGAGAGGAAAAGGATGCATGACCTAAACCAAGCTATGGATGGCCTAAGAGAGGTCATGCCTTATGCTCATGGTCCATCCGTCCGCAAGCTGTCAAAAATATCTACATTGTTGCTGGCTCGCAATTACATTCTCATGCTGTCCAGCTCCCTAGAGGAGATGAAGAAGTTGGTGGGAGATGTATATGGAGGCAGTGCAGCTGTTCAGGGCCGCACTGGTGCACATCCCAGTATTACCCCTGCAGCACCCACCACCCACCTGTCGTTACATCCTCTGGCCCAGTCTTTGCATTCTCTGGTGGGTAGCACACCCTCTGCTCTACAGCATCACTCACCTTCTCCAGCCTCTGCTGCAGCACCAGCTCCACACTCTCCGCCTTCAGCGAGCTTCCTGGGTTTTCATCCTCCAGTCCAGGGCCTTCTGAAGGACCCCCTCCACTTGACCAGCTCCTACAGGCACTTTCCTGGCATGCCTTGTCCTTGTTCACTCTGCCAGCCTTTGCCCACTACAACCTCCACACTGCACAGCCTGTCTATGAACAAGTGAGAATGACTGATGAAAAAGATCTCTGCTGTTTGCATTAATGTATTGATCCAAACAGCTCACAGACAATTATCAAATGAACTGATGAGATGATGGCTGGTGCCAGACCCTGTGTAAACTGTATATATTTTTTGTCATGCAAACTGCTGCTATTTTTTATCACTTGTTTCACTGTTTTTATTGTTGTTTATACAGAAAATTTGTAAATGCACCAGGGATTTATCAGCATAACAAAGACTGTAATTTATCTGTGGTGACTGAACATTGCCAAAAATGACACTGGTTTGTCCTAATGTGCAGAATTTCTATTTTCCTAAATTAAATAATTTTCCTATAATAATACATCTTGTTTCATTTGTCTACTTATTTGATAAATGTTATTATCATTTATGCACTTTTCAGAAATCTCTCACAGATTCTTTTTTGAATTGTGGTTGTCCAGATAACAGGTCATGTATTTGGAACAAAAAATAACTATTTCTGTCAGGTATAACTGTTTTTATCCTTTCCAGTAAATAACAATGCACAGGGTGAATATCAGACCCATATGGCTACATGGACAAGGAAGCAGTGCAAAAATAGATATGTAAGAAAGGGTGTAACTGATTACTATCCAGACTTGTAGTGATTAACCTCTAAAGAGCTAAAAGGGGACAGAAGGGCAAGACAATGTGCCAGCACAGAAGCTGAATGTGGTGTTCTTGAGCCAGGGGACCATCCATCTTCACCTCAACGGGGTGTAGGAGATGAAAGGACAACACAGGCGCCAGGAAGGCGCGTCATTTTTGTCTGACGTAGGCAAGGGACATAACCATGTCCTTAGCTCTAGGCCAACCATTTGTCACTGTCTAATAAGAGCGTGGCTATAGGCAAATTTAAAGCAGAAGATACAATGCAGTCAGTTGAAAAAGTTTCTTTAAAACCATATATGATGCATTCCAAATCAAGATGTTTAATGATTGCATTTTTGCTAAAAAAAACAAACAAACAAAAAAACATAAATAAATAACTACTTACTAACTGATTATTTGACACTTATTAATAAACCAAACTGCAAACACTGCTATTATGCAAACTGATTACCATGAACATAATTTAGTCAAATAAACTAACAATAGCTGGCCTTCACTTAGCAACAAATCAAGCGTGTAAAATACATGCTTATCCTCCCACGGCTGACAGATGAGTTGCAGACCAGGGGAGAAATGAAGAGATGTAACTCATTCTCACCCACGTCCCTCCTACACCTCCTCATTCCCCTTCTGAGAGCCCTGAATAGGTCCAAACAATAGCCATACGTGGGACACAAAGGCCGGGGGAGTCCAAGCTCTCGTGCCTGGGACACAGACCCCCTCCATTCAATCTACATTTCATCATGGTAACAAGCGCTGTCGGGCCAAAAGGCCTGACACCCTCGCTCACCACAAAGGCGGTTAGCTCTAATATATGAGGCTATTGACACTGTAAAGAGCCCCTGTCAGTAGTGGGGATTGTCAGCTGTGGGATGTCTCAGTGGGGGGAGGCAGCTGCCAGCCAAACCAAGCAGTGGAGCTTCTGTTGTGGGGACTGGCGTTGCAGCGTCACCTGGTCCCTGGTCCCCTGACACAGAGACCTCGGGTCCTCCCACAAGGCCCCCCTTTATTTGGGCACAGGTGGGAATGGGAAGCAGAACACATTGTGGAGATTAGAGGGGATCGGCCTCCCTTTGGTCTAGGTAGATAATTAGAGACACTGACTTGTGCAAAGCTGGTGTTTCCTGATCAGCACCAGATGGTGTTAACCCACGATGTGGCATCAGCAGTCTGGAGAGTGTGTGTGTGGGTCTAATGTGTGTGGTATGTAAGGGATATGCTTCTTAAATCATACAATATGGACAGGTCCTCTGTGTGCCATTATGCTTGGACACTGCTGTCATCATGGTGCTCTTTAGCGTACGCTAACCAGTAGTGGCAGCACTGGTTTAAGTCATATTGTTGCGCACAATTAACTCTGAAAATTAAACACAACGATACAGACCATGGTCATTTTAGCACCCCAAATGTACTCTAATGTGTATCAATGCCAAGCTTCTCTTTCCTGCAAAACTAAAGTCCTTGAAATGAGATGTTAAACGTACTAAAATCAAACTATGTTGCTCCAGAAACTGTACCTCAGACAGTATAAATGACAATGAATATATCCAAACACATTTTCAATTCACTAAAGATTTGCAGGTACAATCATACCATGCATGATTTGCAGAAAATTTAAGTAACAGTAATGAAGCCTTTATGTAGTGCTTAGGATATTGTGATGATTTTACACATCCCCTTATTGTGCTTGAAGTCATGCAAACACTATCACACCATTGCCATGTAGACAGATGGATAAGTTAACTGCTTCAGATAATGATCAATAGCAGGGTACTGGTCCAAGTTGGCTCAACACAACAGGCATTGACAGAGTTAATTAGGGGACTGAAAGACCCAATTAAGAGGATTGAGGGGCTGGAAAGGAGAGGCATATTGCAGGACATAAGTGCACATTGTGTAGCATCTGAATGAAGGGGATCTTCAATTAAGAGACAACACACTTCCTGAGGCTTGTTGCCTGTTATTTTTCATTTTTTGTTCAGTAAAGCCAAGCCTCAATTCACTCAGAATACTGATGAGGACAAAGCACAGCTGTCGGGGGTCAACACGCATATGCATTAAGATGTGCACATATGACCACATGCTCATCCACAGACGTTCTATGAGGAGGAGTAATTTGGGATTCTGGATTCAAGTGGTAACTGCTAAAAGCTTGTTAGCTAACACAATCACCTCAAACAAAGTATGTCATCTGGATAAGTTTATTGGTATTTTATAGAGTTTATTGATTAGAAATGCTTCATTTGAGAAACATGTTAAATATTAAACCATTACTTTACAGCTGGAAACAAACTCCACACTAGAAGTCATATTTGACACACTGAACTGGAAATATGTAATGAGTAAATGGGTTAATGTATAATTGTAACATAATCTGATGTTCCATTAGTTTAGAGCAGAACTTTACTAACTTCTGTTGTATTCTTTTCCTCAAAGATGTGTCAGTTTTCAGTTGGAAAAGCTGCAAACTCATGTATGACTTATGACCGTGTTGACATTATCACAGTGGTTTTGACTATATGCTTTTGACTTTTAGGTAGCTTTGTCAAAGGGAGAATACACAGTAATTTTAAGCTTTAATTCTAATAATAGGCATGGTATGGAGTAATAATGGATGTGTTAGCTGGTGTTTCAGATAAGATTAGATTGCTAATACGTAGGCTTTTTTCACAGACTTTATTATAGCTTTTAAACACCACCTTTTCAGAGTAATAAGTTTCCATCTCATGGAAAAATTACAGTCTTTGTAATACAGAGTCTAATAAGCCGTGCTTGCCTCCTAGTTTTGGCTTTTTTGGTCCTCCACAGCTACCGTACTTATCGCAAAAGCATTGGTAATATTTACAGTTTTAATACATTCGGGATTTAGACTTGTATCAGTTCGTACATGTGGAAGTTAGTTTCTTAGTATTGCAGAAGTCTGTGACATTGCATCGTGGGTATTTTTTCCAAACCGTTTATCCGGGGTTAGAGTTCAGTAAATACTGATGATGTCATCGTCTGAAGATGGCTGAAGGGTGAGAGTCAACTCGCAAATTAGTTTAAGTTTGATATTTTAACGTCGGGAACAGCACTCATTTAATGAAACCACTGTGATTCGTGTAGTGTTATGTGTATAATCCGAATTTGTGTAGTTATTTTGGCTGAACGCAGTACTCTGTAGCCTCCGGAATCAGTTCAGGAAGTGCATTTGTTTACCAAAACATAGCATGGCTAGCATTAGCATAGCCTCGTTTAGCTTTGGTGTGAATCAACTTACAGCAAAATTAGTCAGTCTCAGACAAAGGGTTAAATATATCCTTCGTCCTATTGTGTGGCAGTTTTATTCATCCTCGACAATCACACGGATCGCCCGTTCCAGCAGATAAACGTGCATTGAATGGATAGCTGACGGTAGCTGACACGTTTAGCTTGCTTGGCTGTCTTGACTTAGCAAAACACCCTGAGCAAGACAACAGCTGACACTCGATAAGTTTTTGTCTGACACTTCTCTAAATGAGCTAGGCTTTATAAATGCACCAGCCATACGGATATGTTTTCTTTTTTGATGTTTTCCACTGTATGTTTTCTTTAAAAGTGTTCCTGCATCTCATGTCCATGTGTTTTTGACAATAGAGAAGGCTGGTGGGGAGGCTGGCTTCAGCAGAGCTTCCAGGCCGTCAAAGAAAAGGTAATTCACATCAAGAAAAGACATTTATATCATTGAAATGCTGAAAAGTTCATACTTAGTATCGCTGGTATTGATATCATTGTATACATAAATACTTTATTCATACTTTGTTTTTTGTGTGTTTTGACTGACTTTAATGACTGCTGTATTATATATTAATTTGTATTGTTGCCTGTGAACTGTATTGGACAGAATTAGCGATTGAGCTCATTGTGTAAATTTTTCATAAATACTTCATAATATTCATACTGTTGTAGCTTCACTTATCTGAACAAGATCTCTTATTTATGTCACAATTTAAAGGTGAAGTTTCATCTGTATTTTTGTCCTCTATCTTTGCAGTCCTCTGAGGCCTTAGAATTCATAAAGCGAGATCTGACAGAGTTCTCCACTGTGGTGCAGCATGACACAGCTTGCTCAATTGTGGCGACAGCCACTGCTGTCAGAAACAAACTTGCTGTAAGTGTCAGCTTTCCCGTGGATCATTACTCTTATCTCAGTACCTCTCAGTGATTTTATGTTAGCTATTTTGATATTACAAGTGTACATGGCAATTGATATATTGTCTTGATCACCTCTGTTTATTAATTTATTTGCTCAGCTATTAGTTCCTTGTACACACAAAAGTTTAGGTTTTTTGTTCTGCTTGAAACAAATTAATATATGAATGAAAATGAATGTAATGTGAATTATGTAGGTAAAAGTTGTGCTTAATAGACCCTACCTCTTATATGAAACCATATCAGCTATTAAGTACAAACCTGTTTCTCATACTGCTTTCAGGTTGAAGGCTCCTCGGAGACCACTGAAAAGGTGAAAAAGAGCCTTTCTGGTTTCTTAGGTGTGATCACAGACACACTCGCTCCACCCCCTGATAAAACCATCGACTGCGATGTTATCACGTTGGTGGCAACACCAGCAGGAACCACAGAGGTCTATGACAGTTCTAAGGTGGGCATAAGTTATAAATATACTGAATAAAAATGTAAAAAAAATACAAATAAAAATGAATAAAAAAATATATATACTGAATTATTAACTTTAGTGTTAAATTGTGACAAGTTTCACAGAAGCACAAAGATGTATTGAAATATCTGGGTTGAGTCTGCATAGATGAAAAAATTATTCAATGTTCTGTCTGATCTATTGAATCATGTGTTAATCATGTAATCATGTGTTTCAAAACAAATTTAGTTTTGTTGTGTTTTATGTGGCTGCAGGACTGTATAACAGTGCACATGATTTTCATGCGGAAGCAAAATAACCACAGCTAAGCTTTCATGTTCCCTTAGGCACGCCTCTACAGTCTGCAGGCTGACCCTGCTACATACTGCAATGAACCTGACGGTAAGACAGCACATGATGAAGTAGAGTGTCTGCATTTATGCGGTGTTACAATGTACATTTGTTTGTTCTTATACTTGGAGATAGGGTTTTTTCTGCATGGAGGCAAGGCAAATTTAGTTGTATAGCACAGTTCATACACAGGGCAATTCACAGTGCTTTACAAAAATGGAAAAGAGGCAAGTTAAAAACACACAATTACAATTAAAACATAAATAATAATCAATTAAAATAAAGTAAAAGAGAAGAATGCAGGTAGAACACTTTCATTTGTTCTATCCACAGTTGAACAGAGCTGTTTTCAGCCTGGACTTAAACATTGTCAGAGTAGAGGTCTGTCTCATGTCATCAGGAGACAGAGGACGAAGACATGGCTACATCTGTCAAAGTTTATAATTTCAGCAGCTCCAGCACCTGATAGAGGTGTTTATAGAAAACCCTGTTCTATAACCAACAAACTCAGATTTCAGTTTGTAAAAATGAATAATTCTTTTCTTCAAGATGTCCAACAAATGCTACTATTGTTACTTAAGTGGTAACAAGATACATTTGTAAATAGACACTATGACACTAAGACACTATGAACTCCTATTTTTATTTATTTATTTATTTTAAAAAAGTAGAATAATATGATTTTTATAACTCTTATACTTTGTTTCTTGTTAAATGTAAATGTCAGGTGACAGTGAGATACACATAATCTGGATGGAATCACCTCTGTCTCACTTTGAACCAGGAAACCCCCTGCATAAGCATGAAGAAGACAAAGAATTTAGACAATGCTGACACACTGCACAGGAGAGTTAAGAAATCCACTGTGGTTTATAAAGATACCTGGTCTGCCATGGAAAATCTGGCTTTTTTACTACACCAGTGACTAATTACTTTACTGACTTGACTACATTAGTGTAAAAACCTTTTAAAAAATAAGAGAATTTGTAAAATTCAGTAAACAGTTTTGTTAGTATGCAGTGCTGAGGGGTTTTGTGAATGGAGCACAGAAAGTGCTATGTTTGTGTTTCATCAAAGTATGAATCGCATGTCATAGCACAGATACAATATATTACTGTATGTCTCCTCCATTTGTTGAAAATGAATAAATATAGAATAATGTTATAACGTTACAGTTGCAGATACAATTTAACCATTTGTTCTCTTTGCTAGCTGCATCTTGGTTGCTTGTTACTGTTGCTAACCATTATGTTTTATCATTATGAAATAGCTCACTGAGAATGAACTTTTGTGGTCACTGGTATTAATAATAGATCTTTATTAACTATATCGCTGAGTTTTTGCTAAGAAACCTGGAGTGTGTGTCTCGGTCTTCCTGCTGTCTGACATGTAGCTCATACAGACATTATTGCAGCACAAAAACAAGCACATTAATAAATAGAATGTCAGAAATTATGAGCTCCATCTTAGTATTTCCACCTGACAGGTTTATATCATTCTGTTACCCAACTTGCAATCAATTACTCTACAGTATGATGTTCTGCAGTGATCTCTGTCTTCACATTTACATTCATTTAATTTTTGTATTTACACTCAATCTATATGTAGATTTACTCTCAGATTATTTATTTATTTTAATAAAAACATGATGTCATGCTGCTCAGACTGCTGTCAAGTTATCGGGACAGTTCATCTACACCGAAACTTTAAACAAACATGGCCTAAAATGAATCTGTGTTTAAAAAGCTCAGAAAACAATTTATCTGTGAAATTAGTTGTTATCTCTTCTTCAACGTCCATTAATTTTACAAGGATAAATATACATGGAGTAAGCTTCCACCTTACATTAGTATGTTTAATGAAATCTGTGTTAGGTTGCAGCTGATTGGAAGTCTTAAACAAAAAAAACCCCTGAAATCTAGCAGCACAGTTGGTTTCTTTTTGAATATAAGTTTCATATAAATATTAATAATCATACTTAAAGAAAGAAAGAAACTTAAAGAAATAAACTGCATAATTAGACTAGATTTAAAGGCCAAGCAGCAGTACACAATCAATAAAAATGTACAATTTAAGTGTATATTCACAAGAAGTATTCAGGCATGTTAGGATGTGATACAATGAAACTGATGAAATGTCAAATCTTTGTCAAACATTTTGAGTAAGTTGATAATGATGATGGATGTTCCTCAGTTTAATAGAGAACAGCTGTGAAAAATGGTTGACAGAGTTTTAAGTAACTTTTATTTTGTGTGTTACTCAGAAATGAATTTATTATTCAGTGCATTTTACGGAAACCATGCAGTGATACAACATTTGAGATTGATAATCGACTTTGTGTGAACATTTTGATTATTTTTTTTGTCCACAGGTCCTCCAGAGCAGTTTGACAACTGGCTGTCCGGCTTCAGTTTGGAAGACAAGAAAGGAGAAATCTCAGAGCTTTTGGTCAACAGTCCCTCTATACGAGCCCTCTACACCAAAATGGTATCATCTTGCTTTAGTAGACATTCTTCTGTTCCAGAGTACAGTCTGTAGTGTGATTTTTTTAAATTTTCTTTTGTTGTTGTTAAATAAGAAACCAGATAAGAACAGCTGTGTTTGCACAGGTGCCAGCAGCTGTAGCCCATTCAGAATTCTGGCAGCGGTATTTCTACAAGGTCTTCCAGCTGGACCAGGTAAACACCATGTTTTATTCAATTCATTATCTATTTTTATGCAGTTTTTTCTCAGCCACAGATGATCATTGAAATTCTCAGCAAATGTTCATGGTTCAATTCATTGTGTACTGTGCCACCTGCTGGTCATTACAAGTGTTACTGCTCCGGTTGACAATGGCTAGAGTTAAGATGAAGAATTTTTCCTACTGTATTAAAAGATGAATGCCTCAGATTTTTTAAATGATAGACTTAATTGATGTTATCATTAGAATGCTATTACTGCAGAGATGATTAAATGCGATTGTGTGGTCTTCTAGGAGGAGGCCAGGAGAGTTGCTCTGAAGCAGAGGGCAGAACAGAGTACGCACACAGAGACTCTGGGCTGGGAGGAGGAGGAAGAGGGTAGGCTTTCGACAGCTTTTAGCACTTAATCATCAGTTATACTTTTACTCCTGTCATTTACACCCCCTTTGTGTAATTCATTTTTATTACTGTCAGACGACTTCCTCGGTGCCACTTCGTCATCATCTCATCTCAACGTTACAAGACCATTGGACCACAGTTTGTCTCGGCAGCCCACGACCTCGACAGCTCCCACAGAAACGACTTTGCTAAGCCCCGTCTCGTCTCCAAGTGAGGAGCGCCTCTCTGTAAGCAGCGACAGCGTCAGCCTGCCAACGCAGGTGGAAGTCCGGCCAAAACCTGTTGCCATAGAGCTTGCCAAGAAATTAACAGAAGCAAGCTTGGAAGATGTAAAGAAGACACAAGAGGAACAGACGCCTGCAAACAATGACTCACCTCCTGAGTCTCAGACGGAAACTGTAACCCAGCCACAGGTCACCGTTGAAGCTCCAACACCCACCTTGAAACCAGAGGGCACAAAGGAAGAGGGACCACAGGACCTGAGAGTGTTTGAGCTCAACTCTGACAGCGGAAAGTCAACGCCCTCTAACAACGGCAAAAAAGGTGCAGTATTGTTCCAGTCTTTGGGTATAAATCTAAAGAGGATTAAGTTAATTGAGGAGATTGTGAGTTTTCCACAGAACAGGCTTAGACTCAGGGTTAATGAATGTCACTTCCCTCCAGGGTCCAGCACCGACGTGAGCGAGGACTGGGAGAAAGACTTTGACCTGGACATGACAGAAGAAGAGGTTCAACTGGCACTCTCAAAAATAGACGCCTCTGGAGAGGTTAGAGGTTTTTGTGTATATGTATGTATACATGATGACACTAAGTTTAGATGTTACATGGAGAAATATGTTTAACCACTCTTTCTTTTTTACCAGCTGGATGAAGACTGGGAGAACTGGGACTGAGAGCTTCTGCATCACAAAGTTTGTCCCGCCATTAAAGCTAGTTCTCGGCAGATGAACCACGCTTAATGTGTTTTAACTCTTTGTCCACTCTCACCGTCAACCATGTCATGATTGTCAGTAGGGTTTTTTTTGACGGGTTCGTACCCTGTTGGTTAACCAGTTGAAAAAACAACAGGAAGACCAAGGCAATAAGAATCTGAGTGCTCTGTCAACAGGCCGCATTGTGCAGATAGGCTGTTAGTAAGAGTAATGGTTCAGGCCTTGGCTTTTTCTTGGACTAAGTTCGGAATAAGAGAGCATATGACAGTAGTTGTACACAGAGTCATTCAAGCATAAAGGAAGTGACACAGTGTCAGTGTCAGAGGTTTGATCACAGCAGGCGACAGGAGCTGTTTTCCCTTTTTCTTTTTGCCATTTAATTCATGTACAATTTTGCAAGCGAATTTCCAGTTGGGCTGTGACTTAACTGCAGGCTGCAAAATAGCCATAAACTGTAATGCTGCTTGTCACTCTGAGATGAAATACTTCGCAAGTGATTTTTGAATGGTGATAATTAAATTCTGCCTGTGCCCTCCTTTCCTTTCTCATCTTTATTATGCAAGTGAATCTTCAGAATGGGAAAAAAAAATATTTTGGCCTTTATTCTTGAGAGCATTTTTCATTTTGGATTCACTCCCAACACTAAATATATGGCCTTGTAAAACACACAGCAGTGTGGTAATGTTATCCAAATGTTTTTGTTACATGAAACAGCCAGCGAATATTACAATATTATTATTATTATTATTATTATTATTTGTTCGCCCCTCGCATTGTTATCAGTGTGAACAGTTTAAAGTAATGAACATGTTGCAGGCTATTTTACTTTTTTGTCACTTTAAATGTTTCACTTTAATGATTTGGCTATCTGTCTTATTTTGGTAGAGGGAGTTTGTTAACTGTTGTCATTAAGAGGAGTCATATTTGATTAATTAAACAGAATTTCAGCTGTTTGAATCATGATAATGAATTCTGCTTAAAATTGAGAGTAGCATCTCTGTCTTTTTTTTTTCTTTTTTTTTTTTTTTTTTTTTTTTTTTTTTTTTAGATGAATAGGAGAAAATAAATCTTAAAGGTTTAATGTTTCTCTTTCAGCCTATGTTTGGAACAAAATAGTTCAGTAGGCTTTAGTGCCAATCAGACCAAAAAGCAATGTGAGCTCGCTCCATGCTTTTATCATTTTGTTTTCCATCATCTGTAATGTAACGTAGGAAAAGTAAGCATAGAGATGTAATATTTATACTAAAATAAATGCTTAATTATTGTATTATGTGCTTTGGATTGCATGTCTGTGCAATAACATTATGCAAAACATTGTGCAGATTTTTACTGTTGAGTTGTAAGTTTCTTTGGTAAAGATGTTGGCTGTTCTTCAGGTTTTTGTGTTCTGACAATGTGTTGCATGTCTATAATTCTCAGCTGTGTATTCTCTTGAGATTCACACTTCCAACTAATCAGAACTGTTCTGCACATGTCTGTTTTCAAAGGTGTCTTTTTTTTGAGTATTACATTATATTTTTCAAACAATCACTGTCATTAAAGGATTCATGGCAAATGGGATTAATATGTTGATTTACTAAAGTGATATGATATGACCATTAACAGTAAAGTCTGCAGAAATCAGACTAATCTGTGAAAAGATGTGCAAGAAATGTTGGAAGACATAGGTGGATGAGTCAATGCCATGATGCTCCTATGAAAATACAGCGTCCATGTAAAAATGTAGTTGTACCATTGGGTGGTGCTGTTGCTCCATTTAGGCTGCGTGAGTCCCACACTGCCACTCCTTTTCTCTCAGAAGCAGCATCCATCTCAGACAGAGGCTGGCCACATGTTCCTCCGTACCATTGTTCCCCATCGGTCCTGTTGATAATCCTTTTTATGTAATTGCATGTTTTACATTCTCATGTTATCTCAATAATGTTGCATTTATTGCATATCTCAGGTGAAGCAGCAGCAGGCAGTCACCAATGTTTTTGTATGTCTTCATTGTGGCATCAGCTGTGGTAATGTAGGTCACCGTGGAGGGACACCTGTGCAGACTGCTGGCTCACCGTCTGCAACATGGATGCTGCCTGTAAAGATGGCTTCTGTCTCTGCATGGCTTATTGTCCCTGTCTCATATTTGGCATCTATACAAGAGTAACTGTGTGTGGTTATTAGTAAGAGCCTGGATGGCAGTGGTAATAAGTAGTCTTTGGATAAGACTAACATCTTGTCATTGCAGTTGAAAATTCATTTTAGGAGTCAAACTCAATTTAGTGTGTGCAAGAAAACCAAAATCTCCGGAGCTCAAGCAGTTTTTTCGGCACTTAAAATACATGTTTATACCATTTCACTATTATACCAGTGAAAATAATCATCTGATGTATGCAGTAACCTTGCCTTTTTTCTGCTTATTTGTTCAGTGATAATACTGCATATTTATTGTAAAACCAGCACGCTCACCCGTGTAGTAATGGTTTGTACATATGCTGCCCTAACTAGACCCCAAATAACAGCCACTATATACATTACATTCTTTCTTACACTGCTCCCACTTGGATTCCTTAGTCAGCAGAAAGGCTGTAAAGGAATTTCCTGTTGAAGCCCACCGCTCCCTGGGTTTGGCAATGTGTGTGTGAGTGTGTGTGTTTTACATTACCACCAGCACTCACCAATGTCATGTACAGATCATTTCATCGTGGGCAGACAATGATGGGGGTTGATGCCAATCAGACAGTGGAGAGAAATACTTCCCTCCTGAGGATCTATGCAACCCCCCTTTTTCCCCTTGTAATCCATCCTTGACCGGATACTTCCTGCTTCTCCTTATGCCCCTTTGACTTTCTCTTTCTCCCATGCCTTTCCACACACATACAGAAGCAAAGATGCAAACGGGGTAACACATGCATATCTAGATTGTACCAAACCAGCAGAGAGTGTCACGATGAGGTCATTGTCTTGAGGGCGAGTATTATACTCGACACCCTAAAGGGAGAAACCCTGTAACCCCTCTCTTTTCAATAAGTACAAAAGGCTCCTTTTGAGGGAGGAGGCAGACTCCTATGGAATGTGTTACCACGGTTTCTAAAATGACCCGTCTCTTGAATTCACACTCATCTCATTTGCGTGGTTGTGCGTCTTTTTTTTTTTTTCTATGTGTGTAATTCTGTACATGTAGTTTACTTGAAAGACAGTTAATAAAACCAATCTGCACGTCTGGCATGGCTGCAGAGAGAATCCTGCCACCAAGCTAAGTGTTGCTCCATCACTGGGCTTTGTGGGGGTAAAGAAAAAAAATACTCTAAGGACTCTTGAAATGCCTCTGGATTTTTCCATGACAAACCATCGCCTTTCCCAATGTCGGGTGGTGGGAACTGGCCACTTTGCTTGTGCGAAGCAGTGTCTGGGAGGAATGTGGGCTTTAGTCGGGGAGGGGACAACGGGGGAAAGTATGATAACTCCCACTCCATTCAGATTTATGGTCAAGACACAGGGGCTCTTCTAGATGCACGTCAGGGGACTAGTAGAGCACCGCCCCTCTACTCTGGGCCTGCCAAAGCAAATGTTTAGTCGAACAACCCCTCGCTATTCTTTACATCCTTCCCTGTCTTTCCCTTCTGTCTTCGTCTGTGCCATCATATGGGAAAGCGAGCAGCAGTTCTCCAGTGAAACTTTTACACAACACATGTGTTCATATATTTCAGTCTGCACTTTGTGTGAACAGGAGCTGCAGCGGTATGTGGTTTTCTCTTTAAGACTAAGTATACCCTACTGAGTTTGATAAGCCACAGTGGATGTCTGATTTTCAAGATTTTGCAGCTTGCACAGGTTGGTGTGCATCATCTTGTAGCATTAAGGGATTAAGATTTAAGTAAGCAGCACTCCAGCAATTTTTGGAGAGTTGGAGGACTTGCAAGAGACAGATATGACAAAATAAAAGCATGAGAAGTATGATTTTATTTTTATGTTTTAGCTATGGATTATTGTTGTCACATTTCTGCTTTGAAGCTGCTTAAATATCACACTCTGATTTGTCACCTTTCCATGAGGTTATAATGAGGTTTTAAACATTTTAGTGGGCCCAGTAAGTCATTTCACAGTGGGGTGGGATTTTTTCAAAGTCTTTAAAATCCTGTGAAACTCATGTGTTCCCAGTTGGACCCGATATACAGACACAATAGCACATTCAGCCTCTAACTCAGCTGTGTTCATTTTATCCTCTTTTCCGATTCATTTAAAAGCTAGACCAAGCGCTCTGAATGTCCTGTTCTCTTCCGTCCCTTCTCCCCTCCGCCTCCTCCCCTTTTCATTACTGTCCCATTCATTCATTCATTCACTCATTTATTCTTAGTCTTCCTCACTGCTCCAGGACACCAGCAGACCCATTCATCTCTCTCCCTCTCTCTCTCTCTGAGGACCAAACACTCCCTCATCTCATCTAGTGTCTCGTAATTGTAGGTGAGATTGTTATGGTGGCAGAGGCGAGGCGAGGGCAAGCTGAGTTTGACTGTCTGCAGCCATGCAAATTAGACTGTCAAAACTTCACGCTAGTCTCCATTATTCTAAGAATAAAAGCCGACACTAGCTTTCCTGTTACATAAATCTGCCTTGTAAATCGCAGCATCTAAAACCCCCTGCAAAATACTCCCTTGGGATGAGACAAGGGGTCTATTGAGGATAACTACTACACTAAGTTTAGGTTTTTTTCCATAGATTGCCCAATTAGTGGTGAGTAACTTTTTTAGGCAGGTGTGATTAAATTATACTACTCAAGGGCACTATCCGGCTGAACAAAAAAGTTCCAAATAAGTAAAATCTTTTCACTGGATAATTACTGCAGACAGTGATTAACCCATATAGACCCAAAGAGCTACTGGCAACCAAAATCATCTACTGATCTAAACTGTTTAATACCTGTTGATCCACTAATCCTATCAATCCATGTAAATAATTGGTGTAAA
>JAPQRP010000017.1:14506685-14517028 GCA_037367295.1 Apogon hyalosoma | reverse complement strand
ATTGATTCACCAGTAAAACCCATGGAGTTGGATCAATGACAGTGGATGGACACACTTGTTTTTATGTTCAGTTATTGGTGTTTTTGCTGAAAAAGTCACCTTTTCTACAGTTTTTTTCTGTTTCTGATATAACTCTCAACTTTAACCTGAGCTTTTATGAACATCTACATAATCAACGAATCAAATATAGGAAAATACATGATTTACACAGAGAAAACACAAAATAAGGAGGATAATATTGCAATCAGTGGTGATAAATCACTTAAGAAAGGTTAAATATACAGAAAAATTAATCTGGGAACTGACACAAAAGTAGCACTGGGTCTTTATGGGTTAATATGTTTAATTTGGAAGCAAGTTCTTTAACCCTAACTGATGCAGTGATACATCATAATGAGTTCACAATGATCCTGTTTCAGAGTGACAGGCACATCATGGTAAGAAGAAAGGCAGATGAAGAGATTACCCATCATGCATTGTGCCCACAGTACAGGCCTGTGGGGGCAGTGTTATGGTCTGGGGCTGATTCACTTGGTCAGGTCTAAGTTCAGTAATGGCATTTGTCCATAAAATGAGGTCATCTGACTACCTGAATATAATCAATGACCAGGTTTTTTAATGGATTTTTTCTTCTCTGATGGCATGGGCATATTCCAAGATGACAATGCAGGCATTCAATGGAATGAAATTGTTCAGGGAGCATGAGATATCATTTTCACACATGAATTGGCCACCGCAGAGTCCTGATCTGAACTCCCACTGACAATCTTTGGGATGTGCTGGAGACGACTTTACACAGTGGTCCAACTCTGTCATGACCAATACAAGATCTTGGTGAAGAATTAAAGCCAATATGGATGGAAATAAATGATGTGACATTTGTCATGACGCTGCATAAGTATATTGTGGCAAAATCAAAGCTATGCAGCTTGTAATCAACTTTAACCCATAAAGACCTGGCACTACTTTTGTGGCATGTCCCAAATTAATTTTTTACTCTATTTAACCATTCTTACATGATTTATCACTATTTATCATAACATTATCCTCTGCATTTTGCATTATTTCAATGAAAATCTGGTATTTTCATATATTTAATAACAAATCATGCAATTTAATCATCATGCTGAGATTAAAGTTGAGGGTTATTATTCCAAAAACAGAGAAAGCTTAAGAAAAAGGGACTTTTTCAGTAAAATATATCATTAACGGAATGTAAAAACAAGTGTCTCCATCCACTGTCATTAATCAAACTCCATGGGTTTTACTGCTGAATCAATGTTCTAGATGTTTCCATGTTCAGTACGGAGCCTCTGAACGTCCCAATGGGTCATATCTGATGACCATGAAAAGATGACAAACTGTATTTTACCTGAATTATTCCAAGGCATTGATAGGATTAGTGGATCAACAGGTATTAAACATTTCAGATTAGTTGATGGTTTTGGTCACTGGAGGATGTTTGGGTCTTTATGGGTTAAAAGCAGCCCAATGCACTGTCAAATGTATTATATGTACTGTATACCCAGTACTACAAAAAAGTCCAAGAAAACAATTGCACTTGCTGCAGACAAATATTTTCCTCTAAATTCTGACCACAAAATGAAGTCCTCATTTCATCTGTGTTTCTTGAGGGAGGGAGGAGACTATCGTTCCTCAGGCAGAAACTCCAAACAGCAATGAAAGTGGATGAGAGAATCTATGTGGTGTTTGTGTAAGAAGGAATAAAGAACAAGACAGGCCTGTTACTTATGATCCTGGGTTAATCCTAATCCTAGCCTGCAAATGTGTCCAATGTCAACCCTCTGCTGAAAGTCATTTCTAGGTCTGGGTTTAGCCTCGAAAAAAAGGTGAGGAGACTGTCTGCTTTCATGCTGCTTATGTTGCTGCCGGCCAGCCAAACCTGCTGATCCTGGCACGGAGGCTGGCAGCCCCTGGAGGACTCTCCTCCTCCATCGTCCCAATCCAGGGGATCCGATTGACACTGTGAGAGTGCCATCTGCCCCTCGACAAGATTACACAGTGCAGTGGGCCAAGAAATCCTCCAGCCCAGCAGATTAAATATGAAATATAGGGCAGGAATAGTTGTGCCTCTGTCTAGATTTAGTTCCCCATATTTGTGCCACTGACAGCTTTTCTACCAGGTGTGTGTGTGTGTGTGTGTGTGTGTGTGTGTGTGTGTGTGTGTGTGTGTCTGCAATGAAAATTTTGTATTGTCTGTGCGTATGACTCTGCATCCTTGACTGCAGCACACCTGAGTCTCCTCTTGTTGCTTCGCTTTAAATTTTAATGAGAGCAGTCTTGTTCCCACCTTTTCACTGCTTATTAACTAAGCTCGTTGGTGGTTGATTTAGTCTGGCACAATAAAGGAAACTCTAAAAGAAATAGAGAAAAGAGAGCAAATCTACAGAAAACTGAGAGCGAGTGAACACAACCACTTAGTCTGAAATGGTTACTATGGAAACTGTGCCTTTCCTTCCTCTCATATGGTCCATTTTGAGTCGCACATTGTTTGTGCAACAGTGAAAACAAATTAGCACCCCTACTCCCCTGTGTTCTCCCATACAGCCCAGGAGCGTACTTAATACACATTTTGCATCACTTTAGAGGGTAAATTAAAGTCGCATCAATTGGCTGCCTTTTTTCCTTTCATACATTGCTGCCTCTATGATTTTGAGAAACTCAGTGGTATGTTTTTGGAGAATTTTGCACCAAATAAAGTCAACGGCAAGACTCATAAGCTACTATTTACATGGGATTCAACTGATTTTGGTGTCTCTCCTCTTTTTTGTATGTGCCTGGGGAGGAACTTAAGAGATGTGGTGTCGTCTCTTTGTTGGCTGCCTCCGAGGGCGCTTTCTTCACTTAGCTTGAAACAATCCAGACTCACACAGCCATAACCCTTAGAGTCAAAGCTCCACAGCTCTACACATGGCTGCGGTCGGAGCAGTGTGTGTGTGTACAAGCTTTTTGCCAGTGAACATCTCATGCCTGGTGAGTGAGTATGTTTCATCTGTTTAGCTTTCACTGCCAATCTGTTGCATCACACCCATAAAAACAATACCAAAGTTACATCATGCAGGTTTTTTTTTTTTAAATTCTGCCTTTTGAGCAGCTTTTCCATTGTTCTTCTAGCTTTACTGACCTGAATCCTGTTTTTCACTTATTTTTTCTTGTTCTAACATCCCTTTTCTCACTGCATTACATTTACATCCCTTTGTAGCCTGCTTCCTGTCCTCTCCACGCATCCCTACACCTACCCCTCCTCAGCACCTTTGCTTCATTAGGCCTGGATGCCAAGCTGTTTTCACACTGACTGCCCATTTGTGGATTACTCACCAAGAAATCATGTGGCACAATTGAATTACCAGTGGTTACAGAGGCTTCACTTACTGCTGAGGCATCTAGAGAATGCTTCTTTTAACCAGCCAATCCCGGTCAAAACGTTCATGAATACAGCACACAAAGAGAACCCTTCTCTAGTGCCCTTGTTGCCCCCGAGGCAGTAATGGGAATGCTGTCTTTTTGTTAGTTCTTGGAGATGTCCTTTCCGGGCTGAAGAATCTTCTGCCATCAGAAAGCTCAGAATGGAAATATGTTATGACTACTATTACATTTTTATGATAATACATTATATGTGTGGTGATGAATCTCAGGTGTGTTTTATAAGGCTGTTTCATCCCTTACAGTGTGGGTGTAGTAATTGCTGACTGGCTTCCTTCCATGACAGAGCAGATGTTCTGTCTGAGGAATGTAACATAAAGATTACACTTGGAGCTTTTAATGGTTCCTCGGTTCTAAGGTGTGTGCATTTTGTATTGGAGTCTGTATTGTGATGGAAGTTTAGTGGTGTTGCCACAGTAAAGGAGCAAAAGATATGCACCACAGCTCTCTGTAACAAACAAAAAGTAAGTAAATAAAAGACTGGCAACCTTTTCATAGAAATTAGACTCTTACCAGAGGTCTAGGCAACCACAATTTGTTGTCATGGTGGTGAAATGTAAACTATGGTGACATTGTCTTTAGCACAATTTCAACCACAAGTGAGGAAACGACGGAGGAAGAAACTTAAAACTGTAACATATAATTCCAAAATAAACCAATATTTTTTTTTTTTCCAGTGAGAGTGTAATTGTTTTGATCTCAAATCTGTGCAGATTTCCTGCAAGCTTGGCTTGAAACACATATGTCTTGACACAGTGATGATTCTGGATCAGTCATTCTATGATTTGAATGATTTTACGCCACATTCAACATCATTTCAAATCACCTGGAGCCTTGTTGAAGGTAGTACTAGAAACAGTATTCCACTGTATCCGATGGTCCTCGAGCAGGGATTAGGAACAACAGTAGAAATGGTGGCTGTCTTATGTGAACAGATGACCAGCTTCCAGCACAAAACAGATTCACACAAATTTACATGACTCTTACATGTTGAACTTGAGGAAATGTTTATGCTTCATTGCTGAGCATAAGACCAGGAAAACTAATACTGACATGGATGTGTTTTCCTTTTGCTCTTTGAGTAAATTTGAGAGCTTGTGATTTTATACTATTATTTCAGTGAAGAAGTTGAAACATTACTTCTACTTTTACTATAATATTGCTAAATACAATCACGTGTTCTTCACCTAGAGAAAAGAATGGGAGTACTTCCTGTGGTATAGTTCACCCCCAGACACTAGATGTAGTTACATCATGAGGTGTATACTGTGTTTTTGACAAAATCTTAGTAAGATTCACCTTATTTGCTCTCACCCAGACACTGTGGCTTTAATCACTTGCTCAGTTCTCATCAACAGAAGAAGCTGGCAGAGGTACACACAGGAGAGAGGGACTGAATTAGTAAACAGGGAGGGTGGAGGGTAGAGGTGGCATCCTCAGACTTTTTATTACCTGGTCATTTCCCTTTTCAAAATGACAAATTTATATTCATAGTGCTGCTACTAAAATAAATACCAAGTCCTTTAAAGGTTAATGAAATAGCTCTGGCACTCTCCCATCACTACCACCCAGCCTGCCGCTGGCTGCCATGGCAACGCACCCACCGTTGATTTATGCTGCAGATAATTAGTAGCAAAGATGACAGAGCCCACAGGTGTGAACATAAACACACAAACAAATACGCTCATATGCACACGCTGATGCATGCGCTCCCACACACAGGCACATGTGCGCACACACACACACACTGCTACAAAAACTCATTATCAAGTGGTTTTGCTTCCTAGATTTAATATCCCCTCCAATTTGGCAAGTCCAATCATTGTCCTTCATTCTCATTCAGACTGGCAACTTGGCTGGTTATAAGTACGGATACACTTTCTCTCTTTAATACACACACATACACATCTGTTGCCTGCCAAAGATGAAGCCCCGCCTCCATTAGTCTGCAGAAACAAGCTGCGCTCCCTTTGTTGTAGAAAAAGGCGGAGCAAGTACACAGAGGTTCTTCTTCCTCTTCATCACCCCGGCTGTCTGTAGCCCACTGCAGCTCGCTAATCTTGATCAGAGGCTCCCTTCACCTCAGGGTCCCATTGAGAGTGTGAAACTAATCCAGCCAAATGGGTTTCATCAAGCGAAATGGAAAGGTAATGATACCTCTGGCACTTTTGGGCCCCTAAATGTCTCCTCCACTCTTTTCTTCTTTTTCTCTCTTTTCCTCCTACCATATTCTGAGCGGTTTTAGGTTTCCTGGTGAACATGGGTGGGGTCTCCCTTAAAAAAAAAGCTTCACACTACAATACTTTCACGCTTTCGTGGTACGTACTCAGACGAGTACACACTCACAAATCGGTTTAGGGGCAGAGAAGAGCTGGGATGCATCATCACTCCAGATGACATCTCATATCCACCCTCCTCACTTCCCAAAGGCCTTACTGCGGGGTCACTTAATAGACTGAAATTCCACACACCAACAGACATATGCAACTACACACACGCATTCTCACCAACACACACACACACACACACACACGCACACGCACACACACACACACACACACACACACACACACACACACACACACCCGCAGGTGACATCACCAGATGGATGATGGGGGGCACTGCAAGGCCGAGGGCTCCTCTTTCATCAGACCAGTTTATCTTAAAAGTGCACACTCCCTTAGCACTCACTATGACACACACACACTCCCCTGGCACTTCTCCCGCCCCTTTACCACCCACTCCACACTGCTAAAATGTGCAAAATCCTAAGTCTGCAACCCCAACTGTAAAAATGATGGATGACGGGGTGAAATGCGACCTTTCTTTTTGCATTTTCCTGTCATTCTCCTCCCCCTCCCTGTTGCAGCCCCCTGCATGTCTGATTAGACCTCTCTTGTAGGATTGGTGCAGGATACAGGAATTTGAAATGAGGCCGGAGAGCAGTGGCTCATCCACTAAGTGAATCCATGTAACATCCCAGATGGACTACAGAGTCATAACTTAGGTGTTGGCTTGCATGAGGATTGAACACACCCTTGTGTTCCAGATGTACACATGAGATGTACTTTTTTTTTTTGCTGTATTTCACAGATTAGGCTGGAGACTGTCCATGCTCTGCTCAAAGCGGTAATGAATAGGAAGAAAGTATGAAGAGTGATGGGAGCCAGGGGTGTGTGAACTCCCCTCCCCATGAAACCCTCACATACCAAAACATCAGACACACACACACAACAGACACATTATCAGTTGTTACCAGTGTTGGGAGTAACACGTTACAAAAGTAATGCATTACAGTAACAGATTACTTTTTGCTGTAACGCAGTAGTGTAAGGCATTGCTAATCAATTTTCAGTCATATTTTGCTCTGTGCATGTTCAATAGCACTTGTGAAACAACACACTTTTCACCCATAATTTAGTTGCTCAAATGAAAAAACAAAACAGAACAAAAACAAACAAAAAAAACCCCGCAAGACTGTGAGGCCTTAAAGAATCAAAAATGTGGCAGGAAAGTTCTATTTCCTGTTAGTGTTCAGCCAATGGGTGAAGATGGCAGAAGACAGTACACTACCAGTCAAAAGTTTGGACTCACCTTCTCATTTAAATGGCATGAGATGGACCGCAGATGGGCAACAAGTGCTCAGCATCATTGGGAACTCCTTCAAGACTTTTGGAAAACATTTCAGGTGACTACCACATGAAGTTCATCAAGAGAATGTCAAGAATGTGCAAAGCAGTAATACATTTTGAAGAAATTTTGAAGAAAATGTAAAACATGCTTTGAGTTGTGTCTTTTTAAACTACATAATTCCGTATGTGTTCATTCATAGTTGTGATGCCTTCAGTGAGAATCTACAATGTAAACAGACACTAAAATAAAGAAAAACCAGGTGAGTCCAAACTTTGGACTAATAGTGTACATTGGCAACTTGGATGTTACTAACCCAAACCGTGCTTTCAATAAGCTAGTTAGCACGATCCCTGTGATCAGCAATGACAAGGTAAGCTAATGTTTCTAGGACTAGTTAGAATTCTTTATCATTTGTGGATTTATCTACTGACATCCTCTGTGCCACACCCCCTGTTTGAACATGTAAAATGTTGAAAAAAATGCAGATGTTCCTGCTGGGATTCGAACATCATAGACTGTAGCGTTATTTACTGAGTTATCCATACACATGTACTTCGGGTGCAAATTTATGCGTCCCAAGGCTCTCCTATCTTTTGTATTGGGGGGAGTCTGTAACGCATTACAATTCTGAGACAGTAATATTGTAAGGTAAGGAATTACGTTTAAATAACAATAACAAGTAATCTGTAATGTATTACAGTTTGGAAGTAACTTGCACTACACTGGTTGTCACACACAAACCAGCTTATCAATTAGTATTTCAGCAGTCTGATTTTCCACCTTCCATCCTCGAAGTGCAGATTCCTTCATCGTGCTTTGTAACATGACATGAGACATGAGACTCAATATAAAAGCCTTTTGAAAGACTCTTTACATGGTCTGGCAGCTGCTGGCTTCAAAACAAACCATTACATCTGAAAAATTGGTATGTTTCCACTAGACAATAATCGTAAATAAAAGGCCATGTGTTTATGTATCTGTTTACTTGGGTGACAGTTTTCACTCAGAGCCTCAGTTCACCAGCCGCAGTCACACTCTCCCTCTGTCTAACAAATCACCAAAACAATATTTGTAGTCAGTTCAGAACTGTTTACAAGACTCCTCTATTCCCAGAGAAGTTTCTAAATGACTGTAAAGTTTGTGCTGACCTTTCGCTTTCACAGTTTCAAACCATTATGCATCCAAGTGTTTGGAGATCAGGGATAAAGAATGACCAATGGGGAAATCCTGAAAGAGCACGGTATGTTATAAAGATTCAAGGGGCCGCATTAACAGGGACTTGTTTTTGTAAGCGCTATTCAGTGCAGACATATGATTTAGGCGTAATGATGATAATAGATCCATGATGATGAATGATGGATGAGAGCTTGAACATATTTCAGGCCAAGGTAGTGTCTTGCCAGATGATATCACTATGTGTTGAGCCAAAATTTTTAGCCAAAGACCTTTGTTGAACTTACTGAATTTAGTACACGGGGTATGTTTTTATCACCACTGAGATAATGTGTGTTAGAGTAGAGCCTTAAAGTACAGGTGAACGTCCCCGATGCCACTTAAGGATAACACCTACATGGGCAAGTTCTCACATTTTAGGTTTTTTTTACACATTAAACTACACTCAACAGCTTCATGTGCATCCAGATGTCTGAAAACAAAACATAAAGCACGAAACATTAAACCAACGCTGGCCACTATCTTGTCATTTTCATAGAATTTATATAACTACAAAGCCTCCACCCAATAAAAATGTTTTGTAGCCCTTTATCCGTGACCACTCAACACCCCAGTGTAAAGAGGGAGTTTTGTAGCTCCAAAGCAAAAATATCACAATAAATGCCCCCGCCCCAAACTCTGGTTCTTGGCCAAGCCTCAGATATTTCACTTTTGTCGACAAGACACTTTTCATTCCAACACTCCCTCCTTTACTGCGCCCCTCTCTCACTCTATCTCCTCACTTACAAACTATCCGTCCCCATGTGTACTGTACTGCATGCATAATGAAGACTTGGATTATGAATCATCACAGATGTTTTGTTGGCTTTAGAGAATTGTGGTTGCTTATAAGGTCCACTCCTTAACATGATCCACACACATATGGAAGTGTTTACATTCAGCAAAATCTGTTTTGGGCCTGTGCCACTCGAGGCCACAGGATCGAATGTGGGATGTTGGAAAATAGTTGCATTTTTTCACACTCACACCAGAAATGATGGAATGATGTGCTTGTAAAGACAAAGTTCCCTTCTGACCACATCTCTTGACTTGCATGTGTTCTGCATTACAACCCCCCCTCATTTTTGGTCATCCTCTGTTTTCACTTGCACTGTTCTGCACCTGGAATGTGCTCATCCGTGACTATCGTGATGACAAACCTGAGAAATGTATCTGCATTTGCCTTTTCCATCACCTTTTTTTCAAGCCGTTTTTGATCTCCTATCCATCCTCATTCTTTCTCTTTATCGTTCAGCCCTCACACAGTTTATAGAAAAGGATAGCGAAAGAAAGAATTCTATGCTTATCTCCCCTTCGGTCCTGCTCTCTATCTCTGAGTGAAAAGAACTGTCCTCATTGTGTTTAATGTGGTATAGGGGGGGCGACCCTGGACTAATCTCTGCTATCTGGAATCTTCCCTAGCTGACTGAAGAGTCCATGCTGGCAGTCACATCAGCCATTTACACTAATGTTACACTAGCCAGCTGCCCTTCTCAGTGCACGTTTGTAGTTGTCAAAGCGCTGTTGAACCTCAGCTTCTTCCCCTACAGAGCACATTCAGCCTTGACTGAGAGTGGCATTTTTCATTGGGAATCACCATGATCTCCTTACAGAACTGAGGTGGCTGGAATGATGTGACTGATTAGATGTGATGACTTGTAGTATGCTTTCCTGTCCCAGAGAGCAGCACTGCTGAAAGCAATTGTAACACTCTAGTGAAATTTGGCACCTTGGCTTCATCATTTTTTAATACTACAACTAGTTGTTTATTTTGACCCTGCATATCCACCTATGTCACACATATGAGTTCATTTATCTGACATGTGCACTTCTCTGGGCAATTTTTCAGATAGTTTAATGCAACAAAAAATTAAGTATGAGGCAGATTAGAGCCAAAGTGTTAGTGTTACTGTCAAAGGGCTCACCACACCCCAATACAGTCTTGGCTTGGGTTTATATATGCAGCAGAGATGACAGTGGTATCTATCTATCTATCTATCTATCTATCTATCTATCTATCTATCTATCTATCTATCTATCTATCTATCTATCTA
>JAPQRP010000017.1:14496458-14506514 GCA_037367295.1 Apogon hyalosoma | reverse complement strand
CTCTCTCGCTCTCTCTCTCTCTCTCTCTCTCTCTCTCTCTCTCTCTCTCTGAGGTGTGAGTAAATACACAGTGCAGTGAAAAACAAATAACATTTGGTTTCCACTCTCCAAAGGGATGAAATACATTGATAGGTTGGTGGGTGTGCTCCAGGCCAAGTCTTTCGGAAATTGTTATTAAATTTCTGGCCCATTCTGTCTGCTGGAGCAGAAAAAAATACCATCTGCACCTTCTGCAGAGCTCCCTCTGTGATCTGGCTCAGATGCAGGGCACAAGCTGCAAATCATTGTTTAAGTGGGAAATGAATGATTCACATGAGTCATGTTTTGTTTTTAAAACCCCAAAACAGCTGCAAGGTAGATGTTCAATGATGCCCTTTCACTACAGTGAAATTAGACAATCTGGTGCAGACTGGCCTTGATTGCATTGTTATTTTGATGTAAGAATCATTGGTGCTATGGTAGAGATACTATGTTGAGACAATCCAGAATCTTCATGGATTGCATTCATATGTTCAGTGCCATATTATGTCAATAATACACTTGTGGGTTTGTGGCATTGTAGACCCTGGCCTCAACAACACTCATCACTTCTTGCTGCATGAAAGCTCAGCGCTCTGGCATTTCAATGAGGCATGCAAATTTGTTCCGTATGGAGGATTTGAAGGAGTTGGTTCAACTTTTATTATTATTATTATTATTATTATTACTCACCTGATTGTGAAACATTTCAGGCCTGCTATTAAACATCAGTTTCCGTGTGTTTTGGTTGCTTAATTCTAACCATATACAGTTAAAGGTGGGGTGCAAGATGCTTTCCTGGAGCATTTTTTACTATATTGCTTAAAATCTCCTTCACACACCAATTACAACCAATTGATTAAATGCTCTAACACACACAAAAAACAAAAAAAAAAAAAAAAAAAAAAATTGTCACCTGTGGAACGGACAAGACTGAAAAAACACCATCCAGTCATTTTGAGCACCCAAACGAAATGACTGAACGGTGATATGTCTATCAAATTTAACTGCCATTTCTCCCTCCCCCCTCTGTATGTAACCCTATTTGTGCATGAATCGCTCATTCTCAGAGGCTTGTAGCACTGGTACAGGAAATGAAGACAGAGCTTGGCTACCTATATTATCAATATTAGAATATAAAGTTCACTGGAAAATTGTTTTGTCATTAACATAAATCACTAGGAAATATAACGTTAGCCAGATAGGTATGAACTGGGGCTGTTCTGGAAGAGCAGGGGTGATGGAGGAGACTGAATGAGGTATGCACGGATCCGAGCTGGAGCCTGAACCGGAGCCGGGCGAATTGTTGCTGTGCAGCGCTCTTGAACCCTTGTACCCCACCTTTAATACTTGAGAATGGCTTTGTCAAACTGTCTCTTGGTTTCACTTTTTTATACTCCCTTTCTGTTTTTTTTTTTTTTTTCAGACATCTGTGGTTTTACTCTCACACTGCCTGAGGATGAAGTTGTTCAGATGTCATGTGTCACACAACCTATCGGTCTTGTGCCTCTGGGGTCCATGGTCAAAACTGTCATGACATGGAGACACACAGTTCAATATTCAACTTCTTACCCCAACAGATTAATTAATTAGCAGAACAAAGACAGTAATTTCATTCATTGTTTGCAGTTTGGCAGCATGGTGATGTAGAAGTGAGCACTTCTGCCTCACAGCTAGAAGATAGATGGTTCCCTACTTGCCTTTCTGTTTTGAGTTGCCTGTTTTCTCCACACTGCCCCCCACACACACACACACACCCCCCCCATTAAAAACTGCTGCCCATAAGATAATTCTCAGTGCCCTTTTCCAAGGCACTGATGAAGATCTGGAGCTTGGCCCAGAGTGCCTGCTGCTTTTGTGCTACATGCTAATGCTAGGTGCAATGTATATTAACATGGGTAAAATGCAGAGACTGAATCTCCCTACGAGGACAATAAAGTGCATTAACTATTTAACCTTAATAATAATATTTGATACTAAATGGGGTCAGTTAATCCATGTACATAAAGATCATGCAATTCTATAATTTTCCTGTTGTAACTGAACATGCATGTTAGAGTAAATAGATGTACATAACATTTACTGTGCACTTCAAAGAAATATTTTACCATATAAATGTTACAATGAAATTTTCTGTATGGAGTTTTTGTTTGACTCCATACTGTACTTGTTGTGCAAAGACAGCTGCACTTTGAAACTGTTAGAAAATTACACATTTTTCACCAGCTTTGCTGTGATAGAGGATGGGTGACTTAATCCTTCAGTGCATCAAATTAATTTGGTGTTCCTTGACTCCCTGGCTCAAAGAGTACAGCCATATGGCACAGCTTGCCACTGGCTCTGGAAGACAGCTTCAAACCAGCAGTGAAGTAGAGTGGAGAACATTTAGACTAATACACTCAGTGACTCTCAAGTATTAGCTTCAAAAGAAGAGACAATACTTTGTATGCCTCTGAGGAATGTCTTATCAACTTCTCCTGCCAGACAGTGACAGTTGTGATTGACACCTATCAGTGATGCCACTTCTCTTGTGTCTAGCTTATTGTAGCTGTCATCATTTTCATATCACACAATTGCTGCTGCCCCACACACTGTGACTGACGAAGTGAACAGATATTTGACACCTGACCCCATGCCTGGAGGGAAATAGCAATACTTGGAATATGTTATATTTATAACGCACTTTTTAACATAGCAAAGTACTTTTCAGAAAGAATTGGAAAATAAAAAAATGAGACACAATAAAGAAAAAAAAAATATATATATACATACACACACACACACACACACGCACACACACACACACACACACACACACACACACACACATATATATATATATATATATATAACTTGTTGAAAGCAGGATACTAAAGTGCAGCAACGTTTCAAACATTCACAAAGTTTTCCAATGAAAGAATGTTTTCAGATTAGATTTAAAGGACACTTATAAGTGGGGTATGAGATCTTAGAAAAACAGTTCGAGCAAGCTACATTTTGAAAACACACAATTCAAAAGTCCAAACCCCTTTCTTCAGACATCCCCCCAAAGCCACGCCTCCAGAATACTGGCATGCACAATACTTGTTCCCGAGGATTCATGAGCGCTGCACAACAACAATTCACCTGGCTTCGGTTCGGGTTGAATCCATGCATACCTCATTCAGTCTCCTCCATCATCCCCACTCTTACAGAACAACCCCAGTTCATACCTATCTGACTAACGTTACATTCCCTAGTAATTTATGTTAGTGACAAAACGGTTTTCCAGTGAACTTTACATCCTAATATAGCTAATATAGCTAGCTAAGCTCTGGCTTCATTTCCTGTACTAGTGCTCCAAACCTCTGAGAACTAGCGATTCATGCACAAAGAGGGGTACACGCAGAGGGGGTAGGGACAAATGGCAGTTGAGTTTGATAGACATATCACCGTTCAAACATTTCGAGTGGGTGCTCAAAATGATTGGATGGTGTTTTTTCAGTCCTGTCCATTCCACAGGTGACTAAATGTTTTTATTTTTGTGTTAGAGCATTTAATTAATTGCTTGTAATCGCGGTGTGAAGGGGATTTTGAGCAATATAGTAAAACATGCCCCAGGTAAACACCTCGCACCCCACCTTTAAGATGTTACCAGTCTGGTGTTGATCAGCAGGCTGTGGCCAAGACACAGGTAAAACCAGCAGAGCCTCATCCATATAAGTGATGATGTACATATAAGTGAATTGCATACACAAGCAATAGAATTATTAATGGGAACTAGCAGTGACATGCTGGTGTTACTATAATGACACTGAGCACCAGCCTGAAGAAAACTACTTCACATGAATCGAGCTTTACATTGTTTTTACAATGAAAAATCTCTGAGTGGCTGTTGATTTTATATTATCAATCTATGGTTCATCAGAGCTGAATGAAGAGTCCTCTTGCCAGAGTGAGTATTACAATTATAGACAGGTTGCACGCTGTGATAACGAGTTGAGGTGTTACAGAGACACGTCACTACGACACAAACCTCCCACCATCTTCCTGTGGTTGCTCCTAGCAACAGAATTTTCCTGAATGCCTGGAGAGTGAGACTGTCGGGTGTCTGGTAATGACAGAGCGAACGACTACACGAGTAGAGACAATACAGTTATTGCCTGCGTCATCTCACCCAGTGAGACAGTGTGAGGATGGGAAGTGAAGTGTGTTAGTTATATGTTGTGTCATGCATCAATTCTCGTGATAACGCTAGTGCTGCCATTCTTTTCATGACACAATGTCAGGTTTTCACATGAATGGTAATAAGAATGAAATAGGATCAGCTCTGTCATTGAATTTATCAATCTCCAACTCGTTTCTCTTTTTCGTTCGCCTTGTATATCTCTCTTGGGCCATTTAATAATCTGGTATTTTTTTCTACACTACCTTGAGGATCAATAAAGTCCTTTTCGCTCTTCTGTTCAACATAAATCATCTCATTAAGACATCTTTTGTTGTAAATGGCATCTCCTCTCTCTATCTGAATCTCATTCTCTCAGTTTCACTCTTTATCCCATTCGCCTGTGCAAGCAATCTAAAATGCTCCTCTGGGATGCTGGCATTGCTGTAATTCAGGAGTAGATGAAGAGTAGATATGGTATCTGTAGGCAGCAGGCCTGACTGGGACAGCACTTCAGTGACAAAAGAGAGGAAAAGAATGAGAGGAAGAAAGACAAAGACAGAAACAGAGACAGACATAGATTGATGGCTGCAGAACTCCTGGTATAGTAAGCAAAAGTGGATCAGATAAAGAAGAAAGAGGGACTCAAAGGAGAAAGCGACAGACATAGACATCGACGGATGCAGACAGACAGTCTTTGTTATTGGCCCACAGGGACAAAGTTAGACCAGAGCCACTCAATTCCTCTTAGTGTTAAAGACACTCAGTTAATCAAGCATTAAACAGTTTCACATTGAGGACTTTCCAGATGCCTGGCCTGTGGCATGCACATCACAAGTCCTACATTGTCACACAGGATATAAAGATTACGACTATAAAGAGCACCAAACATCACATGACGATAACAAATATCACAGATAAGACAAACATCTGCAGGCTGCCTTGGAATGCAGCATCTTCTAAAATAAACCTCTGGCCAGTTTTATCTTAGGTTCATTAAAGTATTTCCGAGGGCAGCTCTGACCTCTGATGCCCTTGTTGATGGCAAAGGAATCAGCTGCGTAAGGTAATGAACATTGTGTCTGATTAGTGGTTTTGTTCCCTTCAGGTACAATAAATGTGCTCACATTTGCCAAGATCTAACGACGCAGCAATGTCACAAGAAAAACTGATAGGGCAGGAGACGAAGGATTAAGATTCAGAAATGTACCCAAGTACCAAAACTGTAGTGTGTAATAGTTTTTATGGTGTCATCAGGTAAAGAATTACCTTTCAGCATTTTGTGGTCTGACAGGAAATGTGGAAAAACCTGGATCAAACCCAGTGGACACTGAATAAGGTGGAGGACATCATGAATTCTTTGGCTCATCCTCTTCATTACGCTTTCTAACCAACAAGAAGATGCAGCAGGAGTTGATGACTCACCTCACTGATCTGCAGGGCTAAACTTCACCAAAGATCCTTCTTTTAATTTACTTTTTTCTGTCTTTTCTCAAGATTAACCACCCATTAATTTCCCTTAAGGGATCAATAAAGTTAATCTGACTCGGAAGCTTGTGCAAGAATTCAGCCCAATGCTCTGAACTCTTTTTTCAGGCTATTGAAAATGGGTTTGGTTGATTACAAAGGTTTTCCAACTGGTCCGAATTTAAATATGTGACTGACTACTGTAACTACTGAATGCTGTTCAGATTCTACTGTTTTTCTCTGTGACTCATCATAGAAGCTTAGAAGTGTGAAGGACTGTCAGGTAATCTGTCTGTTCATTTAGTCTTTTGACTTGGAGAGAGAGGACAGATCAAAGGGTGCATTCTCAAAATCTTCATTTTTTCATTCATTGAACCACTTAATCTTTGAGAGGCTCTGTGGGGCCTACACCCCAGCTACCAGTGGGCAAAGGTGGAGTACATTCAATGGTTGTTCACACTCACATTCACACAAATGGGTGATTTAGATGGATCAATTAAAATATGGGTGCATATCTTTAGATGGCGGGAGGAAGCTGGAGAACCCAGAACCTCAAAGAACATGCAATCTCCACATAGAAAGGTCCTCTGTGGTGTTGGAATCAAGTCCAGGACCTTCTTGCCGTGCTCACTATGCCACCTCCTGCAGGATTTTCAGCTCACAGTTCAGCAGCAATTATTTGTAGTGTACAATGTGTGAATAGAACAGAATATTACATATTATTACTAATAAGCACCTTACCCAACTTTGGAGGTTGCCTGCATCTATGACAGCAACTTGTAGACTGAATGATGTATGAAGCACTTGGACCAAATTTTCAATGAAACTCCAAAAAGTGACATTTATGTTCACTCCCGACAGCCTCTGTTCTTCTCCTTTGCTCTTGGACAATGATAAAAGTTTCCATATAGTTGAAAGTTTTACCAAAACTAATTTAGCTCAGAAATAGTGTGCTAACATCATCAAAAGTTCGGCTCCCAACACAATACAAACTTCACGTAAGCATATGAACATGCACAAAATGAATTAAAGAGAAAATTTTAGACAAATCATCTGAACCTCTTTGTTTTGAAAGTGAAGCGGTGGAAAACTAGGGGTAAAAAAAACATTTGTCTACTACAGCGGGTATGAAACAGCTCGCTCTGGTTCTCCTGCTGGCCTGTGGAGCACGATGTCCCACTGAGCACACTCTGTTGCTCTGTCATAGCTCTGTGTGTCTCTGACAGCTGGGACACAGGATCAGTTGGAGAACAGGTCTTCTGGCTCTGTCCCAGCTCACTGCAGCACTGCTTGGCTCCGAGACTCTGTCATCATCGTTGTAATCCTATGGCAGATAAGCGGTCCGCTGTGGTCATAACATCAACCATAAAGCACACATGCATTCTAGCGTTATATGACTGATGTGTGGTGGTGGTGGATCTGTGTCGCTGTTGTTTTTTGTTTGATAGTTTGATAGTTTGATACAGTGCCGTACATCTGGCTTGTATTAGGTGCACAACACATATTCACTTAGTCCAAGAATAGTCAGTGCAGTATTCTGGTTAGTGAAAAAACAAAACACAAGTATACATTTTCAGATAGATTAGAGAAGAACTTAGACTCCTTATGTTAATATGGGTATGTCTGCCTCCATACTGCGCACCATGCTGCCGAAACATCACCATAACATGATAACACAGCCAGCCCCAACAGGCGGCACCCTCTCTCCTCCACGCTCTCTGTTTCCCTCTGCCTGTTTTTCATGGAGGGGGGCCCCACACCCCAGTAACAGGTTTGATTGGAAAGCATCTAGCCCCCGGCAACCAATCCCCCAGCAGTACCACACACACTCTCACACACACATGCAAACACACACAAGGTTTCCGTGGCAACTGTGGTGCAGGGGGTAGACAGAATGATTTGGTCTACGGAGCGAGCCAGACTATGCTGATGAGGGGATGAGGCCTCCACCAGGGAGCGAGGGGTGGAGGGGGGCGGGCTGCTGGTCCACGGTGGAGAAAAAACAGACAGTGGAGACAAGTGAAGCTCAATATGGGATGATTTGGTGTAAAAATTATAACATAACTCTAGGTTTTTTCACTCAAAGGGGAAAAAATATGACTTGAAGGTTTATGTAATGCTATAAAATTGCAAGTCAGTTGGGTTTTTTTTATTGTTATTTCTCAAGATTTTCCCAATCTCTGGGGCATAAATTGTGCTTGTTCAAAACATTGCTCTTCCTTTTGATTTTGTCCACCCAATTTAAAGGCCGACTCGCTGGCTGACTGGGTTGTTCTACTTGGAGCCGGATGTCACACAGCTTCCAAAAACTGGGCTTTTTGGAGATTACTGACTCTGAACCAGTTTTCTCTGGTTACTGGAATGGGATTAACTGCTGTGTGAGTGTGTTTGTGTGCATTTTGGTGTGTATGTTTATGTATTTTTGCACATATGTCCATGTGTGAAAAAGTGGTAGTGTGTGGACAAGAGAGAGGGAGCAAGAGAGAGAAATAATGTGTCTGTTTGTGCTTTCCCAGCATCCTTTGTTGTCTGACCTGATAGCTTAGTGCCAAATCGTCTGTTTAATCTTGCCGCCATTTTGTTGTCTGGTGTCTTTGGCTCTTCTCTATCTCTCTCATGGCTGTCATAGCGGCAGGCTTAACTTTGCAGAATGGTTACCATAGCAACACTGACAGAGGTTTATCAGTGGCCATGGCGACGGGTGATGCACTAAGATGTGCCTTGCCATGGTTTTGGGATGCAGAGGAGTGGAGGATATCAGGGAGGGAGGACCAGTGTTGGCAGCCACACCTTGATGAGGAAAAAGGATGTGTGATCCAACATCTAAGGTTCAAATTTGAGAACCCTTTTACTGAAAATTACCAACAATTCAGTCTGTGTCTGGCCCGCTTGCCTTCCATTTACAAACAGTGAGTGGACGTGAATTTTTATCTCATTGTGTTGGTGTCAGACGAGTGTATTTTGTGTGTGTGTGTGTGTGTGTGTAGGTGTGTGTGTGTGTGTGAGACAGCCTGACTGTGCACCAATCAGCACTGTCTGGTCTTAAGAGACTCAAATCTTGCGTCTCCACTGAAGTGAGAATTCTCAAATCAATTTCTCTGCCATTTTCCCTCTGCCTCAAATGGATTGGATTTTTTCCCCCCTCCTCCGCTGCAGCCGAATTGTAATTTAAAAGGCGTTTGGTGTAAATACTGCTATTGTTGGAGGCATAATCAAACATTCATGAGGGAGAGGGATCTAGGGAGAAGCTAAGAAACTAGGTCACGGATGCACTGGCAAGTCTCTGAGACGGCTGCTTCGCTGAGTGTGCCGCTCTCTGATTCTAAACCTCTCTTTCACTCCCTGTTTTCCTCTTTGTCTTCTCAGCTATCTCTCCTTTCACTCTTACCTCCACTCCCTCGCTCTTCCTCCCCCTCTTGTCTTGTTTCTCTCATCTCATTCTCGTCGTCACCCCTTCTCCCTCGTCCCCTCTCCTCTTCAACACGCCTCCTCCTCCTCTTCTCTCATTTGTATTCCTCTACTCCCTCTCTCCTCTCATCTTCTGCCCTCTCATCTCTCCATAGCTCCTCTCCCTTCTGCTTCTACCGTCTTCTTCTATAGCTTATATTTCCTATAAGCATGCTTTCTTGATGTGCAAAAGGAGACTCATACAGGCTTTCAAACAGCATAGCCTCCAATTTTAAGAAATCCTTAAATAAATTTGCATCCACTAGTAACCACAGCTTGCAGAGAGCTTAGACTGTAGCTCATAGTAATGGCCCTCCTGACCGCCATCAGTCAAGGAGAAGGTCATGTTGTCAGTGCTTTTACAACCATCTCCAAGCCAACTGTGGCGCACTGAGCAACACATTAGCAGAATCTGACCTTGCGAGTGTGTCCACAGTGTCAGCATAGATGAGATAAACGCTGCTGGAGAAACATAAAGGGGCACTTAAACGGTAATCAAAGTTTATTACAACTTGGGTCCAATTTTCCTTATTTTCGCCACGGTTTCTTTCACTGATAACCTTGTAAATGCAAGAATGCAGGCGATCTGGGAATACAACAACATTACTTAAAAAATAACAAGTCGTGGAGCTGTTTGTGAAATCTGACATCATTTATAACAACTCAAATTATTAAAAAAAAAAAAAAACAGCTTTTGTATAAGCTCGTCTTACTTTCTTTCATCTGTGCTATAATCAGTGCTGTATTATCTGGCAGGTGTATGTGTTTATACGTTTATGCATCCCACGTCTTCTTTTGTGTGTTTGCATGTTTTCCTCTGAGCACATGTTGATTTTAATACGGGTCTCACCATGTTCCAGCTGATCAAGAACCTAAATCCCTAGATCTGTCCATCATCCATCCCCCTCCCAACCTCCCTGTCTCCATCTCTCTCTCTCTCTCTCTCTCTCTCTCTCTCTCTCGCTCTCTCTCTCTCTCTC
>JAPQRP010000017.1:14457797-14496358 GCA_037367295.1 Apogon hyalosoma | reverse complement strand
TCTCTCTCGCTCTCTCTCTCTCTCTCTCTCTCTCTCTCTCTCTCTCTCTCTCTCTCTCTCTCTCTCTCTCTCTCTCTTTCGTCTCTCTGTGGTATTAGAGGGTCCAAATCCACTGGCCACTCCAAACCCAACAGACCCACTGGCATTGAACTCTCTCCAGCTAATCCATTTGTATGTTTTCAATTACATATCGGGGTTGGGGAGCAAGTGGACAGTAAGCTCTCGGTCTCTGCCTGGAAAATGCTGTCCCCTCATGACCTAAATATCCCGCTAAAGAAGAGGCAGAAAGGAGGAGGGGTGGGGGTTAGATCGATCTACAGTATAAAGGGGTAAAACAAAAAACAACAAAATAAAAATAGGTCACTTATTTCCGTGTTCCATGCCACAGAATTGGATTGCATTGAGGAGAACTAATAACAGGCATGTTTGATTCTGACAGGCAGATTGCCGGACTGCCGTTCCTCTCGGTCATCTAGGACGAGCCAACAGGCCGAAGGGATGACTCAGTTTTTATGTGGTGAGTGTCTGTGGAGTCACACACTCCATCTTGGCTTGATCCACTGGATGTAGCCCCAGTTGACAGAAACTCAGAGGCATGTAGCCCCATGTTCTCCAGCAACTTGAGCTTGTGTTGGTACAAAAATGCCCATAAATATAAATGGCATGGAAAAAAATCCATAACATATTACATGGTTGAGATGTCCAGGGCATGCAATCCGCTCTGCCACATTAAAGAATATGACCACGAGCTGCCACATCAGTTTTTATATCAGCTATTTTCAAACCCCTCAGCTCCATTATTATTTCCTCATTTTAATCTCACCCCTCCTTCTCTTCGTCTTTTAGTCCTTCTCTCTGTCTGGCTTCCTCTCCTCTGCTACTTTCCTTTTCTCTTCTTTTCTGTCTGTGTTCATTATTCACCATCGGGAAAACTGCTTTTAGGCTCAGTAGACCTTGAGCTGAACCATCTTCTCTCCCGACCCCTCCCTCTCTCTGTCTCTACCTTTTTCTCCCCTTGATCCCTCCCCTTCCCCTTCTCGCTTCCCACAACCTGATGAAGAGTGGCCTTGACAAGCTCATCAATAACGCAAGGAGGTTTAAACACACCTCCAGCTCTTGCCTTGGTATTTTATTTTAGAATCAGCGGCTGAAGTCTCTTACACATCTTCCACAGTTTTTATTGTGTTATTATAAAGCTCTCAACCCCTCTTTTACATCATCAGTGCCTCCTTTGCATCGCAGATGCATACCCTTACATACACCTGTGTTGCTCTTTTTTTCCTTCATCATTTATGCCTCTTCCTCAGCCTTCTAGATTCACAAGAAAGATGTTCTGTTTAACCACCTTCTTCCTTTACTCATCCTTCTTTTATCGTCTTTCCCTGCATTTACCAGTCCTGAAGGCTGGACTTTAATAAATGTCACATCACATCAAGCACAGCTGCATCTAAGAAGCAGACAGACGCAAAAGGAGAGAGAGACAGAGAGAGCAGAGGGGGCAGACAGAGTGTCCCCAGCCTCCCCCGGCCTCAGCTCCCCCCTAACCTCAATATAAAGCAGCATCATACAAGTGGAAACCAGACAAGAGTAGAATGACAGTGCAATTAAGTTTGCTTCCTTTTCGCTCTTCCCAAGTTTATCCTAGAGTGTCTGAAATGCCCCTGTGCGGCGCTGTTGACCTTTTAACCTCTGTGTCTAATTCAGAAAATCCTGAAGTTGTCTGTTCACGTATAAAATGTAAACCAATAGACATGTTTCTCTGTGTTGGCTCTAAGGTCCCTATGCTTCCTCCCCTTTGAAAAGACAAGTGATGATGCAAGACAAGCAATTGTGGAGGTGGGGAGACCTTGAATGTCCCCATGAAGCAGCAGAGTGAGACGTTTTTTTTTCCCGATGTAAGTGACTGTAAGGGCGATGAAAGAAGAAAAAAATAGTCAGTTTGTTTTGTATTGTGAGCATTAAAAAGACAATTCACAGGCCCATACGGAGGGCATCGTTTATGTACATTATCTTCACACATGAATAGTTATAAGCATCAGCATAGTAAGTGTGTTTTCATGTTTGCATTCCTTTAAACACTGGAATGTATGTTTGACTGCTGGCATGTAAGTGCATGTTGTAGCATTTACACAAAGCTGACTCACTGCCAGAGCCAACCTTCTTCCTGTGTCTCGTCTCATCTAACCAACCCAAAAACAAAGATGAGTTTATCCCCACATGCATCAGTGCCTCTGTATCGAGTGCGCTCCAGTGAACAGCGGAAAGTTTTTCATGTTTGGCTTTATTTCAAAGTGCTCCTTTAGAAATGACTCATGCATCAGTAATTGGTAGTCCTCTGAGTGCAGCGCTACGGCAGGAGTTAGGTTGACCGTCCATGCCCCATATAATGTAGTGTCAGCCGCCAGGGAATCAAAGCTAGCTGTGGCACAGGCTTTTAAAAAACAATGCTTTAATCCAGAATGGAGTGTAGTCTGCTGCCTTGCTAGGGGTCGGGTGACGGAAAAGTTTCCAGCTCAGATAGTGGGATATTTGTCTGGAAACCAAATCATTAAACATCTGCTACTCTGATCTCATCTCTAATAAAGTTTGACATATTTTAGTCCACATTTAAAACATGCAGCTACCACGTTCTAACAAGGCAAACAAGTTAATTAGCGAAGAGTTAACGCTTCACAGAACATTAATAAGAGAATAAGGCAATCCTTGCTGCTGTTGTGATCCCCATTCATTCATCATGTAGAGATACTGTCAACTATCTTTCTAATTTCTCATCTTCTGGGTCATCTTTATGGCTTTAAAATGTTAAACAGTTATAAAACATTTATTTAATTGCAGACATTATGGATCATTGGAGTGGAAGAAGTAACCATCCATTCTAAGCCTATATGTAGCTGTTAGTATAACTGTATGAAGGCCTATGAAGTAAGACATTTTATTAATGACACACTTTGTAGTAATAAATACCAGTGAATTTGGCCCAGGGTTTCTCATTTTCTTTGCCAGCCATCAATGTTAAACGAATAATGAATAATTTACAATTAATAAGGCCCCAATATGGTAGATTGATGCTTAGTGATATAAAGTATGGCAGTATTTCAGTAAAACTCACAGTTCAACCACTCCTTTGTGAGACAGAAGAGCCTTTTGAGAACTTTTAATTCTCATCCACAGGGAACAGGTGGATCTGAGCTCTGCCTCTCAGGTGGTATCATGGGGGTCAGCCACTGGACGGCTGTTTCTAATTAGGCTGTCTCAGTGACAAGTGTATCGCTGCCTTCATGGGGCATGCCACGCAGTGCCGAGCTTAACTGAGCGCATAATGGGTACCCGGAGAGAGCAGTGTGACCCCACAGCTCCTCCCCTCCAGCTACGTAGCCAATTAGACGAACACTGGGTAATGACAGCAGAGGTTCTGTTATCTCTGAGATGTAATAGATAGGGTACTTGCGTTCATTTGGTGTCTTTCTGTGTGTAGTTTTATGTATGTGTGTACATGTTCGGCCTGATGGAAGCCTGGCCCTCGCCACCTGCTCAGGAAGCATTTTTAGGGCAGCATGTGTCAAATGATGGCATTAGTGCTTCTAATAGACCGCTTGTATTATATGTCACATAGGCAGACACAGCCTAAGGTCTACTGTTGGAGTGTGTGGCCCTGCTTTGTCAGCTAAATCAAATTTGTCATGGCCCATGGATCTTCCATTAGAACTGGCTATTTCAATGAAACTTGAATACCTCCCACTTCGACCATTTTGAAAAACCATCACTTAACTTGATTGCAAATGAGTAACATATACAAATGGCCTTGTTCATGGGTGGGACATCAGCAGAAGATATACACATTCACACACACATGCACACACAAAGGCACCCCTCGGCAGCTAAGTAGCTAAGCAGGGTGCTTAACAGAACCAACAGCAGGGGAAGGGAAAACAAACACAGGGGCCAGCAGTAAATCACCTCCATCCGCAGCAGCTCACCAGGGATTGGATGGCACCATGAGGCCCTGTGAGAAACAGCAACCGGAGAGGAGGACTCACTGGACCTGGGAGGCAATGGAGGGGGATCCACAGTCCAACTGATGGAGGTGAGCAAGTCCCAGACCACCGTATGACTGATATTGTAGGGGGATGTGGAGACAGCAGAAGGCAGACTGGATAATAACAAAACCTTGAGTTCACCCCCTGAAGTTTTTAGAGCAGCAGAAGGGGGGGGGCAGGATGGGTGGAGAAGGGAGAAAGACAGGGGCACAGTCACAGCTGCACAAAATATCTAACCAATGTCCCTCCCTTTCACACTCCTGACTCCCCTTCCCCTTCACGCTGCCCCAATCCCATCATCCCGAATGACAGGAAGCGGGGCGTTTGCCCTTTGACCTGTCAGGAATGTTTTTCCTCCTCTGTCCTAGCGGCAGCACAACTCCCCACCCCGCCCCTGCCGGTCAGGTCTGTCACAGAGCTGATAGCGTGGAGCCTGTGAATCAACACTATGACCTCCTGCACATCCACGCATTCGGATGGAAAGTCTAATTTTCATCCTCACTGTTCTGGAGTTGATAAATCCATGATACAATCACATAACTCAAAGGCAATGTGTTCCACAAAGTGTGAATAGATGTCAAAATGATGATGCCTCTGATATGATGTGACAGGTCACCTGGCAGACTTAGATAGCAGGGAACAGCTCTGCCACTTTCCTATCTGTCTGTGTGGCGGGCTGCCAGCACCAGAGTGAGGTATTGCACCATAGTCTTGGGTGAGCTGCCTTTGGTAATGACTGTGAATGGGCTGTATCTATGGACCATTACTCTATGGACTCAGCTGAGGCAGCAGGGTAATGCTGACTAATGGAGATGAACTTTTAGACTGATGAATAGTGTACCCACTGATGAGGCTTTGCAATGGCCCGTCCCTGCCTTCCCTTGTGCTTATTAGTTCATTTCCAAAGCAATGACCATTAAAAGGAAAATTAGTTGGCATAGAACTGTAGATAAGTTGTTGTTGAATGGAAGAGGACAGTGTTTATCTTGGCTGGCTATTAAACTCTGAATCTATTAGAGTACATAAACCAACACATTAATTTGGGAATATATTTACTTCATTGTGGAAGCTGTAGAAGTGATATAGTTTTCCCCTGTAGTAAGCTTTTTGTTAATGAGATGTGTGGATGGTAATATTGCATTTGCACACAGAAGCAAGAAGACCGGTGTTTATGTTGTTGCCTCATGTAACAAGAACTGATAACACAATTGATTACCCGTTGCTTAAAACTGTGGGTTCTGGCTTTGAAAAAGACGATGCGGTTATTCAACATTTCATATAGAAAGCCCCTGTTTTCCCCCTACTCTAATTCACTGACCATTTCTGTCGTGGAGCCTTCAGGCATTTTTCTGGATGGCTTAGTTTCCTCTTATCACCTATTAGATCCAGATGAGCCCCAAACCTCTCCTGACCACAGCCCTGTCTCAACTGTTTGCAATTCGAAGCAGATGGTGGATAGCGTAAGCCAAAGCCGCCTGCTGAAGTTGCACCGCCGTGCGCTTGCCAGGACAAGACCGTGTTAGCTAACTCACAAATTTTCTTCCATTAAAGGGAGTGTGATTGAATGTCATCAGCTGTTAAGCTCAACTGAAGCTTATATACTGGAATAATAGTTTGATTTCAAAACATGGATCTTAAATGCTGTTTTCATTTTTGTGCAACAAAAACTGTCAGTCATGATTGTATCTACAGTGTGGTTGATCTCATAAAGGTCTAAGGGTAATGTGAAACATGAGATTGAGGAGACCCTCCCCAACACTCACCCATCACAACACACACACACACAGGCCACAGCTATTACGCACAGCATATTATGCTAGTGTAAGCCTGTTAAAAACTCATAAAAGGCTTATTTATGTGCCTAATGTTTGGTCTGGAAGCTATTCTCTTCTGCATTTGACACACCTGACAGTAAACAATCTATGTATGTAGAACTGCAGGCCAAAAAAATCTCCAAATATTAGTTTATAGAGTGAGCGGAAAAGTCTCTGCATTAAGGGCCGTCAAGGGAAAATAATGTACTAATAAAATGATTAGGTTTGCATTTGCAGCTTCTCAAGGGCAGGGTGAAACAGGTTTTATTAGATGCATTAAAGACAGAAAACCCTGGAGCTGGTGAGGAAAAATCTGCCATACATCATATTCAGTCTGACCTCTCCAGAAAAACAATATCGGTTATTTTTAAAGGGGGTTAAAACAATTTAGATGTAGACAACCTCTCACAGTTGTGTGAAAAGCGGTATGTAAAAAAAAAAGTGTTGAAAAACCTTAGACTAAACCTCAGAAGGAGCACCATTTCTTAACTCCAACCACATTGTTTTTGTGCTTCAACTGAAAAAAAAAAAAAATGGCCACACCCTAAATACAACATTTAACATTGTCTGTGTTATTTTGTGCATATACAGTATGTTATTTTGTGAATAGCTGGCGCCAACTAATTCTTTTGTTTATTTATGTGAATGAGTTGTCACATTTGTTTGCAGTATTTGATTTCCATATATACTACTAGTCACATTTTCAGGTTTTGTCCCCGTTCCACAGAATCTAAACCACTGGATTAGTCAAAGCAGAAATTCTTGGTTATGAAACTTCCAGGCCTCTATCTCTGTCCTGGTGTCTTTGGATGTTCCAGAGGTCAGAGCTGGTTCTGGTGACGTGCTGGGGGTCTCTCTTCTCTATAATCTCTGTTTATGTTGCTGTCAGTCCAGCGCATTCATCACCTAATCAAGTCCCTCCCAGCGCCAGCCAACATCATATCGGGGAAAACAGGTCTTCCTCTCTGACCTTTCCTGACTGGCTCAGTGACTCTTTGACCTTGCCCTTCTACGTGTGCATTCACATATAGAAAACTTTGCTCAGGAATCAGCTACAGTTGCTTAAAAAAGGAAAAATATAATACAGGAGTGTACTTAGAGCAGAGCAAAGTGTTGAAAGATTTGCTGGTTGTCTGGTTTTAACTATGGATTCCTATATTTGATATATTATGTTGTCATCTTTGTATCTCTGTCTGCCCCTTCCCCCTTTTCTTGCTATTTTTCTGATACCTCAATCTCCCGTACAGGAGTTTCCAATTAAGATTAGGGCCCAAGATGGAGGCCAGCCAAAGCCAAAGCTCAACATGTAATGTGAGAGATGGCTGAGAATTAATAGGATGTAATAAATAAATAGTAATGAGGCCAATAAAAAGATAGCATATCACATGTTTCCAGATGGGCCCCTGCTCATCCTATGGGAAACTACGTTCAGTCTTTATTAAGTTCAGTTTTTCTGCATTTATCCATTCATTTTCACATCACTTTGGGACATCTTTAGATAAAACTGCTGTGACCCTCATATAACCCAGTGCTTATAAAACCATATCTCAGCCTCCAAATGCAATAGTTTTCACAGCCTTTTTGTGGGTAATCACCATTGAAATTATTATCTTTTGTTGAAATATTTAGATTATACAATCCCTTATTTTAGTCATTCATAACTTTTTGTAATTTGTACGTCATATGTTAATTTTTTTATGGAATTACAGGTGGCAGTGGTTTTAAGATGTTGAACAAAAAACACACTGTAGGTATAAAATATTACACACAGTTTCCATACTACCCAATGTGCATTTTTTGCATAAGCCATGAAGTATTGGTCAGGCTTTAGAAATTCTTTCCTAATTCACTGCAAATCATTCTACTGCAGGGGTTTCCAAAGTGGGGTATGTGTACCCCCAGGGGTACTTGGAAGAAGCCCAGGGTGTACTTGAAATTTTTTTGGAAAAATACATTCTATAAGTCATCATGTACTGAATACAAAATAAATAATGAGAATTAATGCTGAAATATAAAACAATAAATATATTCATAAAGTAGTTTTATTGTCAATCATCGTGTTTAAGCTTTGGTAACATTTTAAGAACATTTCTATTTTATATGATTCAAAATTAGTTTATTTGAGTAGATAAGTAATTATTTTTTGTCGATGAAAGGTTCATTCAATAATTAATGATCGATTTATTTCTGTTTCTTATCAATGAAACAGCGCACTTTTCAGTTTACATTTTGCACTAAAAATTTACTTTAAAAAAATGTGGGTTTTTTAATATATTACAGTTAAATATATGTTGTTTGTTTACAAAGATTTGAAAATATAAAAAGACACCTTTGGCACAGGAGCAAATTTTGCCAAATTTTTTTCACTCAAAAATGCTGAAGTGAGAGTTGGGGGTACTTGGCTGAAAAAAAAAAAAAGTATTTCATGGGGTACTCCACTGTAAAAACTTGAGAATCACTGTTCAACTGGATTCATCTCGCCGCTGATATAAACAAGCGTGTGTTTGTTTTGTTTTAAACTCATACACTTCCTAAATATGTGACACAGCACAACATAATTGTGTTGTCTTGCCGTTCAAAGATGAGAGAAATCCTTTCAGAATGTTGACGAGGACGTTTATTCATCACTGCGGACTCCCCCAGTTTCCCTGTAAAGAGACAGCACTATTCATTGGTGCACTGACAGACCTATTCATTCAGCTGCACACAGACAGAGCCCAGTCAATATCTGGTGCACGATGGATAGGGACAAAGCAGAGCTGTAAGCGTTGCATGACAGCGCATCGCTTCCAGAAGGAGGTCAGACATATCTTTGCTGTTCGTTTTCATGTATGAACGCTTTGATGCATGTGTGTCTAACGGGATTGCACTGAGGCTGTAATTAGGTGGTCTGAGGTGAATTTTTGTGCACATGCGAGACAATGTGCATGCGCAGATGTGTGCGTACGACCCATTGATTGTGCTTAAAGCCTTCCAGCTAGTGAAGTAATGGATGATGCTGCTGAGCGCTATCTGAACCCCGTGACCTCTGCCGGCTTGACTGACAGAGCAGGGAGAGGATCAGTGAGGAGATAGAGAGGGTTAGCTGCATACCATACATCCCAGAGACACAAAACAGAATCTCTTGAGCTTAGAGACAAGAGCCACCAATTTAATTGAATTGTTCTCAGAAGGGCCCCGGACAGAGCAACTTGACTAGGGAGGTTTAGAGCTGCAGGATGAGTGGATGACAAGGGGAAAGATGTGGGAGGATGATTGATTGAAATTATAGGATGGAGAAGATAAAAGAGAGATTGATGAGAGGATGGTGGGATTTGGTTTTGTGGGTCAAAATGTGTCACTGGTTGAGTGATCTTTCAAATATGGATTTCAATCAGTTTACCCCTGCGGGAATCATCAGAGCAGTGCAGTGAAATATGGTTTTTCATAATACAGCGTGCTGGTGTTGTTGAAATCCCGCTGAAGAAGTTCTGTTTGGTTGTTCGGGTGAAAAGCTGGAGTCAGAGAAGCCACCCCTAAAGAAACGTTGATGAGACCGACTCATGTTTCAAGATGTTTCTCTGTGTTTCCCACTGCGGGAGACCACAGAGACAGTCCCTTGGTGGCCTTTGTCCCAACCACCGCCGTCTTACATTCCACAGAGGAGCATCATGAGGATCACTCTGAACCAAGAAGCAGACTAGAAGTGCTACCATCTCCTCACACACACAAGACTATCCAGACCACAGCTGGATCGGATTATGTTAAAGCCAGAAAAGTAAGTTTTCAATTTCAAGTTCTACCATTACTGATGCCCTGGCCCTCTTCTCTCTAAGTGTCCCATGTGCCCACTGTACCACTACAGAAGAAGAGCCACATGTGGAGCCTGATGCGATCATAACGCTTAGATGCTTCCAATGATTTACGGTAACGCAGTAGACGTGATGGCTGTGTGATTACATCTGGCTCCAACAGCTCTCTCAGCTATCTCTACATCTGACAAGGATGACTTCCCACAATGCCACTAGAACAGCCTCGTTAGCAGTCCCACAACACCACAGGAGGTTAAAGGTATTTGAAATGTGTCGGAGACAAATCCAAAACTCATGAAACAGTTTATATGGTGAAAACACAGAAATGCTGATTAATTGTACATCTGCTGCAAATTAAATACATTCCTCTTGTGGTTGTTCATTTTATTCTACATGCATAGAATGTTTTCCCACCCTGGTGACTATTACAATACACATTTTCAAACCACTAAAGAAAACAATCTTTTATTTTTTTTTTCCAATCCCATTCCACGGGTGAAGCCAATCTCGGAGGAAATGAGAGCGCCGCATTTAGTTTTTGCTTAGCTCAAGATTTTCCTACATTTCTAAAGAAAGAAACAGCATCTCAAGACAAAGAGGAAGTGATGGCAGTGAACTTACTCCAGAGTAAACTTTCTTTACTTGAGTCAGCTGTAGCAGTCTCATCTGAGTGGGTTTTCTCTTGCGTCGTCCATTTGGGATGTCCACTGTTGGCATCGGTGACCTGTGGTGATTGGTGTGAAGGGGGAGAGTCCAGAACAGCACACTTATCCTCTACTGATCTACAGACAGTTTTTCTCAAGTGGCTCAAACCAACACTATGTGAAAATGCATTTGGATCTCCATGTGATGCTCGAAAATTGTGGCCTTATTATCTTTGAAAAAGTGGAACTTTTCAGAAAAACAGTGCGACTAAGCATAGCATTAACACCAATGACCATATAAAAACCTGATCCCGAGAAGAAAACTGCAAGATCTGTTGTTTATTGTGGTTATTGTTGTCATTAAAACTTTATATCCATGGGAAGCAGATGGCTGGACAATGGTATGTCAACACTTGCCAGCAATATTGTTTCAACTATTTCCTGCAGTTTATTTACACTCAGTCTGCTGCTGAAATTGAGCAGAGGTTAAAAATTTGTCAGAGTTATGATGAAGGCCTTGTAATACTGACTTCTCTTCACAGTTTCTCTGGATAATTACCACATTCAATGTTTTGGTTTATGTGATTAAAAGAATAATTAGAAATAGAGTAACATTTAAAAAAATGTTTTCAAGTGAATAAATTGTTTTCAATTAAGTTAAAAACCACTGGGAGAGTGAAAAAATGTGTCCTTTTCTGTTTTGTGTTTGCGAGTTTTGTGTGCTTTACGCATATGAATTAGCGTAGCTGAATGCTGATAAGAAACTGGGTTTGATCTGACCGTGTCCTTCCTTTTTTCGATGTGACACTGAACAGTCCCCACTGTGTTTACAGGAGCAGGGCAGCTCGGAGGCAGCAGAGGTGTCGCTGCCTGCCATTGAGATCAGAGTGCACACACAAATTAGCACTCGCTTGCACGCACGTAAAAACAAACAGATGGAATTTAAGACCTGCAAAGTTTCAGAATGCAATCTGGTCATGCTCCTCACTTACAAATGCCACATATTTGGCCTGGCATTTAGAGTGGTGCACACATTCTTATACTGCTGGATATGGTTGACAGTTTTTGTAATGTAAGTGCAGATTAGCACACACACATACTTAGAAAGTAAATACAAAGCCTACATTCACACTTTCATTTAAGGTTCTTGTGAAATTCACAAGTGTGGTTGTTCAAATACAGTACAGATATGTTATAATAAATCCTCTAGATAAAAGGAAAATATTTAGTTCATTAGAAACCATCAGTTGACTTGTCTTGTATCATCCAAAAGCAAACATAGAACTGCTTTTCAGGTTGAGTTTTGCCTAAATCAACATGCATAATTAGATCTTTTCCTGTTTCCAGAGTCTAATAATTCTGATTAATAATTGATGCCACTGACATAGAGACAGTTTGCATTAGAAAACAAATAAAATTTCACCACAAATTGGGACCAGAAAGTAGATTTCCTGACAAAAATGACTGTCAACAGTTGCCAAGGGCTCTAAAGTGGTCTGACTGAATAACTATAAGGGTTATATGTTCAATTCAATAGGACACTGGAAGTTTTGTACTCATCTGCAATTGTGGTTTACACACCAAAACCCAGTTCAAAAACCCTGTTTGCTAACCCTGCCAAATTCAATACTGTGATAAACATCTTAACTCCAAACAGATACATCAAAATGGAGCACCAGCGGAAGTGCTAATAAAAGAGACTTGGGGTCATTGATGAGTAACCACTGTGTTTTTGTACACAATCATGTGTTTGATCCGAAGCCACTTTCAGCATCAGCTTAAGCGACTGCCAGGAACATCGCAGCATGTGCAATAGACTTATCACTTGCACTGGATTTTTCTAAAATAGGCATTTGGACAACAAGAGGACAGACAGTGCATGTCACTCTGATGCGCCTTGTGATAAAAAAAAGATGATCATAAAGCATTTTACGTAAGATGGAGATTGTACAGGATTATGATGGTGACGACTGTACGCTCTCATGCACATAAACACTCTGTTAGCAGAGAACAATGCAATAAGGCCATATGAATTTGGTCAAGCAGTGGTGGACCAAGGTTTTAATTCTGCCAGTGACTGATGTCTGTGGCCTTCTCCCGGAGGTCACAGTCTGAGAACATGCTCATCAGTAGGCTGCTAGTCTCTACTGCTGCTTTGGCTCTGATAAAAGGAGAGATGAAAGGGAAGAGGGAAGGAGAGACACAGTGCCTTGTTTCCTCTCTGCCAGCAGAGGAAATTCTGCTTGAGCAGGGGTGTGGGAACGTCAAAGCCAGCAGCTAGGGGCTCAGCGGGGCGCCGAAGGCCTCCTTGGCAGGATGCAAGCAAAGGGGATTGTGGGAAATTACACGGGATTACAGCGGGCGTCTAATGCCCTCATCCAGTGGGACATTTTCATCAAGAAACAGGGCTGTCGGACAGCCACAAAGAGAGAACGAGAGAGATGGAGAGAGAGAGGGAGACAGAACCTCAGGCAACCCTTTCTCCAACTCTGCAGGATTAGATCTAGCAGAAATCGTCTTTCTTCTCCTTTGTGTTTCTTTTGCAAGCTGGCACCTCTTTGAGCAATTGTCCAAGTACATAGAAAGAGCGGGCCAGACAATAAAAAGGAGAAGGCACACAGCGAGGACGCTGACTGGTGGAAATCCTGCTGCTTGAGTTGTGATTAGGTTTGCGGGCCCTCGGCTTACAGCACCCATTCACTTACCCTGCTCGCTCCATCACTCCACATGGGGTTTGTAACATGATTGCTCTTGTGTTTTTGGACGTTCCTGGTCACTGAACAGAACTTACTGACAACAGGTTTAATCTTAGTCCTGAAATTTATGGGCAGACATTTTTAGGATCAGCATTTCTTCCTTAATCAGATCAAACAGCTAATATAATGTTACAACCTCCGAAACAGAAACACTCACTTTGTCAAACCATAATGATAAAAAGAAACTTTCTTGGCAACATAATTATAAGGGAGCAAACATTCTGTGCCATGACCAGACAGAACAAGATTCATGGTCTGGATACTTCCTGCATATGGTCAGCCTGAAACTTTGGCATATTTTGCAACTTTGCTTTTCTGATTCTTTCAAAATACACTTGCCAATGTGCATTAGTAGAATATAAATGCATAAATGTTTTGACAATGCAGATACTTTTGTTGAAGGCTGAATTCACTAGCAGATAGGAACCATTTTTAACTATGATTGTTCTTGTCCTTTTTGACACCTTGTCCCTGTGTCAGAGTCCATTATGAACAAAGCATTAATGGCTGTTTGTCCCTCAGTCAGTGAATGTAACACCAGTAGGTGCTTTTTGCCTATCTGTACTGCCTGGTGTAGGACCTAAAAGAGTCCATAAAAGTGACAAAAAGATCCCAATCCCTGCTGCTTTTAAAGACAGGCTGTAAAATCAGATGACTTTACTGCCACTTTACTCATCCTAATGATTCAGGACATTTTAACACAGAGGAGAGGGAAGAAAAGCGTGCTTTAGCTTACTTTTCCTACGGTTTGGCAAAAGGGAAAAACAGGAAGCCACTGTCTTTATAAGGCAAAATAAAACCTTAATGGCCTTTTTAATATTTGGGTTGCCAGGTGCTGCCTACTCTGGCATGCATTTTTCTCTTGATTTTGCCTCAGCCCACTCACTATGGGCCTCTGCTGAATGCTGTGGGAGAAGCCACTGAGAAGCCATTCACTAACCTTGTAGTGGTTTACATGCCCATTAAATCGGGCTTAAACAGGGCCTATATAGACATGACTGCTTTGTGTAATTAGTCGTGGAGGGATAATTGCAAGGTCACTGAGTGTTATTGTTGGCAATCTGATTAAAAATGCTTCATTTCTGGCCAGCCGCTAACTAATAGGATGTTAGACCTTGAGAAATAATAGATTAAGATTTTGCCTTTCCCACAATGTTCTGTTTCAACCTTTGCCATGGGTTTAAACAACGCCATCCCTACATCTTCTATTTTAACCTACTTTTGAAAACTTAATTTATATTAGAGGATCAGATTGTGACTATGCTGGGGAGGGTCTATGTGCCAGTGTTGTAACAGACATATTTCATCAAGACACAGAGGATTCACAGCAGAACTGAACAGTAAATCTAACTCCAGAGGGCTTCGAAGTCCTATTGATACAATGCTCACATTAGGATTTTACCCTCCCCATTTTCTTTTTTTGTAGTTTTTCCCTCTAAAAATACACCTGAGTCGTATGTAACTCATACATATTCTGCCTGTTTCTACAAAAATCACTTTGGCATTCATGTATATAAATGATCAATGAGCCCATAAACGTGCAAGTGGTGAAATACACTCAACGTTAATTCCATAGTATACTGTCGCCTCCTTATGAGCTTTTGCTTAAGCACAGCATGGCCCATAAAGCTGTACTTTTAACACCACAGATAGCATGCTGCACTGCCAACCGACACAAACTCGAGGTCACATGATCCCAGTTTACTAATCCTTCCAAGAATCAAGAACTGCAGGCCGCAGGACTTTCCAAAGCCCTAATATGAAATGGCCACAAATAAGGACATGGTACAGGCAGTCTCAGTGTTTTAACAATGTTTAAAGACTGTGGTTTTTCTGTGTCTCCTCAGCACTCTTTGAGTCTTTTTAGCCTGACCCCTCCCTGCTAGTCCCCCATCTCCAGGAAGCTCCAAATCCTCCTTACAGTTTGAGCAAGTGGTGTACAAACAGTGATGAATAGCTTGTATTTCATGATGCATAACAAGAGTGGTTAGTCAGGGAGCTAATTACTCTTTTTGAGAAGTGTGGGGAGAGACCACAGGCTTTGTCAGATAGAATTTTGCATTTATTGTTCGGATTTAACCTCAAGTAACCCACAGCAGGCATGGGAACTATAAAACCATGCTATGTGTTTGTACAGATTTGTATTCAAATAGCGCACGTTTTTCTTCTTTATTTAGGTATTTCCTTAAGTACTTCTTTGTTTTCAGTCACATCAGTGACTTGGTTACAACACTGAAAATCCAGTTTATGTGTCAAGTATCACCTAGCAATAAAATAAACAATATGACTCTAAAAGTACTTCCCTGCCTGGTTTATAATATCAGCAACAGCTTTAATCATGAACACACATATCTTTGCCTTCATCTATGCCCCCTCTGATACCGGAGGAGTTTCACACATTGAGTCTAAAACTATGTCATTACATGCTGCTTTGCATTGCTGCTGAGAGGGTGAGTCATATTTGTGCAACAATCTCGAAACAGGAAATAGCACACTCAGCAATGAATTAAAGGGGAGTTAAGTTCAAAGCTCCTGTAACTATGGAGATTTTTTTATCAGTTGTGTAGATGAGAGGAGTATGCAAATAAATGTTAGTCATAGTTATAAAAAAAAATAATAAAAGATTATAAGAGGTTGCAGTGAGATTGTAGCTATGACAGACTTTGACACAGTGAGATTACACCCAGCCACCAGTCAGTGAACTAAATATACTGCTCGTCCAGTGAAAAATCAACAGTGTCACAGCTGGCAGGCTGTGTGTATTGCCAAGACAACAGTCAAGCTCGATAAACAAAACTGCGCTGACCTACACACACATACTCCTACCAGACGCCCACTCACACATATGCATACGCACCCCACCAATCCACTTGTCCTCTTGTTTGCATTCCCTGCTGCATGACATCACCGCTCGGGGTCAAAACACCATGAGCTGATTGGTTGGCTGTGGCAGAATTGCTGATCAGGTCCAAAGATCACAAAGTCGTGCCAAGAGGTGACATCAGTGTGTGGAGCTTAGCCAATGGCCGAGAGATGCCAGGATGACTCTAAAGCAACATCCTATTTACACATACCCACAGACACACAAAGCAAAGCAAAGCGGCTTTCAGCAGAGGCATCGTTCAGTGTGGCCCTTCACTTCATCTAGCTCATATGTTGAAGAGGATGTGTAGCAGCTGAGAGTGACTTATGTTGAAAATAAAAAACGTGCTGTGGTTGAGCTTTGGGTCTCTGTTTCCCATTGACTTCCCTTATTTATGATGTTGACAACATGGTGTGTTTTAACCCCCAAAACATATGTCGGCAGAGTGTGTGTCTATTTACTTCATATGCTTAAAACAACAGATTACTGAGTGATTATGTTAAAGCAGGACAAAACCAGATGAGGGGTCTGTATTGGTTTCATCACGCTGATATTTCTGAAAACCTGCATCAGCTGAGTAACTTTAGGCTTAGATTTCAGTGAGATTTGGATTTCTTCCTGCTTCTTTTTACAGAGAAGATCTGTCAGCAGAATTAGCTGTACAGATGGGCGACATACTATGCAACACATCTGTTAAGGTTAGTCTCATCAGCACTTTTGAGCTTGAAAACAATACACATAATGATTGAATTACTTAAACTGATTATTGCCAATGCATTCTTCAGTCTGTACCTTCTTTTAGTTGTGTTATTTGCTTCTTTTCAAGGTTTTTTTTCCAATTCATGTCAGAAAAATCTCTATTTGATTATTTACTACACTCTTAAAAGAGGGTTTAATTACCTCCTACGCATAAATCTATGGTAAGTGTCCATATAAGGCTGTAAACATGTGTGTGAGAGTATTGTGGCTCATATGTGAAAGGAATCTAAACTACAAAGAGAGACATTACAAGTGAGTCACCTCTTGATGGGCAGAAGTCCGTATACATTTACTCCTTGCAAGCCAATTCCTGGAAAAAAGCCTTTATCAGCTCAAATGAGGTCTGTTTTCCATTCTGATCTGTTTGATTTTTCATTAGGAAAAGAAAAACTCATTCCCTCCTCAACATGACATTGATGAATCATTTGTCTTTGAAATGGTGGTTAACAAACTTTGACAAACCAGACTCCTGGAGAGCTTCCCACAGAAACTCCCAGGGAGCTCAACAGGAGGCCACATTTACTGCTTTAGCAATGTGGATAAAAGCTGGTCCCAACGCTGCCTCTGTAAGACTCCACAAAGACACTTGGGGTTAAGCCTTCCTCAAACTTGACTGTGTTTGGAACAAAAGGACAGCCATACCGTTTTACTGACTGTTTACAATGAGCAGCGTACTCTTTAAACTCTGTAATCTACTGTCCTCTATAGGAATAGAAACCTAAATGCAAAGACAGGATAATACATGCTCTGCGCCTTAGAATCATTCCCATTTAAAATCATGACCCTGTTGACCTGAAATGGGTGAACTCCATAAGTCCATCTAACACAAGGGGCTTTTTTTTTTCTTTTGAAATACATATTTAAAAAGTGACATTTGGGATTTGGGGATTTTGGTAAGCCAGTGTGTTTTCTGGCCCTGTCTGTCCCTTCCTCTGATACAACAAGGAAAGATTAAATTGTCTGTAAAGCTCTTATAGTTTAGGGACTTTCTAGTCTTAGCTGTGTATCAAACCGGATCTTTGTTACAGTGAAGGCTGGAAAAGGAGGGGGTTTCAGTAGCACCTACTATTAAACTCGAAATGCCACTGCAAAGATGGACCAGAAATTTACTTCCTCTTTTAGCTTTCAGCTTCCTGTATTGTCAAACCTAGTGGGGGTGTTAAACAGTGAGCAAGAGAAATACAAAATCTAAACAGAAAGACTTCACTCATTAGCAACTGATAGATGCTTTGCCTCAGATTCCACAAGAGAAGTCATTGTTGAGGGCTGCGGGAAGCACAGTGTGCGGTAAGTCAGGAATTGGTGAATGACAGAGCTTAAGAGTAGGCTTCTGTTAGTCATTGTACATTACCGTCAACACATCTGACTGCCTGGCACCAATTCCACTGTACATGAACAAGCGTGAAATCCCATCAGACAGTACAATTGTGTCTCATGCACTCTCATATATAAACACAGTCATGTCACTTACACCACCCCCTCACCCCCCACATCCTTTCCCCTGTACAGACTGGTTTGGCTGGTGATACATCACTTAGTTGGCAGCGACAGTGGGAGGAGTCTGTGCCCTCTTGTCTGTTTGGTGAATAGGGTTGACTCAGTTTTTGTTTTTTTTTTCTCACTCTGACCTTGGTGGTTGCTGCAGAGGAGAATGAACTTGTAGATAGCTCTGTGGTAATTAAAGTCTGGTTTATTTGATGTCTGTGTGGCTTACACATTATGTAATCTAATAAAGTTAGCTATGTATTTCCTGCCTTTCCCTACACTGTAACCACTTTGCTTGAGAATGTGTCTATTCTTGCTCGTTTTGATGTTTTTTCTTAAAACTTTGGGGAACTTTTTACATCCTTAGTTTAAAAATCTGAGAATTATCCACAAAAACACACAATATGTGTACTATTTGGGTGGAGAACAGGATGTAAATTCCTCTTTATGTCAAGAAATCCTCTTGTTCCCAAAATAATACTTTTCCCCAGAGGGGGAAAAAGTCCACACATTCTTGACACAAGTATAATCACAGGAAAAAAAAATACTCTTGCTTAAGAAGAGATACTAATTCTACTTCTCTGCTTTAATACAAATACAAAAACAGCAGCACTAAAGTCTACTCTGAGGGTAAAAGTAAAAAGTGTTTCTGTATTTCAGCTGTTTCTGTGAATGTCACATCATCTGTGTTGGGGTTTGTTCCCTTGGATTTCTTATTAAATACATATAAATATAACCTTTTCTCTGTGGTCAAGTCTCCCTCCCTTGTCTGTTTTGTCTTGTCTTGTCTTTGGCATCAATACACATGATATGTACTATATACCATGTTCCTGTTGATTAAAATCAGTCTCAATATTTGGAAAAATATCTATGACATGACCCCCCTTTAATGTATTAAAACTGAAGATATTTGTTGGCCATGAAAGTAAAAGCTGAAGTAATGTACAGATACCTTAAAAATCTACTATTTGTACTTCATTACTTCCCACTTTATGTCATGTGTCTGTGTATTTTGTTTTAATTTTATTATTACTTCATTATTAAAAAAAAAAGTTTAAGTTGAAATTAAAATAAATGAATACACAATATGAAACTGAATGTTTAAATTACCCATCATGTAGCAACAACCCTTCATGTGGACAAAACATCAACAAAACCCCTACAAAATATTCTGTAGAATGTTGTGGTGAAGCGTTTGCCCGTAAGCGTTAACTCTGTCTACAGTGGAACAGGCAGAAGCAGCTACCACTGCATCAAAGGCCATTCACACTTCTCTTTTTTAATTTCCAGCTCAGTGGAAATTTTCTGGCATTTCCTTATTGATGTTATTGCGCAGAAATGGAAAATCTGCATTGAAACAGATGAACAAAAGCTTAACAAAGACATTAAACTCTGCAAATTCAACTTATCTCCTGGGATCAAAGGCTTCATTATTTTCACAAATCAATTAAAACAGCTTGCAGAGACTCACTGCTGAGCTGATGAACATTATCCATCACTGTAAATGAGACAACTTAATTTGTTCCTCACATTTTTCCCTTTATACATTGATTGCAGTTACAAACCTATCAACAATGGTGTAATATTACTGGAGCTGAATAAGAGCAGGTTATTGCATATCTCTGTCATATAAGTCTTGTCATGTTGCCTATTTACTGAAACTAAAAGTAAATTCTACAGTGAGAGCTGACTGAAAATGAAAAAATAGTTCCATTAAATGTGATAATTAGCAGCTTGGTGAAGTACTGTTAGGAGAAATTACTAGCTGTCTCTTTTAACATGATCGATGGCGTCTGTTAGCACAGCACTGTGTCTCTGTCATCGATTTTAATAGGTTTTGAGGCTGGCGTCTTTGTTGGCAAACAAACCTGCAAAACAGGCAGCACTTGGCAAAGATATACATTACTTTTTGGCTGTTTCTATTATTTTCTACAGGCCAAATGATAATCATCTGAGAAAACTTTTCTAGGGATGTGACATTTATCAAAACCTGATTCTTCCATGTTAGATAAGCATTAGATTACCTTCAGGCAGCTGGCCATTACATTATAAACTCATAGACTCTCCTGATATTTCTGGCACCATATACAAAAAAGTTTTTTTATCTGTGTATGATAAAATCTGTGCCTTTATATGGTTTTACCTGCAATGATTAACAGCATGCTAAAGCTACACTATAAAATATTTATTAAACACCCTACAGTCATCGCTCACCTTAAGTTCTGAGAGTGATGAATGCTTTCAAAGGAGCTGTTTTTTATTCAGCACTGAGTGTGGAAAGGCCTGCAGCTCTGCAGTCAGCAGTGACTGATCTGGGGCTGCCTACAAAATGTCCCTGTGCACAGACTTTGAGCTGCAAATACTATATTGGCAGTTAACGGAGTAACTCCCAAGGTGTTTAGTGTATTGTGTGACACCTGCTTCCATGATAACGTGGTTAAATGGCTCTTGTCAGATATTTTGATGTGAACCTATTTGAAACTATGCATTTATACCGCCAGTAGCTTGTTTTGTTCTAACATGTTATACATCATGGCATATTGAGCGTCTCTGTGGTTTTCTTTAATTATTTTTTTTTTTATATTTAATAACACAGCCAGCTCTTAAAGGAGTGATATTTAGCTTTTTTAAAATAGAATTATGCATTTTAAAACATTTTCCTGTGGTCTACATAAACTGGAAATGCTATATTTGGGTCTAAATTCTTCATTAATTCAACTCCAGGTCCATCTTTAACCCTATTTCTGAGTAATGACACAAGAAAGGTTGTTTTGAGCGCTGGCCCTTTAAATGCGAATGAGTCACTTCATTCCCCACCCCCTCCACGTTGTTGGCTGTGCTGCTCTGTCCTGTTCAGCCGCTTGAGTTTGTTAATACAACCAACTGAACATTTTAGGTGATTGGCTCGAAGTTTGGACACATTTTCAGTATGGACTACAACTGCTGCTGCTGACAAACAGTAATGTTGTACTGGAGAAATGTTCATCGGAAGTCTTGACCTTTAATGTGCAAATGTCATAAAGTAACTAGTTATAAAACGTAACAAATTAAGAAGGAAATGAAACAGGTTGTAGAAATCCACTCGATTTTTGCCAAAATGAATCTAAAGATAGCTTTGTAGCACTGGAGGGTTCAAATTCAAACTGTATGAACTATTAGAGTCCAAATACACAAATAAATGAACCAAAGACTAATAAAAGTGGGTATAACAGAATATGACCCCTTCAGAGACTTCTACTTCCTCTGCCTCACCTAAAATGGGTTGTAGTGGTGGCACAAATGGAATGTTTCAGAGGCTCCGAACCTGAGACAGAAAATAGATAATAGGGAAAAAAGCGTGCAATGGGTGATGTGTGAGTTTTCCATCAGTCTCTATCTGACCCAGCCCGCTGTCAGGTTTCTTTTGTCTGTTGAAATGGCCTCACACACATAGAGATGCGTGCTCACTTTAACTGTGGCAGATGTCATAAGGTGACAAATACTGTCAATATGTAGAATAAACTGCCTGCTCAACAGTGACAGCTTTTTTCTCTCTCTCTTTGTTATATTTTGAATATTTTATTTCAACACAAGTTGTGGGAGTCAAAACACAGCTGCATGTATCTGCATCATGCTGGAATTTAATCTAAACTGCATTACGCAGCCCTGTGTTTTTTGAACAGGCTTTGATATCGAGAAGACAGTGTAGTGTTTTGACAGCTTTCAGACCGTGATGGAGAGAGAGAGAGAAAAAAAAACAGGGCAAAGGAGTGAGATGGAAGAGAAAAAAGGAAGAGGGGGGAGGTGGGTGTGGCAGAGAAGGAATCCTGAGCTGCTCAATGTCACACTAGGGAGAACTGCAAGAGGAAAGAAAGGGGATGGGGGAGGTTGGACGGACAGGCTTATCAGTGTGTTTGTGAAGATAGAGTGGAGAAGACCGGCTGCCTGAACCACAACAGGATGGAGATGTAATCCAAAGAGAAAAGATACACCAAAACACATACAAATATAATAGACTATGTGCTGTATGTGGACACACAGATTAAACTCCCCCTGCCCAGCTGTCTCTCTCTCTCTCTGTGTCGCTCTTATACACATGCTCACATTATATCTAATAACAGTGCAGAAAGGCTCGGGGTGTATGGATATTTAATGAAACGCCCCCACTCATCCTCCACTAAATCTGCTCACAAGCATGGGAGTCCAATGGAGGAGGAAGAGGAAAGTAGGGCACGTCTGCAGATTTAATGAGGCAAAAAAAAAGCACTGTATGACAAGCTTATGTTTTCTCCTCCAGCAGAGCTACTCTCTTCAAAAGACAGACTTCATTCTCATCTGACTTTCCCTGCCAGCCACAGAATGCAGCATTATTGAGGCCATCATGTACAATTTCTTTCAATTGCAAACATGGATTTTTTGTGGATAGTTACAGCGGGATAGGGGCCAGACAAATTAGTCCCATCTAGTGCATGTCACAGCAATCACGTTTGATCGTTTTTAGAATGTAATCCCATTGAGTAGGCTTACAGTGCATTAAATCTCAAACCCCTTTTCATTTCCGATGTGTATTAGGTCGGGTCACAATGGCATGTTGGGAGACAATTATTCAGACATCATTAACTCAAGAATTGTTGATCCTTGTATTTGGATGTAGAGGGGGGGAAAAGACCAACTCTAAAACACTGGATGGGAAAAAAAGGAGGACAAGTAAAGGAATCCAATTAGAATAGAAGTGCAAAAGTGGAAACAAAAGAAGTTTTCAGAAGTTCATTAGCCCTGAGGGTAACCAGCCTGAGGGTCCATGGTGCTAGTCCTTACATGGCTTTCTCCAATCCAGCCACAGAACTCTGAAAGACACTATTTTAGTAAGGATGTGCTCAAGTTAATTTCACCTGAGGGGATTCTCGTTGCTAAAACGGGCACACACACAGACCCTCTGGAATGGCTAAACACTCCAAGCACACACCCACAGATACAAATCGCAAATGCGAACAAATATAAAGTCTTCACCACAAGTTGCAGACACTTAAGAAGCAGTCTGGACTAGTGCACTCAAGATTCAAGTGTACAAGAGCAGCCATGTACCCAGAAACAGCTGAATATGTGGCTAATTACATCCTGAGGTAGGTCACAACTCAGGTTTTTGTGCTCCCTCATAAGACCTTGTTTACTATTCGCAGCAGTTTTCTGCCTCATGCTTTAAGCTGTTTTACACCGAGTCATTGTATCTATAATTGAGAACGCGGGTTGTTTTCAACAAGGTCACCATGTTTTACTGACCCAGTGTGTGGTGAGAGCTGACATGACTCAGATATTTGTTGAATAGGTGTTAGTAAAGACAGACTTTTCCATGGCGGCTGTCAATCTGTTTGTCTACATTCTTACCGCAGGGAATGACAGTGTGACAGTATGTTTTGTGGTTTATGGTGACATTGGTTTAAAGAAAAAAAAGAAAAAAACTTTTAAATTTACTTTTAGAAAAGTAGACATGTTTAAAAATGATGAACCTGATTTTTTTTTTTTTTTTTTTTTTTTTTTTTGGAATAGGTGCCAGAGAGGAAAAAGTTAATATTTCACCATCTGCTTCAGTGTTTTTATTTCCATAAGATTCGATTCCTTCCGTCTCTTAGAAGCAAAAGTCTTTGAAACCATCCCTGAATGAAACTAGCTCTGCTGCATTAAAGTCCAGCATTTCTTTTTCCACCTGTAAAAATGGCCTGTTTGCCTGTGTGTTTCTTTCCCCTTGTCTCAGTTTGAGATGAAAAATGCTTCTCATCTTATCACTTCGCTGTTAAAAAGTCTTTCATTTTCACCCCGGGCAGAAGAAGTGTACAGGTAGTGAAGTGGAGGCAGGGAATGAAAGACAGACACTGCTCAGAGTGCATTTGATTGTCTGTCTGATTACAGCTAGCTGCTCCTGGTGGGAAGGCTTCATGTTCCGATTTTTTCTCAGACACACACATACACACACACACACACACACACACACACACACACACACACACTACTGAGTTCATTAGAGGCTTGCTAAAATCAGACAGTTGGATCATCATAGCTGGGACGTGGTCACACCACATCCTCAAAGACACTCTCAAAAACTACTGGAGACATGCTGGCGTGTAGTTGCCTGTGCTTTCCAAGTAATAATGCTTTGAAATAATGTATTCAGTGCCTTGTGGGGCTGTGCAAGTCGAAGCACACTAGCGTTTCTCATGCAAAAAGTACATGCATATTCTATACATACAACTGTTGTATTGCCAATGGTTTTTTTTAAATAGTTCTTCTGTTTACTTCACATGGACATGGATGGATGGTGTCTCTCTCACTGGTAGGGTCTGAAGGAGAGGAAGTGTGTGTGGAAAAGAGGGTGATGTGTGGGAGTTCAGGGCCCCTTCCATGCCATCGTATCCCCAGGCATTCATTACACAGACTGTGTAACCAGATAGCCTTAACTGGACCTGTGTCGCCATCATAATTTGGCTGGCATGGTCATTCAGGCACGGACGTACACATAGGGGCACGTATATTTATGTTTTTTTTTCCAAGGTGGACAACAGTGTCAAATACCGGAAATCAAAGAGACCACCAACAGATACTTGGAAAGTAACAGTATTTGTTGTATATATAAAAAAAGACAATCTTGGTTTTATTTATGAAAAACTCCAACACCAAATTTCATTGAAATGTTTTCAAACAGTCAAATCACATAATGGACAGAATAATAATATTAGAACGCAATACAAATAGTCATAAAAATACATATCGAATGTGATAATCATGAGCCAGTCCCTGATATATACTGTTGCTCCTCATGTAACCATGTCACCTCTTCTCCTTCACTTTGTCCTTCCTCCTTTTACCACCTCTAATCATCACAGCCAGCCACAGCAAGTTTATCACCAGTCCGATGTGGTTAATGAGAGATGCGAAGTGCCAACGAGGTAAATCACTTATCGCTGGGTTGTGCTGGCACAGTGACAACGCTACTAATGCCAGCCTGTGCGTGCGCACAGTTATTTATTTCAAGGGAAAGACACTAAAAAAGAGAGAAGGGGAGAGGAAGATGAAGAGAAGTTCATTTCTTTTGTTAGCAAATGAGTCATACCAGGAGGCATTGTATGCTCCTAAAAGTTATGTTCATGTAAAAAAAAAAAAAAAATTTCCCTAGAAGTGAAACAAGATTGAAATGTGTGAGGACCTTTCCTTATGCATGCCCTTGCCCCTACGTCTGTGATTAAATAGGGCCACACAGCTAGGAAATGAGTACACTGAGTAATACTGTGGATGTATTGATTTTCTGTCTCTGATTCCCTCGTCTCCTCCTCCTCCTCCTGCTCCTCTCCACCATCCCCCAAGAAGGAAACCTCGTCTGAGCCTGTATGAGCCGCTGTATGTGAGGCGCTACTGGAGGCCTGAGCTGACAAGCTTCTCCACCCCACACCAAGGGAAGGGGGGTTACTGGTGGAGCTCTCAGAGGTTCCAAGACGTGGGATCTACATGGAGGGACACTCGAAGACGCCGTGTGGTCTTCCCTGGTAACACTGGCTTCTCTGATGTACCCTCCAGTCAGAATGCAGGCTACTGCCACCTCCATCCCACCTTGGTGTGAGTATATAGATAAGACATTGTAATGCTGCTGTACACTCTGCACATGTGTGTGTGTGTATGTGTGTGTGTGTGTGTGTTAACATTGTCCTTCTGGAGAGTTTTACCTCAAACAAGTCTCCCTTTAAGTAGAACTTGGTTGTCAGCACTCCGGGAGAAGCAGACGACAGACCGGTTAGTACTCAATCAGCACTCTGTGGGCTTATCAGCGTCCAGGCGTGGAGCCACAGTCAGGAGCTCTCCTCACGCTGTCACCCTGCTTGTATGTCACCAAGGACACACTTTCACACAGGGTACATTAGGCCTGTCAAAAAGCATGTATGTGGACAGGGTCACCTCCTAACCTGAAAGCACTATTCCCTACCTCCTGTCGATGCTGTGGTCATCAGTAACAAATACCTGCCAGGCAGTCAAGAAATAATGCAGAGTGAAGGTTCAGCAAACCATGATAAAAAGACATATGTGGCTTTGTCAAATTCCATAGTGATAAATCAGACTATGTTATCTAGTGGATTCAATAAAACCTTTTCCAAATTGATCAAACCATTTTTACATCAATACTTTGTGTCAACCTATTGTACTCCTTAGTAAATAACTGAATAAGATAATGTGCAGGAAGACAGCCATCATTTCTGCAACAAGGGCCAGGTCACTGTGCACTCCCTGCACACCACAAACATAAAACATGTACTCATGTCACTCTAAATCGATTTCAGTGTCAACCTGACTCACCAGAATCTGTTCTTGAAATGATGGCACACCTGGACATGGATGCTGATGTCAGTGTTACAGATTTTTTTGTTTATTGTTTCATTACATCCATTTAATTTTGTTGAATTGTTACAACAATGCAATAAAAAACACACCATTCTTACTATTAACGATCAATTATTCTTGTAAAGTATGAAGCATCACAGAATTGTTGTATTGTGGTGCCACCGTAACCATGGTGATCATCATTCCGTGACATTCCCACCCCAACTGTAGCCACCCCCACTGACACAATGCCACTGTACATCCCCATAACCTTGCCCTCTACCTTATTATGTCCTCCTAACCCCTTCTGCTACCCCAACTAACCCCCCAGAGGCTGATACCCCTGAGGACAGTGACCTAAATAGCTGGGCATAGTAATGGCCTCCACGCCCCTCAGGATCTTGTTGTCACGACAGCTGAATGTTTCTGACTGACTGGATTGTCCCTTACACACATACACATCTGATTTTTACTGCTCTGTTGACTGAAGAGAACGGTATAAAAGCGAGGAAAGGAAGTAAGGGGGATGAAGAGGTGTGATGTATATTAGGTTTGATAGAAGGAAATGAAACAAGTGAGGTGGCCACCCCATCACCGAGAAGCATTTAACTACAGCAATCCACAAAAAAAAAAAAAAAAGGCTTCTCCACAGGGTAAAGAATAGGGAACAGATAGAGTGAGGGTAAAACATAGTACAAGTTGGGACCCAGAGGGAAGGTAACACAAGACAGGGGAGGCCCGGGAGAGCACAAATGGCAAAAGAGAAAGATAAAGAGAGACACTTTAAATGGAAAGAGATGGTGTTGAACGAAGAGGAGAAAGATTGATGGAAGAGAGGAAAAAGGAAAGAGTGAAAAAAGAAAAAAAAGTGGGAAGAGAGAAAAAGCCAGGGGGCTAATGGGCTCGTGGCTAATCAATCCTGAGTGATGGCCACTTTAGAGTGGGCCAGGCTGACAGATGGAGACCATCCCTCTGTTTTAGCTCTCCCCTGACTCCCTGGCTCCTAACTCACCACACTGGAGCAAGGCATCCAACCCTTCGACTCCACCCCAGAGGGCATCTGACATCACATACATGTAACGCACATATGGACGCACACTTAGCCCCGCCAGCGTCTGTCAGATCTGTCAATCCATTTATCATGTTAGAAGCGGTAGTGTTCCGGGCCTATGTGGAGAACGGCAACTGTTATTTCTGACATGGATGAGTTTAAATGAGTGCAGCATCAGTTGTAGATTGATTCTACATAAGGATTGATCGGACTAAATGAGCGCTAGGATCAATGGCTCGAGATGGGGAGGGAGGAGTTTGACTGAGTAACTGCTCAGACAACCACAGGGTACTTCTGTGCACTTGCTTTCAGTACAGAGAAAAACTGTTCCATCTATTTAGGATTACTGTATAAATCAGAGTGGTGCCACTACAGCAGGAAAGACACACATTTTCCACATCGCATCCAGAGTGTGTGGACAGAAATGGATGGAAGGAAAATGAATGGAGAGTGGAGTGAAACAATTTAAAGGGAGTATTTTTTCTAAATGTGCTGGGACACAACACAATTACCAGCATAGATAGAAATCCTCCTCCTATTTGTATTTCACCTATCATTACAAGTATGTTCCATATATTACAGGTTGTTTACAATCTGGTATTGAAACCAAACCAGGGTCCAAAACAGGGCCAAACAAGAATGCAGTGTTATAAATGGATCACTATTGGCACTGTTAAAAAAGGTTTAAAAGGAAGATGGTACAATTCAGTGACAGGTTGCTTGGGCAGGGAATGGATGGAGAGCTCCTGTCAGCTTCTGAATGACAGCATGAGGGAGAAAGGACCCAGATCAGTGATAGATATTCAGCAGACAGTCACTAAGGGCCCACACTCAGCAGGGATGCTGCTGCTGGGTCATGCTTACAGGCACACAAGCCTCTAATGCTGCAGTTTCAACAGCTGCAAGACTCCAGTTGCTACTGGGGGCTCATTCGTCGCTGCTGTAGTGTGCACCCGTGTGTGTTCATCTGTGCACACATGCACGTGTCACTCATGTTTTCTTTATGCGCATCAATTCAGCACTTCATAAGCCAGCTCGTCGTTCGTTTCTGTCCTTTGCCTGTCCTCTTGCCAGGGAATGGCTCTGTTTTCCCCACCCAGCTGTCATGTCAACAGTCAGTCATCCAGCCGGTAAGACATTTAGTCAGGCAGCACTGCAATTCTTCCCTTAAACCTCGCTGGGGCTTAGATCCTTCACTTCCTGAGCCATGGAAAAGGGTCAAAGCACAAGCCACAGATGGCAGAACCCTGGCTGAGCTTTGGAGAAATCCAACTCTGCTTAGGGGTGGAGAGCTAGAGGGTCGAAAAGGCAGAGAGAGGGGAAAAAGAAATGGATCTGGCTGGAAATGAAGGAGGAAACTGAGCAGAGACAGGCCGTTTGTTTCCACAACCCAGCACACACAGACTGGAACACATCCATTAGGATTAAGCCTGGAACTGTATTTCTTTACAGATCACCAGTCGCTCTTTCAAAGCATATTCATTTTCATACCTATTCATAAGTTTAACAGACTTGACTCTCTGGTGATGTATGCCGGTAGGATCATAAAGGAAAGGGCCCTATATGTCTTTCAAAATGGTGAACAGCAGCTTTGAGAAAAGAAGCCTCTAATCCACTGACATTTTGAAGAATACAGTCTGGCCTCTTGGTGCTGTGAGAAAATCACCTGCTGAGCTTGGTAATTGAATGACGCTGTTCTACTATTATTATCCCAGTTCACCTCTGAGAAGCTGACATGCTCAATAATGAAGTCTTTGGTAATTAAGTTAGCTGATTAGGGAGCTGATATATAATTAATTTCACAAGGAAAAGTTATGAGTATTAGCTCTATTTCGTTGGTAAAACCCTTATGGTCTTAGAGATGAAAAAAAACCCTGTATTTGTGACCCTACTGTCAAAGAGGTCAGATGTCAACATCCTCACTAAACACAGAAGTGGATGATTCTCTACTGACATTAGAGTGAAAAATAAGATGAGTTTTGATATTTTGTTACTCTCCTGCTCTTGATTATGTATACTTTAAATGGAGAAATGACTGGATGGTTTGAGACATCAGTTTGTCATTAATAACTGAGAATCAGATAAGTGGGGTGCTAATGCTTGACAAACATCCTTTTTGTCACACCCTCTCCGCCAATGACCCAGTGAAAGACGACTCCAGGCGGCAGAAGGCAGCATGCAGAACAGGTGACAACACAGCCCTGGACCCTCCCTGAGACAACCAGCCAGGCTCAGTTTACTGTAGAAAGTCACACAGCAGATGGTGTCCAAGGAAGTGAATTAGCTCGGAGAGGCCGTGTCCACGCGCACCAGATGGGGGTAGAAGAAGAGACAAAGAAACTAGGGGAGAAAAACAATGACATAAAGACTGAACAGCCAAGGTGGGAAGGAGGGGTGGGGTGAGGTGGGGTGGGGAAGCTTTGTATGGGCTCATTTGTTTGTTTGCTCATGTGTGTTTGTGTCTTTGTTGGTCCAATCATAGCGTTGGCCAAGTTCGTGTGCCTGTCGACTGCGATTATCCCCATTCAGCGACTCATTAAAAGGCCACGTCTCATGTCTAACACTTCTCATTTTGATGATAATTTTACATGTGTTATGCAAAGCAAGCTGGTCAAACATGTTAACTTGTGTTTTGTTTTCTGTTTGAAAAGGTGGCGATACCGCTGGCAAAAACTGAGGGAGAGAGTGCCTCAAGTGCTGAAAAGAAGAGAGTAAGAAAGTGAAGCCAACATTTTGAGAATTAACAGCGCTGTTTTCCTAAACCTGTTTCTAATATGGTTTTTCTCCTCGTCATTTTCTCTTCCAGTTACTTTCTTGTCCTATGAGGTTTCTGTCATTTCTCAGAGCGAGAGTAGAGCGCTGATATGTGATACGTACATATTATACGGGTGACAAATCGCTCTTTGGAAAACATAAGTGACTGCTGCAATTTGTGTTGGAGCTGGAGGGAAAAAGCCATGTTTTGGTCAAGGTAATCTCACAGTGTCAGTGATTCAGGAATGAACTCTGGAATGTTAATAAGGGAGAAAAAAGGGCAACACGACTCAAATGCCACACAGATGTGGCCTATCAGTGATGCAATCTCGCAAGGAAATGAGTTGTAGCCCTTTCAGCTGTAATAATTGTGTTGGGAGCTGGTAACTTTATGTATGGACTGTACACAAGGCTGTGAATAGAAATATCAGAATAAAGTTGTGCTGTAACCTAACTCTGAAAATGTTCCAGGCTATCTTGTTTTTCAATCTCTCTTTCTGTTCACGCCCCTCAACAGCCCATCTGGCTGTGATTATTGGCCGTGGCCTAATCCACCACTGTGTCCCTTTTGACACAATGGGGAGGGCCAACTCTGTTGTCTCACCCATCCTTCGTCTTCTTTGTCCTTTTTTCTCCCTGTCTCTCTTTCTTTTAGGTACACTCTCGCTCCTTCTGTCTTTCGATCTCTCTGTGTTTTACCTCTGTTCTGTTTCTCCTCTTTGCCTGGCTGCGGCTGCATCTGTCACTAGCCGAGCGGCAAGAGCCTGTGTGGCACAATGCCAATGCTGACAGCTGGCAGAGTGAAAGAGAGAGAAAAATAAACGGCGGAGGAGAGAGGGCAAAGAGAAAAAGAGAGATTGGGGGGGTGGGGGGTGGTGGAAGGGGGAGTGAGGTCGATAAATATCAACAAGAGTCGAAAATTCCAATATCACCTCTCTGACTGCACACAGGACTGCAGACGTAGCAGAGCAAATCAATGACAGAGTGACAGACAAACAATATTAAGAAGTGATCCAAAAAAAAAAACTGGGCGAGGAAGTGAGAGGCAGAGCACCTTTTGTCCTTTAACTTTTGGGAGATGACTCTTACTTCTCTATCCCCAAATATTTATTTCAGTTTCCCTCTGGTAATATTGGAAGTGGTTTGAAGAAGTTGGAGGACTCTCAGTCATTATGGTCTCTTTCTGCTGTCACACTTAACAAGGGCGTCCACTCAGGAAGAGAGGTCTGAGCCTACTCTGCAGCTCTTTTTCATTAACCTTTGTTTGTTTACCCGAGGAAATAGAGAATCGGCAGCTGGACTTTGTTTTGAGCTGCAGAACAGTCCTTAATGCATAACGTTTTTCTTAGTGTCGCGAAGAAAATGGGCTTCGGTGGGATGGGAGGTAGAGAGATACAGAAGGTTTTACAGTCAAGGAGAAATCCCCAGGATGTATTGCTTCACTCAACATTCCACTGAAAGGCAGAGTCCAGGCCGAGGTGGATTCACAGCAGTTGAAAGTGAGCCGAACAGGACAGGAAATCAGCACAGACATAGTACTAAAGCAGGGAAGTTACGACAATTGTGAGCTGTTATGTGTTTACATTGGTTGATACTGCGCTGTGAGTTGGTGTATTTAATAAGAACTGCCATGAGAAACTCAAACTAAAGTGGATCTCCAGTGTAAAGTAAAGGCCCAGTGTGCTAAATACTCAAAGGCAACAGATTAGAGAATCGCCCACTTTCCTGATGCAGCATCATTCTTGTGTTGGTATTTAATCCTATGTGTGGCTGGGTGACCCATCTTAGAAATATCTGCAGTGTGTTTATTAGGCAGTGCAACACTATTCTCTCACTCCTCTGCCTGCAGTGTGAAAACAACAGTTGGCATGTTTACAATTTATATATAATGACATATGAGAGGTGTAGTGGAAAAATATTTCTGTATTCTGCAGACCGGAATCTCAGGAATCACAAGGGTCCTTATTCTGACAACAGTGAAGAGGACTGCAGAGGTTTTTTTTTTTTTTTTTTTTTGGGGAGAGGAAGTGAAGGGAACAAAAATGCAGCATTCCATGAAGAAGAAGGCTCAGTGTTACACTATTTTTTGCACCATGTGATGATTGAACGTTTTACAATGAAAACAAATGGAGGCTGCCACAGAGACTAACAGCGATTTATGAGCGAGATAAGCAGCAGGTCAGTCGAGGAGAAGAAAACAAAAGGATGGAAAGTAAAATTTTATTTCCACTCGTTTCTCTTCAAGACAATATTGCTCGGAATACAAAATGGTTCAAGCACACTTTCAAAGCAATGAGCTGGACGTAGTAAGGCTGATTAAATGGTGGGGGAGGTGGGCCGAGAGAGAGAGAGAGAGAGAGAGAGAGAGAGAGAGAGAGAGAGAAAGAGGCAGTAAATTGCAATTTTTCCATCTGGAGAATGTATGTCAGTGGGCTGCACTATCTGCCTGGCCCACATCTCTCTCACTCTCTCACTTTCTCAGCCTTTGTAAGGGGAACTGATTCAGAGCACTGAAGTACAGTAGTCTGCTGCCAATGCAGCCAATTCATATTCAGTGTGCGTACTCTGCACTCTCGCATAGCACACACAGCACACACCCTCGGACTGGGTAATGGATGAATTGAAGAGGTCTATTTAGGCAGCACATACTCAGTTCATTAAAGTCACTGTGGCTCTTCTGATAATATACTATGGCTGATATGCTAAATGAAATTCATAACCTGTCATATCAAGTCAATGAAGACACTATATATATACACTTTCTGAAGCTGTGAAATTGCACTTAAATTTGATTGTTCTATCCAGTGTGTCACTATCAAAACTTCCAACCCTCTGAGAGACTTTCCACAAATTTTTCGACCGTAGACACAGGAATTTGCTCACTTTCATTAAGCCACACAGGCAATAGTGAGGTCAGTGCTGATGTTGGAGGAAGACATCTGGCAAAATTCATCACATAGATGCTTGATTGGTTTGACATCAGGGCTCCGTGGAGACTTTTTTCAATGTTAGGGACTGGGAAAACTAAGTTTTCTAAACTACACCAACTACTGTCCTTGACCTTTTGATACCCATCCTTTTCATGGAACCCTAATGCTAAGCAAATGGGTTAAGAGCTGTGTTCACCAAGAGTGATAGATATAACCATAATGATAACACTGTAAGCCTCCACATGGCTGAAGGATAACACTGTGTAAACAGTAGCTCCAGGTGTGTCTGAGCCGTAAATTAATATTGCCTGTTGTAGTAAATAAACTGGGTGCAGAATTTCTTCTCTTTATGCACAAAGAAACATAAGATGCTCTTGGTTATGGTTAGGATCTCAGAAGGTCCATAAAAATATTCCACAATACCCAACATAATTCACAACAGGTGACCATTAAATACACTCAGCCAACTTTTTATTTACTCTTATGATATATATATTCATAAGAGACAGATAAAGGAAAGTGGCATTCACTGCTAAAGGGACCTTGTTATTGTATATAATGCTTTGTATATTCTGACCCTGAGAGTGGTCTCCATTTAGTTGAGTTAGAATGTCAGCATTTTATTTAAGCTCATAATTATAGAGAACCTAAGTCTCACCCCTTTTGGTGTTCCCTATGGGACCTAACCTCAGAGGAAATATGGACAGCATCCCATGGCAAGACAAATAATATTTATATATGATGTTTATCTATTAAGACAATTTCACAAACCAAGAATGTCAAGACTAGTTTTGTATTAAACATTTCATTTTTACTTTTCTTGTCACATGTGATACACATCACCAACACCAAAACAGGTGCCGCCTTGGCACATTTTACATAAATCACAGAGATTGAGGTAAGACAAAGCATTAAAAGAGGGGCAAATAACTATTATTTGGTCATGCTGAGGCTGAAGAGACATCTTCAGTGACTTTGAATAGATCATGGAAGGAGACAGTTATAATGACGGCACCTCTGAGACCTTCATGTGTAGTCTGTCTACTTATATTGACAGTCTGATACTTATTGATACTTACTTGCAACTTTCTTGACTTTCTTAATCGTAAAATTATTTTGTCAATTGACCAATGTGTAAATGATACAATAACACAAACAGAATTAAAAAAAAAATACATCTCCCTTGTGCAGTTTTATATACAGTTTACTTTATTGACATTCGGTGCCATTAGGTGAAGGACTCTGAAGTGGATGGCCCCTTAGGTTCATTAGAAAGGAAGTGAAAGGCCAAAATCTGTGTTAAACTTAGGCTGAGGTAAAACCTAGTGTCTGTGTTTAGCCTGTGGATATAATATAATGTAAACAACATCAGTTCAATCTTGGCTCAAACTTAACCCTTGTCCTTTCTAAAGTTCAGTAGGTGCCTGTGATCTGACAGAGATTTTAATATTACCGCACGGTATACCTTTACTAGAATAGAGACTAGTCAAAACAATAAAAAACAAATCCAAGGCAAAAAAAAAACCCATAGATGCCGGAGGTTAAACAAAAATGAAAGTGCCATGTTTTACATCAACATTGGAATCAGTGGGGACATTCATTTCTATGAGTCTGTTGAGCATGATGAGGTGGGACGCCGCTCCTCATTAGCTCAAATTATTTGACCGTCTGCACGATCAATGAGACCTTGGAATGTATTTCCTGAATAGGTAATGGAATTTTAAACTTTCTAGATTATCAGCAGTGCTTGGGGGAATATCCCTGCTGGCACAAACACAATTATATGCTTACACTACTCTCTAAATTGAATTTCAGTTTTAATGAAGATGTTATTTACTTCAGTCTGATTAACCCTGAGCAAGACCACAAAGGCATCCCCAGTCTAGTAGTTTGCTTCCTTTTCCACAAGCTTTAAGCACCATTTAATATCTGAAATAGTTTGTTCTGTGTGTAAGTTTACAGCAGCAATGTTTAAGTAAAAAGGAGCTTTGCTTGTGTGGCTGTGAACTGTGCTCACATGCTGCTTCCTGTGTTGTGGTTCCAGTGCCAACAGCTGTAGGGGAAGTCAGAGGGTGTTTGTGGGTTAGGCACTTGTTTGTGTATATACATTTGTGTGTGAGCGTTCTCAGCCTGTTCCTCCACCTCCCTGCTGGGGCTGTTCTATTTCCTGGTTGCAGGTGTTGCAGTGAGATCACTTCCTGCCAGCTCCCCACTGCGCATGCATCCGTGGGCTCCAGCCATTTCCTGTCCACAGGGAAGAGGAAACTATAGGAAACAGGATGAGCATCCCGGGCAGGAGGGGTCAGAAAGGACTGAGGGAAGTGGAAGGAGGGGGTGATGACCCTGGAAATAGGAGGAGGACCATGAATATAGTACATGGTCATCAGGGTTATTGTAAATAACAAAAAAAACACTAAACTAAAAGAGCTACAACACAAACTAATAGAATTGCAGGTAAAACCAACTTTTTTTGGTTTTCTCTAAAGATAATGGCTGCTTGTGCACCAGTATAAAAACGTTAGCCAAATATATATCCTCTTATACCTGTAGCTATAGAAATTTCATCTACAATTATGCATTTTTCTATTAATCAAGGTTTACCTCAAATGACAGAAAACCAATTCTATCACCAAATGTAAATAAAAATTACATAAACCTAGAAAAGCCCTGGTGACACATCCAGGGTACTTTTGCCCAATGGGACAAGCTCTGGAACCCCGAGGATTAAGCAGTTCAGAAAATGAATGAATGTAGGAATGAATAAACCTAGAAAATTCCTTAAAAGATTAGTAAAATAAACTATGCACTAATTATGCACTTGTGAAACTAACACTACTAGAATCATAAGCCAAACTGTAATGAAAACAAGTAAAATTAAAAACTATAGTTACTATTTGGCATGTTACCCCAGGAGTTGTTTGCTACACTTTAAAATAGTAATGACTTTGAGAAGTATGTGTGATATTTAGTAAAAGAGATGTTGTCACAGTGAGTTTATTAGAGGGCAACTAAAGGGAAAGTCCAATATGACTCATCTGATGTTCACGTTTATTTTAATTCCTCTATATATTTATATCATACCAGAGAAAAACAACACTGATTAAGGTAAGTACAATAACATTAGTGTTTGTCTTCCTACAGTGGTATAAATGAGAGCTCGGGCTGAACACCTCAAAGACAGTGAATAACGTTGCCGGGATGAGTAAAGGTCAAAAGCCACAGCGATGATGTGGCGTACCCTCCTGTTTGTTTCCCGTCTTTAACTCTGTCATATTTCCTCTCACTGACAAGAAACTTCCCATCCTACCTTGAAACTCATTGTCACCCTCTGAAACTGTCAGCAGAAGACAGATGTTGTTCATGTTATACTCACATGTAGTCACACATACTGTACACACAGGCCCATTCATTACACCAGTCCGTAGGCCATGTGAAGGGCAAGCCCAGGCACATAGAGCGCTTCTGAAATTTCCGCTGCACTTTGTACCGTCTGTCTTACTCTTCTCTCCTCTAGGAAAAATATGTCTGTTGTGGAAAACATGCTCTTATGTCATCCTTTAAAGAAGGGTCTCTATGGGGGTGTTAATGTAGAAGGATGTCACTTCAGACGTTTTAGGAAGTTATTTCTTCGCCGTCGATAGAGGGTATTGTAATTTCTGCCCTTACGGTCTCCTTTAATAGCTGGTTAGACTCCAGTCAAAATAAAATTGCCAAGCAGTTCCCGAATGGGCTATAACTTTGACCCTGGTGAATCTTTTTTATTATTTTTTCTAAACGACTGCTGGGTCTGCACAGTAAAATTTGTTGTATCTTAGGGGTCACCTTAAGCATTTACTCTCTGTGAAATGTGAGCGAAAAGGAAAGCAAGAAAGAAACCTGACAAGTCACCAAGACATATGATCGGCATCTTTACAGGAAATTCTTCTTCATTTTACAGCCTATCTCAGCTCAATCTGAAGATGAAGAGGATACATGTGAAGTCAAAGGATGATCCCATTCCTATTTTTGCAAAACCCCAAACCACCCACACAGATCCTAACATAAGCCCAGCACTCATCTGACCTCTCTGACCTTTTCATATCCTGTCAGAGGTTCCTGCATCTTGGTGGCTGACACAGAGCTTCATCTGCTCCACTCATGGTTATATTCTGTGCTTTTTTGTGTTTGTGTGTCAAGATTTATGAATGAACCGACGGGCCAAGCTGGCAGAGCTTCCTGACTCACTGGCCTGTGTGTGTATGTGGATACAACTTCCTGTCAAAAGATGTGTGATTTTCCCATGCTCACACAGCTGGGCTGTGAACCGCTCAGGGAAAACACCCTTTGCAAAGGGAATGCTTCAAGAAGAGCTTAGAGCAAAATACTATACACACTCTTCTGATGTTGGGAGTAATGCTTTACAGTAACAGATTACTTTTTACTGTAAGGCATTACTTATCAATTTTCTGTAATATTTTACTTGGTACATGTTCAATAGCACTTGCATTACAACACACTTTTTGCCCATAATTTAATTGCTCAAATGGAAAAAAAAAACTGCAAAACCGTGAGACCTTAAGGAATCAAAAATGCGCCTGTAAAGTTCTATTTCCTGTTGGTGTTCAGCCAATGGGTGAAGATGTCAGAAGACAGTCCATTGGCCACATGGATGTATGCTTATTACTAACCCTAAGAAGCTAGTTAGCATGATCCCTGTGATCAGCAATGACAAGGTAAGCTAATGTTTCTATGACTAGTTAGAATTCTTTATCGATTGTGGATTTATCTACAGCATCTTTGTAAATGTTGAAAAAAATCCAAGCATTCCTGCTGGGATTCGGACATTGTAGACTGTAGCGTTACTTACTGAGCTATCCAACCACATGTACTTCAGTGCGCAAATTTATGCATCCCAAGGCTCTCCTATCTCTTGTATTGGTAACTCAACTCTGTATGTAACTCAAAAGTAACACAGGAGTCATGTAACACATTACAATTCTGAGACAGTCATATTGTAAGAGAAGGAATTACTTTTAAATAACATTAACAAGTAATCTGTAATGTTTTACAGTTTGGAAGTAACTTGCACAACACTAGTCCTGATTATGACTGAGCTACAGTATAAATCAGTGGTTCTCAACCTTTTTTGGCTTGCGACCCCATTTTAACATCACAAATTTCTGGCGACCCCAGACATTCAAACTGGATAAATATTCTTTTTCCTAATATTAACTTGTTTTTGATCATGTAATAGTTTGCTATACTATGTTGCAAATAAACATTAATTTTAGACACATTTAGTCTATATAATGTATATTATTATGGACGGAGGCAGAAAAGCCAGGTGTAGATTACTGC
>JAPQRP010000017.1:14434873-14456675 GCA_037367295.1 Apogon hyalosoma | reverse complement strand
GCTTCACAGTTTGTCATGTCTTTTATGGATTGGGATTGTCTCTCTCAACTCACCATATATTTTTTATTAGTAAGTTTTTTTTATTTTTATCAATTACTAGAAATTTCAGGTGACCCCATTTGAATTCCAGGGGACCCCACATGGGGTCCCAACCCCAAGGTTGAAAAACACTGGTATAGATCAAGGCACATATTGAGAATTAGATTGCACTATGCTCTGTTGTATTTATCCAACTGACCACGGGAGGAATAAAAGTCCCCCTTTCTTAAAACCAGAGACCCCTCTTTGGTTTTTCCACGTGTTGATTAAAGACCCAGAAGTACGTGAGGAGTGAGACTCAGGGGAGTCCTTTAAACCCTCACAGCCAACATTCTTCTGGGCACGTGTCATCAGACTACTCAAGCATGTCAGGAATGTAAAGAAAGATAGAAGTGGAAAGACACAGGATGAAGGATGGAGATGGTTTAAACAAGTCAGTCACCCAGCTCAGAGCAAACATGAGAGTTTTGTTTTGCCTGCATTTGCCAGTTTTAATTCTTGAATAATTCAGAAGGGTTTTTGCCCTCCTGAAAACCACTGAAATGTATGTTGTTTCGGGAAATCAGTGTAACATAGGCTTGCATTAATCTAAACAATCCCCCTGACTTTTCACCTTGTACTGTGGGGTTTTATCCTTAGGAGACCATACAGCTCCCTCTGAGGGAATTCAAATAATAAATATCTAAACATTCTTCTCAACTCTGTGGAATGTGTGTATTTGTATGAGATAAGATGACAGAACTGATTGTCACATCATTTTCATTGTAGAAGAATGTGATTATTTAGAGATCATACACTCGCATTCAGACAAAACTTAGATGAATGGCATGGACTTAAATGAAAACTCATTTTATGTATTTTTCAGTAGAGGGTGTTGTTCATTTAGTCACATTCAGCACCTGGATTATTTTAACCCATAATGACCCAAACAACCACTGGTGACCAAAACCATCTACTGATCTAAACTGTTTAATACCTGTTGATCCACTAATCCTATCAATACATTTAAATAATCATGTAAAATGCAGTTTTTCATCTTTTCATGGTCATCAGATAAGACCCATTTGGACGTTCAGAGGCTCTGTAGTTACCGTGGAAACACTGTCATCTACTACAACATTGATTCACCAGTAAAACCCATGGAGTTGGATCAGTGACAGTTGGATGAAGAAATTTATTTTGTCACCAGTTAATGATAGATTTGACTGAAATTAATGAGTAATTAATTTACTCTGAGCTTTTATGAACATCTTTATGGTCAGTGAATTAAATATAGGAAAATACATGATTTACACTGAAAAAACACAAAATAAAAAGGATAATGTTACAATAAATGGTGACAAAACACTTAAGATAGGTTAAATATAGAGAAAAACATCATTTAGGAACTGACATAAAAGTAGTACTGGGTCTTTAGGGGTTAACTCAACGAAAGACGCTGCCTGAATCACACACAGTCTCCATTAATATCTCCCCTCACCCTTCGCCATTAGAATTGTAAGCATTCCCCTCCTTATTTATGAGGTCTTAATTGGTGGAGGGCTTTCTTTAGGAGGTAGCTGGGATGGGTCTACATACAAAAAAAAATTCTCTCCTCTGATCTCTGCTGGGGGTAGGTTAATGGGGCAGGATCAGGCAAACAGAGCGACCGGTCAGCCAGTTAGCCCCCAGGACAAGTGTGTCACAGGGCCATTAACGCTTTAGCAGAAATGGCTGGGTTATATGAGGTGTCAAACCTGGCGGGACAACACATTTCTAAACTGTAAAAAGGAAAACACATAAAAAAAAAAAAAAAAAAAAAAAAAGTAGCTAAAGTGAGACTTTGTTGTCTATTTTCAAAGTTGTTTCAAACCAGAAGGTCAAGAAATGTGGAGGAATTACAGCTGATGGATCCAGAGTCCAGGTATTGGACATTATTGTTAGTCTCAAGTGGAGACTCATTGGTTATGAAAGGATTTCCTCTTTCCTCCCAGGAGCCAGGACCGGAAGCACTCCATCCACCCCTAACTGCATGTCCTCATCTTTCATATCTGCTACTTCATTGACTCCACTTATCTGGGTGGTTCATTTCTTTTGTCATTAAAATGAATGGGCTGTTATCAGTGTTTGGTCTGCACAGTCTCATTAGTTTGTGACTCAGCTTCAGCATATGCAGCCACAATTACCCAATATCCCCTAGTCCTGACTGTTGTAAATTCTTTGAACGTTTATCAGCTCAACATGCTGACTCTCACCATCTCTTTGTGTAAAATCATTTACATGTGTGTCATCCCATCATATCTCTAGGGTAAATATGTTGGGGTATTTCCTCTTCCTGTGGGATGAGTCGCCAGCATCCTGCACACGCTCTGTAGCTCAGCAGGGTACTGTCACTTCCTGTTCAGCTTGAGGCCAGAGGACACACTCACAGATTTGGGAGGGGAAAGTTAAAGCAGTGATAACTAAGAGGTTCAGTTATGAATATGATTCAGATCATGAACACTATTCCAGGTGTTGTGCTTGTCTGAATATAGATCTTCATTATGATATGATGAAGGGATCATTTAATAAACCCCAGAGACGCTGACAGTGAAATTAATTATCATTACTGCGCTCTGTCACATATATGAATCTCATTAGTGAGGAAACTTTTTATTCAGTCTCATTTGTAAAGCGTTTGCCTCACCTGTGACAGCCTTCCTGAGTTTTTAAAATTGGATAAAAAAAAAAAAGGTTGCTACACAGCTTAAGCAAACCAGTTATGTAATAACTAACAAAATGAAATACTGCTTTCATCTGGGTCTTTCCATGAAACTGGGCTTATTTTGGTATCTGGTACTTTGCCAGCTTTTTTTTTAGACCCAATAATAAAAGAGAAATTTAGACATATTTACCTCTAGGATGTACCTAATGATGACCTCAGATAAATGCAAAAAATATATATATACTCTTGCTCTGAGCCATCCCAAAATTAATGAATTTTTAATAAAATATTGGGGCCAAAAATAGGACCAAAATTGTGACAGGAAAGCTACCTATAGCTTGAAATGCTCTTATATAGCACTATAAATACACTGTGTTAAATTTGATGATCCTAGTGGTTTTTGTTACCTGCCCATTTAAACACACATAAATCATGATTTTGCAACAGCGGCCAAATTTGTGAAACACTCTGCCTTGTATATTTCTTCGAATCTGAAAATGTACCTGTAAGAGAATAAAAAGATATTTGAAAAAATAGCAGCGCCTAATTTTTGTGTCCTTTTTATCGTGTTACATGGGGATTTTTGTATGAATGTTTTTGTAAAATGTGTTATATCTGAAAAATTGTTTTTCTTTTTTCTCAGTAACTATTTATAAAATTGACCCAAAGTGCTTCTAAACTTGCGTCACAACATTAGTCTACATTTGGTTTGAATTTTTAGCCCCTCTGTCCTGTTTTTAGGGATCATTTTCATAGAAGCACCCAAATGCAGTTTTATAACTTCTAGATTTTCAATGCGCTCTGTCTAATTGAGATTTCAATTTTGTAAAATTTTGTTGAGATGATTATGTTCATTGAATGGAAATTATTGCACCATTTCCCTTTCTGTCCTCTGCATGTGCTCATGATGCGTCTGTCCATCAGTCCCCATTGCATTTTAAAATGTCACGTCTTAGGTACAGGTTGACAGAGTTATTTGGAACAAACGTTCCCTTGAGGCCGACTCCATAACTTGCACTTGTTTTTCTTAATCTGCTTGTAAATGTTATGTAACTATTTATTGTCAAATGTGTCTGTTATATGTTTTCACTATGTAATATTATTAATGTGTGTTATATTTGCTGCTGCCTATCATGGCCAGGACTCTCTTGTAAAAGAGGTTCTTAATCTCAATTGGATTTTTCCCGGATTAATAAATGTTAAGAACAAACAAAAAAACTAGGAGACATAGACTGTGTCTCAAACTGAGTAATCTTATTAATAGACTCACATGCACTGTACACATTATGTACTGAATTGCACAGTTCACAGACTTTTCACATTAACAGATAAAGACCCAGTTCTACTTCTGTGTCAGTTCCCAAATACATTTTTCTCTCTATTTAACTTTTTTAAGTGATTTATCACCATTATTAAAATATTATCCTCCATATTTTGTATTTTTCAGTATAAATCATGTATTTTCCTGTATTTAAGTTACTGATCATGTAGATGTTCATTACAGCTCAGATTAAAGATGAAGGTTATTATATCAGAAACAGAGAAAACGAAAGGAAGAGTGACTTTTTCAGTCAAATATATCAACTGAACATAAACCAAGTGTCTCCATCCACTGTCATTGATCTAACTCCATGGGTTTTACTGGTGAATCAATGCTGTAGAAGATGACAGTGTTTCCACGGTAACTACGGAGCCTCTGAACGTCCAAATGGGTCATATCTGATGACCATGAAAAGATGTAATGCTGCACTTTACACCAGTTATTTACATGGATTGATAGAATTAGTGGATCAACAGGTATTAAACAGTTTAGATCAACAGATGGTTTTGATCGACGGTGGATGTTTGGGTCTTTATGGGTTAAATTAGTCGATAAATCAGCCATTTTGCACAAACCTGAAAAGGACATGGCAATGCTATGCTCCTCTTCACTGATTTTTATTAATAAATCTGCAGACCATTCTCACCTAGAATACCTGTCATTAAACTTAAGTTACATCTGGGTACTTTAAAGTGTGTTGCCTTTTGCTACTACTGAGAGTATAAGTATAATTAATCTCTGTCAGAATCATGTATTTTTTTGGAAATGATGCTGTCTGAGTATGTGTACGTGTACCTATGTGTGATTGTGTGGATGCTTGTGTAGGTGCTTGTGTGTGTGTGTCGATGACTGCGCGTGAATATCAGTGGGTGCTGATGAATATGTAGGTACGTCACTGGGGGGTGGGGGTTGAGGGGGAATGTGGGTGAGGATGTTATCAGTTGCTTGGGTCCCCTATCTATAAGCACTCTTGTTTCTTTGGGGTTCCCTTTCATGTACATCTGTTGTAAACTGCTCATGTATAATATATTATTCTCTCTCAGTGCATGAATAAAAATATCTGAATCTGAATCAGAGTCTGAATGCACTCAAGTTTACAGACAAAAATACGCTACTTGAGCTCGAGTGAAGGTTGAACTGAGATGATTTTGGTGGTCAGAGGTAAAAGTTCAAGGTCATTGTAACATCACAAAACACATTTTTTGGTCATAACTGTGAGTAAATAAGTCTATGAAATGAATAGATTACGATGAGCGTGATTGAACTCATGGTTGTAGTTGTTTTCATTTCGGATAATTTTATGTTCTTATCCTGTTTTTTTTATCCCACAGACTTTTTTTTTTTTATTTTTGTTTTTATTGTTTTTTATTGAATATTTTTTTTTTTTTTTTTTTTTTTTTTTTTTATCTCATTTATTTATTTTATCATTTTACTTCTCCATCCTGCTATACTGATGAATGGTGGAACACTGAGCACTTTTTGTCTTGACACTTGATCAGGTACCTGCCTAACAGGTTGAGTGTGTATTTTGTTCTAATGCCAAATGCAGTCACTCTGTCTGCAAAACAAATCTACCCCTGGGTATAAATAAAGTAACCTTGAACATTTCCAATGCACAACATACACACAAAATATACATCCACATCCCAACTGTCTGTAATAATAGTTAAATAAATAAATAAATCCACCATTAAGTCACAAAATAAATAGGTAAAGATTCACACAGCAACCAAAGATTGCCTCCTCCTTGAGTGAATATTTTAACATAATCTTTGCTTCTGAATTTGCTCAGTAAGTGGAGTCAGATATGATGGTCCAAATATAGGAACAACTTCTTTTTTTTTTTTTTTTTTGGGGGGGGGTTTAAATCATGCAAAACTTTTCTAGTGGAGTCTCAGATTAAAATATGAACATTAAAAAGTTTAGCAAAATGACTGAGCAGTGTCACAACTAATGGAACTCAAACTCATGTTAAAAAAAATAAGAGGATTACATTCTAAAATAAAATACTAATAATGAATATATGGAACCTTATGATAAAGTGAAATCATATTGACAGACAGTTCAACTTCTACCAGGGGGTTTTAAGGTCAACTCACACATGAGCTCTGCTTCTCTCAACCTCTGTCAACTTGAAATCCAAAACAAAGAAAGAATGCAGTTACGAGAGTGCAGTATAATTACTACACCGAGTCAACAGGCATCCTTCATTGTGCAAGAAAATCTCCACATAGTGCGCCAAGATTACAGATTTCCATTCCCAGTGAGGAAGTGCCACAAAAATGACACTTATTCTCACACAAACATGAAAAAGAATGCGGTCAGGCACACACATGCCCGCTGTGAAAACTGGCACCCCAAAAGTGGCGGATTGTTTGTGCTGCATTGTTATCAGTGTGTATATGCGGTGCGGTGTGTTTTGGGTGTTTGCATGCATGTGTAAACAGTACCTAACTCATAGCTTTCATAGCTCAGATTCCTCTGGTTGTCCATGTTTACAAATAGCCGATAGAGATTCTCCTCTACTTGTTTTCCTCCATCTGAAGCTGAAGCCAAAAGAATGTTGGAGTTTAGATAGACATAGATTGAACCCAAAGTTGACGCCAATTCTTTTTTCCTCACCAAACATACTTCTCCAGGTGCTGAGGTTTGGATCTATGCAGGAGTTGCTTTCATACTCTTGGTCTCCTTCTCACGCACATTATCTACTCTCCTCCAATCCCCATCTCTGCACACTTCTGTGTTTGTAGCTCTTTCACTACTTTTTTGTTTCTCCCCACAGAAAAAGTATAGTGAAAGTATTTGAGCTGGAGCTTACGGGACTCAAATAAAATACACAAGACAAAGGAATTCCGGAAAAAGTCATGTACATATGTACAAATTCCAAGATATACAGGAACTTAGATAGTTAAACAAATATGAAACTCCCTCAGTATCTGAAATGCTGGGCTACATTGTGTTCAGGGAATAAAACAATGGAGGTAAATAATTAAACATGTGAACTTTGAGAGCTTATCGGGTAAGGACGCTTATGAATTATTCTTTTTTTAATCAGGTAAAAGAAATTTGAGTAATTATCATTTCTCACAATGAAGATGCTATCAGTGGCTCATTATATCAATGGTTAATTATACTGACACAGATCTGGAATGAAAAATTAAATGCACTGGAAACATGATCACATATATACGTTTGATGATATTTGGGGTATGAGAGGTACAAACTGCGTCCAAGCAGAGGGAATCTGCTTTGATAGTGACAGGTTATACCTCCAATTATAACCTGCCATCCATCCGGAATGACCCTTCAACAGGTCTATGCATATCTCTTTACAGCTGCCATTCAGTGCTTCTAAAATAATCACATTTAATCAAAATATACTAAAAACAAGCCCATCTGTAGCCACAACATTGCAAAGTTTTCATTTCAAGTCAACCTCAACTATTCCATGTATTTTATTGGTTCCATTGGTCTGGTTTTTTTTTGTGTGTTTGTTTGTTTGTTACCCCGCCCCCCAAAGGGGAGGAAAGGGGTATTGTCTTTGGTTTGGTTTGTTACCCCGCCCCACAAAGGGAAGGCGAGGGTATTGTTTTTGGTTCGTTTTTGGGTTTTTTTTGTCTGTCTGTTTGTGTGTTTGTCAGCAACTTTACGCAAACACTACTGGACCAATTTCCATGAAATTTTCAGGAAAGGTGATAGGTGGTCCAGAATAGATCCCATTAAATTTTGGTGAATGTAGGTCAAAGGTCAAGGTCAAGGTCATCAAAAATGTGTTTTTGCAATGATTAGAGATAGGGCAAATCAGCAACGTTTGTGAGGGGCGGGGTTTGTTGTGCCTGGCACCACTTGTTTTGGGTTTGTTTTGTTTATTTGTTTGTTTGTTTGTTTGTTAACACTCTAGCTACAAAACTATTGGTTGAATTCATACCAAATTGGGTTTATAGATTGCCAATGACCCAGAATAGATCTGATTACATTTTGGAAAAAGTAGGTCAAAGTTCACATTTTTTATGAATTTTTAAAATCTTTCTTTTTTTCCCATTTACTTACAATGATCCGAAATGTGTCTACGCTGTCTATGTCTTTGCTGACATCAGCGTACACATAGACATGATCACATCAGCTGGATGGATGCCGAAATAAGCTACAATACATGTGAGGGGCGTTGTTTGTTGTGCCTGGCACCATTTGTTTTTGTTTTTAGAAATTATCTTCCTCAGAGATTAAATGTGCTAAATCTTACATACTTTAATAAGATGAATTAGAAAACAAATGACATAAGTGCTGGTTAGCTGGTGTTTTCAATGTATATGATAATCTCTTATTAGACATAAATATTGGTTAATGTACATTTATACAACAGATTTATAAATCTTCCACTAGAACCTGTAAAGTGAATGTGCTGTATTGTACAGACACTGTTCTGGAGTAGATCTGGTAGCTGTGAGACAAACATTCCTTGAGCAAAACCCCTTCTCTCATTAATCCTTTCACATTTTGACCCAAGACTGTATCGTAAAACTACAGCCGACCAGCATTTTTCACTTCGCTTTTCTTTATTAGTGACTCATACTTGGTAAAGTTTCACTACTATTACTCTGAAGGCCTTTAACTTGCAGACCAGTGTTCTCTTGCATCATATCAAAGTTTGAAACTTCACCTTAAAGTGTATGAATTTCTTTCAGATTATGAGAACTTCAGATGTTGTATTTCTTCATGTATCTTGAAAATGTCAGATATCTTTAAAATACTTAGAAATGTTGGGTTTCACTCATACAGATACTGTCAGCTGAGTAGAAAGTCCTTTAAATCATCCTAGGATGCATTGATGGTCGCGCTGCCGAAAAAATAAGGACATATGTATTCAAGACGAACTCCTGAGGCTGAATGCATCCTCAGTGTATTCTATTTGTGCTCACACTTAGCATGTCGATGCCATGTCTTAACAGAGCAAAGATTTTAAGCAAAGATGTTGGCGATGCATATGGTAGATTAAATGTAAGGAGAAAAAGTTTGAGACTTAAAAGAAAAAACATTTTTGCATCTTGTAGTGCAGTTTTCTAATATTTTATAAAGCTAGATTTGACTCAGTCTTGATAATATCACACCTTGTTTAGGACCAAAGTGAAACCTGAGTGGATGTTGAGCAAAAACCATTCACAGAGAACTGTGTCAGGGCATATTAACAGGATCATGTTGCCCTCTGAAGACCTAGGGCGCAGACTACTTCCTGTGACCGAGCAGCCAGCACCAAACACTGTCAAGACAAGACCAAACAGATGGACCAGACAGAGGCCGGGAAATGAGTATTTGCCCTGAAACCCAAGCTCCTCTCAGTCTCAGCTGTTCTCCTCTTCTAGACAGACTCACCTCCTTCTATCAAGTTTATTTTCATGAATACAATGTCTCTCACTTCCTTATCCTGACACCCTTTTCTATTTGGCTTCTTGCTCTTTATTTCATGAGGCTCATTTATTTTCTGCATCACTCGCTTGAATCTAACCCTCATGTCTTTTCCTTTTTCAACTCCTGTCCACCTCAGCTGTATTTTTCTTTAAAGCTCACACCTAATTTCCTTTGAACTCACTCCAAGTCCATCACATGAGACTGTGCTTGAGCATTATTGAGAAACAGCATTCGCTCTCAGCTCTGACATAGCCCTTACTCTCCAAGATGAGACAGTTGTGGGACAGAGGTGTCAGATCACAGCTTATGAACATCTGGAGAATGTTAATGTAATCAACGCAAATCAGATTCCTTAACATTCGCTGGCAGGAGTTCAGAACTCGGGAGGCAGAGATGGGCTCATGAGAAATGGAGCAAGAAGAAAGGGCTGGAGTGCCAGAGGAAAAGATTACTGGTTTGTATCCTCGCGATCAAAACAGACATGCAGTTAAAAAGGTGGCACATGCATTTTTTTCTCCCGCCGATGGCTCTGGTGTTTCATCAAACTGTTTTGCTCATGGACAAAGCCTGAGAGATTAGAGAGGAAACACTTAGATGGTGAGAAAATGGGGCCCACTCTGTGGTGGTGAATGAAATCCCAAACTGTGAGATGTATGATCATGTACCACAGAAAGGGAGAGGGGTTCAGGGTCACACTGTGAGTGTGATTAGTGTGACTGCCGAATGGCTGAACGTGAGAGTGAGCCATTTGTAATGCTAACCTTTGACCTCTCAGTTCAGGGCTGTTGTAACTCCGTTTCCTCTCTCTGGCGAATGTGTATATGTGCACATGTGCTGTCACAGAGGGAATCAGACGTATTTCCTGGGGTTGAGTCTCCCTCAGTCCTAGTGTAGTGACTGACTGGGAAAATAATGATAATACAAGAGCAATGAGGTCAGCCAGCCTTAAACCACATCTCTCTCTCTCTCTCACTCTCTCTCTCTCTCTCTCTCTCTCTCACTCCCAGCCTTTGACTGACCTAGATTGCAATAACCGCCAAAGCAGATTCTGGTCCCCCCCACCCCCAGAGAGCATGGCCCCCAGGCCTGCATATAATTCACACACTCTTCTCTTTCTACTGGGTTTATCATTATGAAACTGTCACTGAACGCACCTCCCCTGTCTACTAGCAACTGTAATAAAACATAAAATTACATTTGCTCTTAGGCCCAATGCCAAGTAAATATATTAAGCAATAATTAATGTGTGTGCACTCATATACTGTATATAGTAAGTAGTAAATATAGCATGTTTATTATCTTTTGTTTAAACCCCAAACTTGTTTTCCTCCCCCAGAAAGACTTGAAAGGAAGGAAGGGAGACGAAACAAGAATCAAGCCGAGGGAAGGATGTGAAGGACAGGATAAGGCAAAGAAAGATACCAAAGGGAAGCCTGTAAAAGGTATTTATACCCCTCTATTGAGCCAGCTAAAGGACAGACAAGGAGGCAGACTAACAAGCATACAGCCAATATATCGGCAGAGGAATATAGCCCGGTCGCCGAGCCAGACAGTATGCAATCAAAGCTGAAGATAGAAAATCCAAGGGTGAAATTTTTAGATAGCTGAAAAAGCCTTTTTGATCTGAACAAAAGCCAGACATCATGTAACAGATGTTAACACCAGAGGACATGTAAAGGCTGCTTGATGCAGTGTGAACACTGATAGTTAACAGTGTATGGTTACTCGAGTATGTGATAATAATGAGTGTTTGGACAGGAGGGAGGAGGGGGCAGAGGGTTCAAATGCACTGAAAGTCCACAGAAAGATGATGATCTAGTAATATATTTAATCATGTATGTCATATTTTTTATTGCATTGTAGCATGTATTTTATCATTGGGACATTGATAAAAACCTTATATGTTAAGACAAGACTGCATCATGGAATGACTTTGACCAAACCAACAGGTTAAAAGCTTTGGGTATTGATGGAGTTTGCGCTGGGTTGGTAGCTATATTTAGAAAGTAAAATCTAAAAGGCACAAAATGCAAAAACACCTGTCAAGTAAATATCAAGCAGAAGTTCCTAAACAGTGATCTATCTCTCTACCTTAATATACCTTCTCCACTCTTAATTACATGCTTAATGCGTTCAAAAATGTGCATGTTCCTGTCTACTCTATTTTAAAATATTCCGTCTAGAGAGATTTGTTGAGAAACTCTGTACTTGATGGTGTCAGAGGCCAGTGTAATGTGGAGGGAGGCCAGAACTGAGAGAAAAAGTTGCTGTTTCAAATCTCCATTAGTGTGAACATGGCCTGAGCAGAGCCCAGAGGGTGGGCAGGGTCAAACAATCACCTTTCTGCTGAGTTCTACCACAGCTGCCACATCCATCCCAAACAATTACTGTCAAAAGGCTCTTTCTATAAGCTGCACACCCTCAGCCTCTCCTTCTCCCCATCTCGCTCACACAAATCAGGCAGACCAACAGCAAACCAGCATGGGGTGAAAAGACACTGGCATTTCGTAGAAACTACCACACTTATTATCCTTTTTCAGCTACAGACTTTCACCAGCTCTTTTACTCAGTAGTCTGACAGAGTTTAGGTAAGCTCTCAGAACTCACCAAGGAACATTAGTGTGCCACTTGCAATGGGCCAAATTAATATAGGCATACTGTGTGGCATTCTGTGTTGGCACAGGCCACTTAACCTACTTCCATGAAAGCATTAAGTCAGAGTCACATTTGTAAGCCAGAGGCCAAGAAAACATGGATTGTTTGATTTGATGGCTTTGCTTGATGAAATTCTGTGCTTCTCTCTGTGTAATAACATAATGCTCACACTGTTTTCATAGATGGAGATGACAAGGTGTGGTAAGTCTTGACTGATGAGCAGAGGCCAATCATAATGGCCCATAAACTTAGCAAAGGGCACGGTAATCAGCTTAGAAGTTCACGACAGCTTCTGAGAGTTAGATGGCAGGGTGTGCGGTAAAACCATGATGCATTATGAAATAAAGAGCTCAAGGCAGCCTGTAACAGAGTAATGTTATTGAGTTATCCCATAACTGGCTCAGCCAAATCCTCCTGCTGCACTTTGCTTAATGTACAACAGCTGGAGGCAGCTGGGGCCCGTGGCAGCCATGACAGATATGATGCGATATCGCAATTCCTGTCCACCCTGACCTCCTGTGATTCCTCATTTGCTGCAGGCTTCAGGAGAGTGGTGAGTGTGGCAGAATGAGTGGTGAGTGTTTATGGTATGCATCTAGTCCACAACTTGTCTCTTATTGCCTATCTTCCACTTTTTTTCTTTGTAGAACATGCAGTTTAACTGGTGTATTAGGAAGTTCTACACCTCATCTTGGCTCCGTTCAGTCGTCACAAAATCTAGCCTGTTACAGACAATTTTGACCAATCGTGAGTATTTAGCAGCAGCTCCAGAACTCCATGGGGTGCAGTTCCACTTAAATATAGGGTTGCCAAACTTTCTTAAAAAAAAACCAAAAAAAAAAAAACCAAACACATACACAAATTTAATCATACATTTGATCATTTTAACCAATAAAACTTCAGACAGAAGAAAATTAAAATTTTTTAAATCTCCTGCCATGGTTTGTATAATCCAGATGTGTCATTCCTCTTTTACACGCCAAGGGTCCAATCACCACAAAGACATCTACAAGAAGTCCACAAAGTAGTGACCAGGGATGAGGCGTACAGTATGTACGTTAGGTGAGCAGATGATATGAGGCTGTGCTCTCATTGGAGGAGGGCAATTTTTGGTGCACCGTAGCCATCAGAATTGTTTTTATTTTCTTGTCATTTTGCGATTGGATGAGTTTTGTTAGGTTTCAAGTGGCTTTGAAAAAAAGCAGATGATTAACCTGCTCTAAATGTCACAAATAACAAAGTTTAGTTCTGTTCAGCTCCTTACGATGATTATTTTCCACAAGGACTTTAGCATGGACTTAGTATAAGGTCAAACGCTGTTTGGCTATTTGATTGCACAGGTAATCCAAAACCCGTTAAAAGCAGGTGATTGGGGGTCATTTATTTAGGTTGTACGTAAGCCCTATGGGATATGAGTGTTCAACTGTTTTTTGTTTTTATTTAATTGTATTTTTTTTCAATTTTCATTAAAAAAAAACCCCACTCAAATACTGTGGTCTTCAGTCCAACATTAAAATCAAAGTCTTATGTCATGCATTATTAAGTGACTGACACATCATAAATTTTGCTCTGAACACAAATTCTAGTATGCAACAGCTCTGCAGTATCTATGCTCAGGACAGAGAGGCGAAAGTTGCATGAGGAGGGGTACATATTCTCCCAGATTGGAGTCTAATTTACCTTTAAATGTCCTGTGTATGTGTTTTAACACTAGCTCTGCCTCCAACCCTGCACTCCCCTTGTCTTGCTCTGCTCAAAGCTTCTCATCAATATGCAACACAGCACATGTTAAAATAGCTCTGTATTTACTCAGTTGTCACTTCCAGAATGTCTGACGTGGGTTTAAACAATTTTAATGATGACTAAGTTTTGTGACACCTTGAGATTCCATGTAGATAAAATGAGTCTAGTGTCTCTGTGTGTAATATGTCTGTGTTTGTATAAAGATAGTGGTAGTGCTGGTGAAAAGGGGGTGGGTTTCTATTTTCAGACAGCTACCAGACATGAGGTTCTTCAAGTTCAGACTCCTCCATTCACTAGATCCCCATACCAAATGAATTCCATTTCTGTCGTCATGGCATTGTCATGGCAACCACTTAGATCCCTGTCATTGATGCTCAGTCAACAGCACAACGTAGAGTGAGACGCAGAGTAAGAGAAGAGCGATATAAGGGCAGAGGGACGTCAAGAGGGGAAGACGAGAAAACCGAGAGTCAGAGACGATAGAGGGGGTTCGCCTGAGAGATGGGATGAAATTAAATATTTAACGTGATTTTACCATTAAGACACTTTTAATAATGGAGGGGAGCTATAAAAACTGGCAAAATGAGTGTTATTAGTGACTGAGGTTCTTTGCATGAATCCACTTTGGTTGACCTTCAGACTAGTACCACTATGAATACCCTCCCTCCTGCAGGGATACTGAAAAAGCACTGGGATGCACAGCAGGTACATGGTTTATTAATGGACATGACTCTATTTTAAGACTGCATGTGAGGCATATGTGCCAAAGAGGACAAAAACTGTACAGATCACATACTTGATCTTCACATAGCTGAGGGCATATAGGCCATTCTTCGTTTCATCTCTGTCTGAGACAAAAAAATGTATGGTATGCAGAATAGATGCACATTTCATCATCGCATAACCACATGTTGAGTTTCATCTCTTACGCCTACTCTATTTTCGTTACACATTTTCACACAACAGTCTGGAACAATGAAACACACACAGTACCTTCAGTTGCCCTTCCTTTCCTCCTACAGTCTAGTCTTGTTTTTTTTATTCTACTCTCTCTCAAGCACACAAAATGTGGATAAACACACATGCATATTTCACCATGCCCTGACACTACTGCACTACTCCAGCTTCCCTTCAGACTAGAAACTACAAGATTAATCCATTTGCACAGTGAGCAGAGGGGAGACAGGAGAAGGAAGAAGGGACCGAAGGTTGTGAGAGAGTCATGCTCTGTTAACTATAATTTGACAGCGACTTTACTCTATCTTTTAGATTTAGGCAGTGACTGTGCAGGCAAAGATCGAGGAGACAAAGGAGACAGGACACCTAGGTGGCACATAGATAATAAAAGCATTAAATCCCTTGCTATAACATCTAGTAAACCATATAAACAGACTAAAAACAGAATATTGCCACTTGTTTGTGCAAAACCGAGCCATATAGCCACAATCTTTTGATGTATCAGTAAACGATATTTGACAGATAATGATGCAAGCAGATGAAAAAGTGAAAGGGAGTTCACCAAGGGAATGCATTTTACAGCTGCTGAGAGTGTGTCAATGCTGATGAGAGATGTCTCACTCTATATTAGGATGCACTATAGCCTGTCATAGGCCTTTTGGGGGGGTGGAAACCAATTGGCAAAAGAGTTATGCAGACTGATTCTATTGCGAGACTGATAATACAGCCACTGCTCCTGGAAGTGGATTGTTCAAGGGAATATGAAAAGCTGCCGCGTCTGGAAAGTGGCAGTCAAACATGCAGTCAGTTTGAAATCTGACAACTCACAGACTCACTTTCTTCACAAGTGTGTCACTACAGTTATTGTCTGTGTAGTTGCCGAAGGGGCCCATGCCAAAGCAAAGATGGGTATCTTTCCATTACAGTGCTCCCCTCTCATCCGTTATCCTGATCTGAAAGGTGCATCTTCCTATTGATTTCCCCTGCCTGCCAAAAGCTTGGTGAACAGCTGCTTGGTTGGACAACAACATTACTCATCTTGGACACTTAGCAGATATCAATAATCAGCCGTTTCCCTCTTCTCTATTTGGAATAACAAGGCCATACATCAGGCCCAACAGTCACTAGCTCGCTGCCAAACAGCCAGAGGCTCCAAACTCAGTCCTCAGTCCTTATAAGGTGATTTGGTGTGTGGTTGGACAAGTGAAGAAGGAGATGGGTCTATAGGTTGGGACATTAGACACACGCCCAGCTGTGAGACCTGCTGCTCTGTGTATTGTATTTATGTTCAGTCATGAATACGGAGCCATTCAGTCCATTAAACCTTGTTTCTGTCTATAGACAAACCATTATTACCCCGAAATAACCTCTTGTTATACTGTGACACAGCACTTTGCGAGCACACACACATGTGACATGCTCATCGATCAAACTAAAGACTGTGTCCTTGAACAACCTTGAGTGAGTCTGTGGGAGTGCAGAGAACTATGTGCTTGTCACAGACACACAGGTGGGTAGAGGGGTGTTAACTCAAACAGGACCCACTTCAGGTTTGAAGTGTCTGATGATAGCACAGAAGTCAAGATAAAGAGTCAAAGCACTTTGCTTCTGGTCGTTAATTACCCTGACCTCAAGGAGACCAGGGTCACTCAGCCCATTAGGAAGACAACTTACCTCCACCCATGCAACTTTCCCATGACAGCCCCATAAATCTCCCTAAAAGAATTCTCTGATGCCGTACATTCAGGGTAAAACTGTGCCTCCAGACCAGTGGTGGGCCGTCAGGGCCAGCAAGGCCTTCTCTGCTGGTGTAAACATTATCAGAAAAACTGACCTACATTTACAACCTAAATTCTAATATTTGTTCCATGAAATTGTATTAATTCATTCCCAATAGACTATTCTCTTCATTTCTTGGCTTTTCTCTTGGCTGCACTGCTTCCAGCACACATATGTGAATGTAAGAAATTTTGTACACTCAGATTTCAGTCTAAATGTGTTGCCAGGGTGAATCTAATCTGCCCTGGGCCTTCAAAATGAGTAGTGAAGGCTCATGTGACTTAAACTCTATAGCATCAGGACTGTTTCTTTAACCAATCAGATTTCAGTTTCACCTCATAGGGCTAGCTAGCTGGCCCCCAATGTTGTCAGCATTTATCCATCCTCTGATTGGATGGTAAGAGCAAAACTCATTTGATATAGTTTTAGCAGTATTCCTTCTGATTCATGCCAAAAAACTGAATTTTAATTTAATTTATTTCCATTTTTTTCCACCCACAATGGCTGATGGAGGAGAGGAAAATGATATGATCTCGGATATACTTAAAAAAAAAACATATTCAAGGCATACTTTTCCAGAAAAGCTGGACATCATGAGGAGATGTTAGACAACCCTTGACGCTAGCTAGCAGGTCGAGCCAACATTCTCTGCCCTCAAGAGAACAGAAACTTTTGTCAGGAATAGGACTGGACAGAGGAGACTCTCAGCTTTGGCCTCCATGGACATAAAAAATGACTTAATGATGGAACTGGAACACACAGATCATATCTATGACAGAGTCAATGAAGTTTTCCCGCACAAAGAAAGGAGGTTGGATTTTGTATAAATAATGAGCATCTCTGGTGAGTAGGCTATGATGTGTTTTATTTAAATTTGGTATGTTTTTGTCATCTTATTAGATAAATATTGATTCTGAACTGCTCCAGATGATGTACATGGTAGAGTTGTGGTTGTAGTGTAGAGGTTTGGAGTTGTCTTAACTGGGTTTCTTGCTTTAGTAATAATGGTATCCACCCTCAGTACATTAAATGTCTCCCTCTCTCTGTAATACCTTGTTATTTTGCGTTTTTTTTTTTTTTTTGTATAGTATTGATGGTTTCTGTAATTGTGACATACAGGTGGTATTAAGAAGTGTTTTAAGTCGAGTTGGTCTCCACTGAAGGCCCAGGTATCAAATGCATGGCCCACCACCGCTCCAGACTAAGATTTCAGCGATCTTGTAAGTTTATGTCAAGACAGATGATGTGACATGAATTAAATGGTTGGTTTAAATAAAATTGGTTTCAAGGAAATTGGTGTATGCAAACTGTACAATAACACCTACTTATTTGTGCTGATGCAACTTAATATTAAAGATTAATCATCAGTGTGTGTTATTCAATCAATGAAGGTGAACTAGAGCCTTTGCAATTGTGTATTTCTGAGTATTGAAGAAAGGAGGAGAAGAGGCCTACCTACTTGGATGGACAGTTTTATCTTTTTTTTTTTTCCTCCTTAATCTTTACTTTAACTGTCCCATTGATCAGTGCCATCATTTCGTGCTACATTCCTGTTGTAAACAAAACTCACATTGTGAATTGCTCATCTTAAATTTGTTCTACTGTTAGAACTTTGTCCCAGGCTATTTTTGGTCACAAGACTAGACAACAACATGCTTTGAATTTTTCTCACACCGCAATATGGGACTGCCATTTTGGAGCCAAAGACGCCATGTTTTTCTTTTATGTTGGTTATCTTTTGTCTGGTACAACTCAAATTTGCAGTGTGTACCTACCTTTTCAAGATATTCTTTACATGCCCCTTTACCCTCTTTATCACTCTAAGACAGCTGGAATGTTAAGAGTATGATGGATCTTGGCTACCTCCATACTTTCAAATTTGGGGAGAAAATCAGACACCCTGGAATGTTCATGGAATGGGCCCCTTTTGGGCAAATTCTTAAGCCAGGGGAAAATTGAGCAGCCCTATAAGCAGTCACAGCAACACCCATAATTTGCTAGAGGGAAAAATCATGACACCAAATAGCCTTGATAACTTAACAGTCTGTGCTTACGAGAATAAAACCACCAGTATCCCTAAGGGCATTTGGCACCAGTAGGCAACAGAAATCAGGCCACAATGGACACTGATCAAATTGCTCCTGTTGTGCATGCACCACATCAGTCTAGTCATCTTTCTATGACATAGGTTATATGATTATGTTACACATCTATAGGTTTAAATCCTCCAGTGACATCATTAAAGAACTGACAATCTCATCAAATTATGGCTTTCTATATATATATAAAAAAAAAATTATTGTTGAAGGGTTCAAGCAGATTATCTCCCACACGGTCCTGAACGGTGCCTGATCGGCTTACATGTTGGGTATTTGAATGTGTTATGGAGGTCCACATGATCATATGGTTCACATCCACTTGAGACGTGCACCAACCACTGCCCTTGGCCCCAATACCTTGCCCATTGTCACCCTTGTGTCTCCTGATGGAAAAATCTCCATTGCAGACAAAGATCGAGTCTTCTAACTGCTTTCCTCATTGATCTCCAGTCCCAGCTCATCACTGACCCATGATAACCTTGTTAGTAAGCCCCAAGGGAAGACACATGAAGGAAGCTGTACTAGAACTGACAAATGGCTTTTCTTCCCGTGTCGTTGTTGTAGCAGATGTCTTTCATATTGTGTTTGTCAGTGGAAGATATATTCATCCCCTTTTGTTTTCAATGCATCTTTCTGTAAGGGCTGTATCTCAGACTCTGACAAGGAGTGAATGTACGAGAGAATAATACAGGCAGCAACAATAAATCTTGTCCCAACCTGACCGTGCTCATTCCCTGATGAGACACACATGTAAATAACTGCCCAAACTTACTTTACTGCACCTCCCTCCCTATTCCCCATTTCAACCAATCAATGAGTAATCAATCACCTGCAATCACTGTCAAGCGGTAGCCGGAGTGTTATGAGCTAACCAGACCTGGGTTTATGGGAGCAGACTTAACTGGGCAGGTTGGTCAAGCTGCATATAGATCAATGTTAGCTGTCTCAGCAGAGCAGTGGAGATGAGGTCAGTGCTGTGCTGCAAATACAGTCAATTAAAGCAGTGATTACAGAAAGGTGAGCATGCACAGTGGAAGGCAAGGAAAGCTGGACTGCCAGAAGTGCAATACAACTGAAACTGTTTTGAGGCTGACTAGAAGTCTGTTTGAGCGCACTGGGTAAGATTTTGGCAGGGCACTGCTATTGTCGTTGCAGCCTTGGTTATTAATGAGGAAGCACCAACTACTAACCTCATTTGCATGACTGACATCCCAGGTCTCCAGGCAGTCGTCCAACCCAAAGATCAGCAGACATGTAATGCAGACAAAGTAAATGTGCATATAATCACTGAGACTCCATTAAGAGATGATTCACATTCACGTCTTCTGCAGATAAGCATTAAATATTTTGAAGAGTGAAATTTAAGTACCACACATTCAACACCTTCTTCCTTGTTCTGAATAATTTAATAACTCACCAAGATTTTTATGCCACAGTGACAGCCCCTCTGGTTCAAAGGGTCTGCTTTTATGTAACCATGTTTTGATAAACTGGAGGAGGACAAGAGAGGGAATTGGGGGCAAGAGATAGAGGGGGTGGGTTATAAATAGGTCACTCACAAACAAGCGCAATACACTGCAATGATGCTTCATGACAACCCAGCTGCAATGGCAGATGGATAAAATGGAAAACTGGAACAAAATGACATCCAAATAATGAATCACACCAAAACAGAGTGAACAACAAAGGCGACTTGTTTTTATTGTCTTGGCTGACTTAAGTTACAGCGCTTTGTGAGTAGGAAGGCTGTCTCCTACCCACCCAACTTACTGTATATATCACTGAGAAAGTCACCGAATCCCTTCTTAAATTATGCCTATCAATACTGCCTCTGTAAACATATAATCGAGTTTGCAATCTAAATTAAATTGGCCATGTAACTGTGTGCATCTTTGAGTATGTGTACTTGTAATTCTGGTTAATGGAATGAGGAGTCGTGAGCAGAAGTGTGCTAGCTAGTCTTTTTTCAGTGCAATTGGAGGTGCAGAGTCAATGAATCCATCCCACACACGGCTCATTAAAACACAATGGCTGGGTATCATCCCCAGACATTTATTTATTTTCGCTGGGGGCCTTTTTCTCTTCTGTCCTATCTTTGTTGGCCTTTTTAGTGTGTGTGTGTGTGTGTGTGTGTGTGTGTGTGTGTGTATGTGTGTGTGCGTGCGTGCGTGTGTGTGTAGGTGTGTGTGCGTGCGTGCGTGTGTGTGTGCGTGTGTGTGTTTCTTAGGGGGGAATAAGTGCATTGTCAGAGGAAGGACAATGCTTTGTAAACAGTCAAGGTTGGATGTCTTGACAATGTGCTAGGAGAGAGACTGGATTACACTCTGACAGCTGGGGCAAACGTGGCCATAGTTTAAGCTGCAGACATAAGAAGTAGACACACATACGCTGATTACACACATATACAAATACACACAGACACACTTGCAGGAAACTCACCGCAATGTCTCAGACAGCACAACAGCTGAACAGCTTGTATGGCCAAATTAGTGAGATCTGGGTAATGGCCTTACTGTTTCCACACAGATAAATACACAGATTAATACACTGCAATTTGCAAATTATGGTTACTATTCAGTTAGTTTGATATGGCTTTAGTGTATAAACACAGGGAGAAGAACATCACCTCACTGACATTAAGCTCATTATGTCTAGACAGAGCAAAACGCCATGAAATATTCTTTTCTGTCCCACTCCGGAGATGAGATTACTGTAGAATGAAGATACAAGGGGCGTGTCTTGCATCCTTTATTTGAAGATGAGCCTGGGATGTTGATATGTGACGTCTGAGTCATGTATACAGGCTGGGGGATAACCCTCGAAGCTCTCTCTGCCTCTCTTTTGGATTCCCCTCCCCCAGCCCACGCTGGACCGCCCGCTGTGGCACAGCAGGGCTGCCAGGTCATACTTAACACCAACCGCAGCCTCTCCACAAACCTCCTCTCTCTCTCCCCATCCCCCACTGCTCCCATCCCCCACACCATCCTAAAAATCTGCATTACAATGAAAATGGCTGAGAAGGAGGAGGGGTGTGGCTGGGGGAACCGAGAGAGAGAGAGAGAGAGAGAGAGAGAGAGAGAGAGAGAGAGAGAGAGAGAGAGAGAGAGAGAGAGAGAGAGA
>JAPQRP010000017.1:14419070-14434773 GCA_037367295.1 Apogon hyalosoma | reverse complement strand
GAGAGAGAGAGAGAGAGCGAGAGAGAGAGAGAGAGAGAGAGAGAGAGAGAGAGAGAGAGAGAGAGAGAGAGAGAGGGGAAAAAAATTGACATGGGCTGAGGGAGAGTGATGATCTCACATAAACCCCCCCCCAAAAAAACAAAACAAAACAGATCACCCAGAACTGAGCTAATGAGTCTGAGCGGATAGGCAGCATGTGTGTGGAGCAGTGGTAGGGGGTCCATGCATTTGCATGTGGTTGCACGCAAGTAATTGTCGCCTTTTATATATATGTTTGTTTCCAAACAAGCCACACTTATGCTGACAGCTATCTCTGAGCAGGAGGGGAGGTGTCTGTGTGGTCCAGCATCACCCAGGCTTTGTATTATAGCATACATAGGAATGCTAAGCTGTCAAAATTTATAATTGTTGATGTTTTATTACTTTGTTTTCAACAATGTACTGCTATTTGTGAGTTTACACCAATTTCACAAAGAATAATTGATGTCAGGGTGTCTGAGGAATACACCTGAATGCAGTAATAGTAACATTCGTTAGTTCTCATATCCACAGGCCCTTCAAAGCTGCCTGTTTTTCACAGCATAGCATCAAAATATTGAGCTTTTTAGTACAACTGTAAATTGAAAATAATTATACTAATAATAATACTGATGATGATGAAGAAAAGAAGAATAACCTCTGGAGAGAGAGCCAGGCTAGTTCTAACACTTGCTGTTTTCACCCACTACAGTCTTTCATTTAAGCACCTCTTGGCTGTAGTCTCATACTTAGAGTGTATTTGTCCTTTCTCCTTCCTCTCCAAAGCTAATAAACTGATGCCAGTAAATGTCACTCTGTTTCCTCAATAGTTTATTAATACACATGCTGGTAGACACACTGCAGGGTATAATTTTGTCATGCTGACCAACGATATGCTCATGAATTGAAGAATTTCACTCATCACACATACATATATTTGGCCTTTGGAAAATTAGAGGTTGAACAATGCATCATATGAACAGATTAAATGAATGCGGCAGCAGAACAAACATAAGCCAAGGTGATTTTTCAATTCAAACCATCCAAAAATCCAATGCTTTTTTTAAAATTATTATTATTTTTTTATTGTTTATTACCCACCTGCCATTTGTAAAATATATATTAGGCTCTAATAACCAATGATAGGTATTATCACTATATGACTTATGAAGTGAGGCCGTTATGAGCCTGTATATCTAAAGCCATCTGGTCAAGGATGACTACTAGTGTAATGTCTCCACTTGAGAGCCAAAGCTAAGAGACTGTTATATTGTTTACATTTCCATTCTATCTTTCAAGCTGGGTGTCTTTTTCATATTGGTGTGTGTCTGGGATGAAGAGAACAACTGCAAGAAGCGTGGGAGGGATGAAGCAGGAGAGTGGAGGAGGAAGAGCAGAGTGTGATAATGATGAATGAGATGATGGCACACTGACCTAGTAATGCCGCAGCGCCGTTGCCAGTGGGGATGAGCTGCCCTACTACTGTACACCCCTGTCTGACACATGCACACGTGCACTCACCCACTCTACTCAGCCTCTGTCCTTTCATTTTGCTTCACTCATGAACACTTTCTGCACAGCTTAACCCTTCACCTTCTCCTTTTAGTACACGTCTTACCATCTGCTTTAGCTTTCTCTGCTATCCTGCCTGGCCTGAATGTCATGACAACAGATGGAAACAATATAAGACATTGGGCTAATTTGCCTATGAGGGGCTACATACAAGATACAAATAGAGGGAGGTAGAGGTAAGGAAGGGCAGTGCAAAAATGTAGAATGGAGGAGCTGAAACTGAGAGGAAAAAGGAAAAAAAATACACCCTGACAGGGAGATGGTGAGGCTAGAGGTTAAAAGGAAACCACGCTTCATTTTCCTGTGGCCAAAAAGAGGTTAAGAGACTTGGCTGCATAAATTGCGGGAGTCCAAGTCATCTCAAATAAACAAACCAGTCATCATGAGGCAAACAAAAACAACGCCACTCTTGCCTCGCCTGGCTTTCCCACCAAAACCACGTCCCATCGTAACATTGGCCGGAGACGTAGATAGAAGCTGCAGTTTCCATGGTAACTAGCTCTGTGGTATGTCTGTGCACACGTAGAAAAGCGGGGAGGGGTATGTCTCGTCATGAGTGCGTCTGCCACCTTAGGCACAGAGACAGACGGAGACAGAGAAGGGGGGATGTCAGGGATATCTACATGCATCAAAGTGATTACTGTTGGTGTCCGTCCACCTTGCAGTTTGCGTTGTGCTTTGTAGCTCCCATATGAACGGCTGTTTTATCAATGAGACAAGTTAGACACGTAAGTCTGCCTGAGGATTGGGTATCCAGCTAGAATCCTCCTCCTTCCCCTCCTCCGAGACACACTGCCAGAGCCCAACAAGCCATACATCTACACGAGCCCAAGGCCAAGATGGCTGCCATGTGCAGCATTGTGGTTGCCTGCTGGTGAGGGCCTTTTTGCAGTCAATAAGCCAGTTGATCGAATTAATTAGCATCACAAAAGGCTTTCTTTTAAGTCTCTGCAACTCTATTCACACCAGCGAAGAGGGCTGTGCACCTGATTCTCCTTGTAATTAAGTGCTTGGCAATGCAAATGTTCTGTTTATGCCAGAATAAATCAAACATACATATTCAAATTGACATCTTAGCATACACAAATAAATCTCTTTCTAATATTTTTTGAGCAAGATCCAGTATGGCATTTGCATTTATGATACATTAAAATGAAATGTGTTTGTTTGAACCAGTGTAGCTGCGGTCTCAATAACTTTTATGTCATTTTGTCATGTCGACTTTATTCTTCACATTAAGTCGTATTTTATGACTGAGCTTCATAGTGTGGTACTGAAACAAACTGCTGAGGTTTTTGGGGCCAAAACTGTAACAAATTAATAACACTGAGGTGTCACACAACCACAAGAATGCACACAGGAAACAGCTTGTTTTGTGATTGTGTATGCATGATTTGTTGACAAAATGTGGAACCATGGGAGATTACAATTCATCAAGCTGATATGCTCAAGTAAACTGTTCAAGGTGACTGTCATAACAAGAACTCATTCCCTCTCTGAAGCAGACATGTCTCTGATGAGTCTCCTTCAGCTCAGTCCTCCTGACGTCCCTTTTTTTTTCTCCATCTCTTTTTCATCTCCTCTACTTGTGATGCTCATCAGTTGGCAGACGGAGAGAAAGACAATGGAGGCTTTTAGTGGATTTGAGAGCTCATCCTGTGTTAGGGCATGAAAAATGGGCATCCACACAAACAGGGGCATTGACCAGCTCAGGGGGGGAAAGTGTGTGAAGAGGAGAAGAAGCACCATGTCAGACGTGACAGAAATGAGTAGGCAGGTCGAGGCCAGAGGAACACCTCGAGCCTCAATTTCCTAAAGGAAATCAGGCATTGGAATGATGTGATAATACAAGTGTGTGTAAAGTAGTGCATTTTCACTTGTTTCTCTGGTGGGAAGTGAAATTATTCCAGGCTTTGTGTGTAGTGTTCACAAATGGTGCTGTAAATATACTGATAATGTGACCAGGACAGAGCCTGTAGAGTGCTTTTCCCTCAGTACATACGAAGACCGTTCACTATAAACAGGAAATTTTTGGAAGAGTGGATAAGTAGGTACACTTGCATTACTTTCCAAATGTTATAGTTAACATAAAACTATCCCACTCACTACTCAGTAACACTACTGGAGGCTGTGTGGGATCATAGAGGCTGACCATTAACATATTTTCTGGAATTGTAGAAAAATAAAGCCATGTTGGCAACTTGTTAATGTGACTATTGAAACCTTTTTGGGCTATAAAATTCCATAAACTTGCCTGATCAGTTATCTGTGAAACACTGTGGACACTGTGGTGGAAGAAGATCTTTATTTTTACTTTGAAGCAGTAGGAATTGGCTTAATATGAGAACTCCAAAGTCAGATCAGCAGATGGAAATTGTTTGAGATATTTTTGTTATGGAGAAGTTGACTTACATGTTGAGAAACAGATGCCACTTTCAACAAAAACTAAGAAAACTGAATGTTTATATGACAAATGACAGTGAGACTGCTTAATTAGAACTATATTTTACACTATACTCCACTGCAAGAAGTCTAGACAACTAGTTATATGTTTTGTTGTTGTATTTGTTCATACATTTTTGTGAAAATCTAATAAAAACTGATGGGAAAAAAAATGTATGTTTAGAATTCAAATTCTGTATAAACACACCTTACTGTCTGATCATAAACACAAATACAAAAGACACACATACACAATGGCCACTCATTGCTAGAATAAGTACTGCAAATTAATCTAATGTTTCTTGTAATGCACTGAATAATCTCTCATAGTGGAAAATTTCTGGTAATTTATCAGACCATATTGATAATGTGGGAGCATGTGCATCAAGTCAGATGACTAGTGGAAAAGCAAGTAGCATTAAACATTATATTCAAGTATTTTTGCCTTTTGACCAGACAAGGAGCTAACATTAAGGGTACATAACTTTGAATCCATATTATTTAATACCAAGACACTTTCCAATTGAATGTTCAATCATTTTACGGTCTTATAACAAAGTTTTTTCATGTATTTTTGAAGAGCATTTAATAATCTCTTGGAGTGGCCTGATATGTAGCAAAGTTAGGACTACCCCCTGAGGTCAAACCTGGTAAGAGGCCTCTGAGAAGAGTTGATTTCCCACTGTGAGACCAGCTCTTTATTGTGCTGATCAAACCAAAAACATCCCTTTGAAATGTGACAGCCTCATATATAGAGCTCATTTAAGCAAAAGCCCAGCTCCCACATCAGAAAGCAATGAGGAATTCCGAAGCTGTGACTGGTGTATGTATATCATCCTAGTCCAAAAACACTTTTCAAACATGTTGTCTTCTTTCTTGAGTCATTTTGGGGGAATGTATCAAGCATCGAGGAGAGTTAAGTTGGGTGGGGGTAGTTGTTTTTTAACCCCTGGGGGTGTATTCCACTGAATGGATGGAGATCATTTTCTGGGTGGCGTATGCATGCCTTGCATACCTTTGCTATGACATGTGTGTGTGAGTGTGTATCTGTGGAGGAGGCAGGTCTGTGTGCAATCAGATTGCTGGAAACAATGACAGAAGAAAGACATATGGGCCGACAAAGAGATGCTTCAGAAGGATACGGGGTTTTAAATAGGAGGAAATCATAAATTCCACTTAATGAAGTCCTATAAAGATGACAAGCAGACAGTAGCATTTTGTTAACATGGGTTCATCTGTAGGATAACTAAGGGCCTCACTGATGGGAAAAAGGGATAATTTGGTTAAGGTTGCCAGAATTAAGAGTAATGGCTTGCAAATGAGGCAGCTGGCATATAAAAAAGGCATGTATGAGCCTAAAGGGCTGTAAAAGACCATACAGTGACTCATCTGTGTGGACAGAGTATAGAAACGGTCCACTCGCTCTCATAACTCAGCTCAAAACATATGACCCTTGACCTTCCCGGATCACTGAGGGAACCCATCGGTCGAGGCCTTCCAAAAACTGCAGTGTCACTGCTGCGATCGTGGGATTCACTTGTCTGGCCAAGAGACCTCATTACCGGCTGACAGGCTGATTCACTGTCTTTCTGTCTGAGTCTGTGACAAAGCAGCCCCAGTGCCATCGGAAGGTCTCCAGTGATTGTGTAGCTGGCTATGTGTTATGTAACTAGTTTACTCTTGGAAACATGGGCCCGTCGCTCACAATACATAATACATCCATTAAAATTTCTCATCTATTGTGACACCGTTTCATTGCAATAGAATTTAACCACTCAGGCTGTCAAATGTTTACTTTTTTCTTTCATTCTTCACTTGAACTCATCTTATTTAACAATTGGACAAAGTATGTCTGTTTATATAAACTCCATTTAGCATTGTCATCTTTCAGTGACAAAAAAAGAAAGCAGAAAGAAGAGTCTTTATGAGTTTTCACTCAGTAGTTACTGTAAGTTTACCTCAGTCCACCTCTTATTCAATATTATATGTAATATTCTCTATATGTTTCTGGACAAGTTCAAAATCCCCCATAATTTTGTGTTATTGCTGATAAAGTTCACAAATGTGTACACTTTAATAGTATGTTACTAGTTTGTTGTTAGAATTTTTACTCCTCAGTTGCAGGATTCAAAGTTTATTTATTATATTTTTCTATTTTATTGTTATTTTTCTTGTACAGTGTTTTAAGTACTTTTAACTTTTTTCTTCTGAGCCTGAACAGTTAGTTTATGGACAAATGGCGAACAAGAGTCTTGAATATAATTGTGTTACAGCTTTTACTTCCATTCAAGCTTAGAAAACAGTGATTTATTACCTATAATTAACAAATACACCATTTTGTCATTAAATATGTTGTGTAATACCTGTGTGATTTATGTTTTTGGCTGTGTATTTGCAACAAGTGATGAGTAATTGATGATCAATGCTTAAAAACTTTGCAATAAGATGAAGATCTGAGATGTGCGTCTTGCTGGTCCTTCAGTTGAGTAGCAGACTGTTGCAGAGAAGTGAGGCCCCACCCACGGCTGCTGATTGGACATAATCGTCCAGACACGCCCATGGGCGGAGACTCGGGTCGATTTTGAGGCGCGGTTGAAATACTCACAGTCGTATCCCTGACATCCTTTAATTTGAGCTCAGCCTCCGTGGGGTTCGCACTCATAGAAGGGGGAACTTGTCGTTTCTGATCCTAACTAGGGAGCAGGAGAACCGGTCGGATTTTTCACCTCATTGGCTCAGACTTGACCTTATCCCAGAGCTGGATTTTTAAGACTCGAAACTCTTTGAGGTTTTTGTTTTTAGATTTTATTTTTTGTTCACAACATCTAAAGAAAATGGGAGCCCACATGTCCAAGGGTGGAGTAGTTGTTCAGGGGAAAGCCGCCGCCGACCCTGCTGCTGCCAAAGCCAACGGCCAGGTGAGTAGAACAGGCCGGATGAGGCGCAGGTCTGCGGGGAGCCACATGGCCCCAGACGCCCACCGCCAGCATGGGTCCCTCAGTGGGGCTCCAGCAGCGACGGGCGCCTGGGGCCGGAACTCGATCATACCCTGCACTAAGACCACATCTAACCCGTTAGTGGCTAAAACCTGCTGTTGAAACCCTTAACTTTGGCATGAATCAGAAACAGTCTCAGTCCAGGGGACCTCCAGCCGTCGAGTGGCCATGCTCGTCCCCGTGCAACGCGCTCCAGACGCGCTTTTGTTAATTCCGTCTGCTGCTCCCAAAGGGGCAATTCACGCGTAAATTACGTGAAAAGACGCAAGAGTTTGGTCCTGGCGGGTGTTTGGAGCATGTTTTCTCTCATGAGTTGGTGGTAGTCGGGCAGATATTCGTGCTCACGTCGAACAAAAGATACCAAGCAAACGGTGCAAAGGATGCAAATGCGCTCTGCTGGAGGCGCATTTGGAGTTGCAAACAAAGCGCGAACAGGCGCCACTTCAGACCACAACGGCCACATTCCTACATAGTATTTCCTCACCAACACCCAGACGAAGTGTTAGTCGAGATAAAGTAACAACTCAACAGTCTGAGCCCAGATCAGAGGATGTATTATATGATGTTTAATGAGATATTCAGTATCATGTGTTGAATGTGACTTCCTTGCTTATAAGAATGGAGATCGTTTCATTGAGAGTGAAAAATTTGTGTAGATTCTGACCTTGGCTTTGTGGCTGACACCAGTGATATATGCTGGTTGTTTTGAGCAGACTGAGCCTCAGACAGAGGAGGTAGATGTGGGCTGCAGCTCCTGGATGAGAGCACAAACCAGGCTTCACGGGGATTCCTTTGTTCCTCAATTTACGTGCTGTGTTGACGTTTTTGGTGGAGCACTACTGCCCCCATGCGTCTGGTCCGAGTCGTGCAAACAGCTGTTGAATCGCGTCCTGAACCACTGTCTGGGCAGGCAGCCTTGTCTTGTATAGCATGGATTAACTATCAGAGTAAACGGGCTAATGCAAATCTGTCATATGCCAGATCCCCTTTAGATTTATTTGCAGTTTTAGCACACATTTCCATCTGTGCAGTTGGAGCGATTTTCCATTTCCAAAGGCTGTGTTTATTACAAGTCAGATTTGTTATTTAAATCCATCATTAATGAGTTTTTTTTCCTGCAGGAAAATGGCCATGTGAAAACCAATGGTGATGTGTCGGCTAAACCCGACGGGGAAGTGGCTGCTTCAGATGGAAATGGAACAGCTGAGCCAGCCAAGGAGGGGGAGGCCGGTGCCGGAGATGCCATCGAGCCTGCTCCTGCAGCTGAGGGGGAGGCCGCCAAGGCAGAAGGCGAGGCCGCCAAGGATGGCAAGAAGAAGAAGAAGTTCTCTCTGAAGAACTCCTTCAAGTTCAAGGGTATCTCGCTGAAGAAGAGCAAGAAGGGCAGCGAGGAGGGCAAAGAGGAGGCCACCTCCCCCACGACTGAGGACAAGCCTGAGGAGAACGGTCACACAGCCAAAGAAACCAAAGAGGAGACGCCGGCCACTGAGGCCAAAGAGGGAGAGGCAGCAGCAGCAGCAGAACCTGCAGCAGCAGCAGCAGCAGCAGAGGAGGAGACCAAGGCGGTGGAGGAGGCTCCACCTACAGAGGCTGCCCCAGCTGAGGAGGCCGCCGCCCCCGCCGAGGGCACGACACCTGCAGCCTCTGAGGGCGAGGCCAAGGCAGAGTGACTGCACCCTGCCACGGCACCTGAACTGATTTTCCAAGATTAAAGTATATAAATATATATATGAGAGACTCGTGCCACGTTCTTAAAGTTATAAACAAAACTACAAAAGAAGACAAAGGATATATCACGTTTGCTGATTCAACCACCAGTTCACTGCCTTTTATTAGTTCTTCGACAGGCGGAATCTCACCGGGCCCTCTCATGATGAAAGTGTCGGCTTGCATCGCCCCCTCATGGTACACACAGGGACTGGCGTGTGGCGAAGGTAATGGATTGGATGTGGAGCAAATCAGGAATACTGACTTATTTTCCCAATTCATGGAGAAGCATCCTTTAAACAGCGTGGCAGCCCTATAACATTTTATTTTTTTCTCATCTTTTTTTGGGATCTACAAATTGTCACCGTTGCAGAGCGGGGCAGAACATCTCCTTCACTCGAAATGACTGTTATATGGACACATAAACCTTTCAAATGATCTTATTCATTTTTAGAATTCTACATTCCTATGTTTTACCCCCAAATTTCAAGTATTTTGTCATGTATAGAAAAGTGAAAAATCAAGGAGGGGAGGTGGAAAAAGAGCTATGTCTTTGTTCGTGCATTTTGATTATTTTCTGGCTAAACCCACATTCGAGCTTCTTGAATATTGCAGTGTTCACATTTCAGAGTTTATGATGCAGGGGTTGGGATTGTGTACAAAATGTGAGCTTTTTATCTGCGAACTGTCTCTGTAAATATGTTTTGGCCAATATTTTTGGTTCTCTTTTATTTTGCTATCGTTTGAAGATGTTAATGGTTTTATTGTAACTTTTAATAAGGGTAAATAAATGTTCGATCCCCTCTGTCTGCCTTTTTGCCTCGTGATTCACACCCCAATACACAAAAATAATCCGATTTTACTCATCTCAGTATCACAAATTTGATTTACTTCAGTAGACTGCAAACTGTAGAAATGCAATATCTGCAGTATAACAGCAAAACACGGGTCTGTTATGTTACACATAAATGAACTGCAATCACTTATTACAAACTGGAATAAATTAAGATTGTATAAACAAAACTTTATTATTGAGCTCATGCTTAGTGTTGGCTAAATGACCTGTAAATAGCTGAATGAAAGGAAAAATAAGATCTTGCTTTTAAACCCTTATAATAAGTCAGGAACAAAGTGCTTCGAATGAATCACACACTCAGATTTATTGTCTCAAAGATGCACTTTATCATATTCTGCAGGAATAATTTGGAGTCATGTCTCCACAAAGAGAGACTTTGAACTAGGCCCTGGACAACTGCACATAATGCCCCTGGCTCTTACATAACTGATAATAATTACAGTAACACGGTTGTCATTTAGTGACTGAGTGCCAGACTTGGACACAGTCACTAATTTGAACAGTTGATTTGCTTCATTATGTGTTGGTCTCTGGTGCCCTCTAGTGGACATATGCATCTAATGCAACGATGCAGGAACAATTTGGTTTACACTTTACATGTTTGTTTACTTGACAGACGTTTAGCTATTTTCTACTTTTTTTTAGTTGGCCTTATGTTGTGTTTATACTGAAATAGTTTTCCTCAAAATGCACTTGTGTTTTTAGGGTCAGAATTAGGCTCATCTGACACCAAATATTAAATGAATACAAATTACAGGAAAAGTAACACGGCTACACAACAGTGTTTTCTGATATACACCAGTAGAAAGCTTGAAAATATCCAGGATTTACACACCTTCAGTATGATTCACATTCTGTTCATGTCTGCTGTTGACTTACAGTTGTATAATTTAGTAAATGCAAATACCATTTTAATAACATCTTTCATCATTTTGTTGTTTGTTCTCTTCCTTCCTCTTTATTATTATTATTATTATTATTATTATTATTATTATTATTACCCCACCCCCTGAAGGGATATTGTTTTTGGTTGGGCTGTTTTTGTCTCTTTGTTTCTTTTGTTTGTTTGTTAACTCTCTAGCAGCAAAACAATTGGTTGAATTCAAACCATAATAAGGTTTATAGATTGCCAGTGACCCAGAATAGCTGTCATTACATTTTGGGAAAAATAGGTCAAAGTTAAAATTTTGTTTTAGAAATTTTTTAAATATTTTTTTCCCCTCCCATTTACTTATAATGGGCAAAATTTCAAAGATCTATAAAAACATCAATTTTGTTTCAATTTACTTCAAACTTGGCACATATATAGAGGCAGTTGATATGCTGACATGAGCACATGCATAGACATGATGACATCAGCTGGATCAATGCCAAAATAAGCTACAATACGTGCGAGGGGCGGGGTTTGTTGTGCCTGTCTCCACTTATTATTATTTTTTAAATTTTGTTATCATTATTATTATTATTATTATTACAACTTACTCAATGAGATTTCTCCTGAAGCACCCTAAATCTGAGATCAATTCGGACATTCCAACCCCTCCTGGTCTCCATGGCGACTCCTCCTAACACGTCACCTTAGGTAATTCAACCATTGCACTTGCAATTCTACTGGAAAAGTTATTCATTTGTATATGTGCTGTGACTGACTTGTTGCATAATTATTGCCTCTATTTAACTTTTGAAGCACTTATAGAACAAAAAATGCTCTAGTCCAACTGTGTTTTTCTCATCAGCGTTACACAGACTCCCATGTGCTCTCTCTCAAAGTACTGATAGTACAGCAAGTAAGACCTTGTCAGGGCCATGGAGAGCTACCTGCAGCTGGTAAACAATGTAGACTCTCAGACAGGTGGGCTTATATAAATAGACAATATGTGAGTATAATCATGCCATATACCATTATTCACGGTTGATTCTGTACCTCTTGAATCAAATTAGTGGTCTGGAACTGTCTGTTGAATATAATGATTACAGTGTCTTTGTCCTTCACAGACTGTTCATACATCATGACCAAGCTGCCCACATATACCTGATACCTGAACAGAATTTCAGAGTGTGTTTCCCTCAGGCTTTCGAGTGAGTATCAACAACAAATACTGCACAACAGAAGACTGCAAAAACCTTTTCATTTCCACAGGTCATTTTACAAACATTCCATCGCAATGAAGACACCCAGCTGATACAGGACTAACTTGGTGCTAGTTACCATCACCTTGAGAAATGAAGGTTATCTAACCAGCCCTTTACTCACTGCTTTACTCTTGTAATTCTTAAAATATATTAGCAGACACATGACAGCTGATCACAACTCCCAGGCATGAACCCACAGTGATGGACAGACAGATAATAAAATGCTGCTCTCTAGTGGAAGAGTTAGAGAATTACAGGGGTTTCACAGTCAAAATGGACAACCTAGAAAGGCCATGGAGTCCACAGATCCAGGTCTACAAAAATAATGAAGGAAAATCAATGAAAGATTTGGAAAAGTCGTGGAATTTAATTGGGTTTTGATGAAATTCACAAAACAAGAGAGTAAACATATCAGAGTTTAATACAGTTAAGGTGCTGGGATGGATTTTTGCTGTAATTGATTAAAAACCAATGTATTTCTACATAATTTACATAGTTAATATTTACAGTAACTTTTGGGAATAATAGCTTTTCTGAGTATTTAAAATGTATATGAAAAAAAAGGTTGAAATTTAACAAAGGAAGTAAAGGTTATTTAATTTTCTATAGTTACATTTAAAGTACCCTTCTTTTTCGCTGTACTTGTCATGCAAGTTCTATTTTTGATCCTTGAAACATCATAGAAAGCTTTTAAGATTTTCTTTGAAAAAAATGTGTGAAACCCTGTATCATTCAATTCTCTCCAGATTTTGAAGATGCTTAACTCTGTTGAGAGTGAAGCAAAATTTAAATTATTCAAATCACTTGCAAAAATGAATTTTAAACTCCTATAATAAATACTACACTTTGATTCTTTTCTCCAAACTTGCCAATCTAGACACACAGGACATAATAAAACATTTTATTTTACATGCAATGAAATACAACAAAGATGAACAAAAACGGACTCAGCTCATTAAAAAAAAAAATCTATTCATATTCAAAAGACTGAAATATCAGGAAAAGAATAAATGATCTTGTCAACTCTCTTAAAATCAGTAACTATATCCAAATATACACATTAAACTTAATTATACTGAATGGTGCAGCTGTTTCTTAAAAGGCCCTGAGAGGTTTGCAAAAACATTTTTTAGACCACTGTTCATCAGCAGAGAGAACTAACTTATTACTCAATTTGTGTCCAGAAATTTGCCACATTCTGGTTGTGATTTGGTTCTATTTGTGGAAAGATACTGATAGAGCACCAAAGATGTTTTTTCAGTGAAAAAAAAAAAACAAACCCCAAAACATTTAAAACAAAAAGTTATTTACAGTATAAAACAGGGTAACAACAGAAGCAGCGGAAGTGAAGCCACATTTCACATGAAAATGTCTGACATTGTAAATAATATAATGTTTGTCCAACAGTGCCCTGATACACATACAGTGGTGGAGAATCCCAGCTCCATAAAGTAAAAGTCCTGCCATGTATTGGTTCTACTTGTTCACTTAACACACTAATTATCCATCTACCTGGATGAGGAGTTGTGCTCATCAAAATGGGCTGGTTCTGTGAGCGGTTGGAACCAATACATGACAGGACTTTTACTTTATGGAGCTGGGATTCTCCACTACTGTGCACAGAACTTTAAATCTATACTGGGGAGAGAAAAGCCCAGCCCTGGATATTGATCCTCCACATGTAACCAACTTTAAGATACAATATAGTACAATCCTCAGTGATAGTAGTAGTCTTCTGAAAACCTGATCCTTGACGTGAGGGTCATGAATGTTTCATGTTCATGCAGGATCAGTTCTTTTATCAGTCTTTGCCACATTACTGTTTCTTGCATCTCTAAGTTGAATAATGTAGCAGCTCCCTGTCCTATAGTGTGGTAGTTACAGCGTCTTCTCTGATCTTCTCCTTCTTATTTAAGCTCAGCTGGCTGTGTGATAGTGTCGGGTCCTTCCGGTACTGGGACCTGGGCGGGGCTATGTTGGTGAGTTCATGCTGCTCAGCAAATAGAATCCTCTGGTTGTCATGTCGGACCCTTAGAAATTTGCTGATACGTTTTCCAATGAGATATAGCATCTCACAGATGCACATGAAGATACACAGTGCACTAGACACAACCATGAACACCATGAAGATCTTCTTCTCCGTTGGGCGACTGATGAAACAGTCGACAGTGTTAGGACATGGATCCAATGTGCACTTGGATAACCTGAAAAACAAGAATAGCCTCATTGGTCTCATCTGAACAAAGCAACAGATGATTTTGTTTAGGATTACTTTTATTTTGAAAGGTCAAAACACCAGAATTACCTGGGAAGGTCATAGCCATGGTATATCCGATAGAGAATATAGAGAAATGATGTGTCAAATCCTGCTTTGAAGACTAAGCTAAGCAGATAGGTCCACCACAGCCCCCCTCTCTTCTTTCCGGGGTTGGCATACAGGTGAGAGCCGTGGTGCTCTGACACATATTTCAGGTCTTTCCCTTCCCTATATTTGACATGAGCTATCACCATTAAAGACGGACATGTGACAAAGATCAGCTGCAGTGCCCACAGACGGATATGGGAGATGGGGAAGATGTGGTCATAGCACACATTGATGCAGCCAGGCTGGAAAACAGATAAATAGGATAGAAAATGTAACATACTGAAATGACTTTTTGCTGGAGAAACTGATTGAGAACATATAGCTTCTTGCATTCAAGCTAGCTATAAAATGAGCAGATAAAGAAAGATATATATGTCTATGTTATGGTAGAGCTACTACAATTATCAGATAAACACAAGGAGTAGCATCACAAATGCTGCCAAAGTGAAATATTAAGTGAAGGGTGTGATAAAGGCTCTACACTATCAAAGTAATAAGGTTTTGTAGAGGTTTGGGAAAAACAGACATAAAGCTAAAAAAAAAAAAAAAAGTAATTACAAATATAAAAAGGTTGTACAAAAACAGCCTTTGGGGAAAAAACCTGTTTTTACTTGAATAGCTCCTGGATCTCACCTGTCGGGTGTTACAGACAAAGTCTTTGCTCTCGTCGCCCCAAACTCTCTGCGCTGCCACCACAAACACTAAGACACGGAACACAAACACCATAGACAGCCAAATCCTCCCAAAAGCAGTGGAGTATCTGTTGACTCCACTCAACAGACTCTCTAATCCAGACCAGTTCATGCCTGCTGCTGCACTGGCCTGGGTATTGGACAGAAGAGCACCCTAAAACAAAGGAAACAACAGACGGTGACGCTTCTATATAGCGTCTGATAATGATCAATTGCAAGCAGCTAATTAGCTCACAACTTGCTTTGTTGTTTATTACAAAATGATGTTCAGATTCAGGCTCACTGTCGTTAAAATATAATGCCACACCTTGTTATGTTGCTACCATGAATACTTTTGTCAGTACTGTGAGGGGAGCTTGCATGGACTTGCATGAGCTCTGCCTGAACCAGTTGTTGTTATTTATTCACAGATTTGTCTTTGGTCTGCAAGTGTTACTTCTGCAAAAAGCAAATGAAATCAAAAGCCTGCTGGCTTCATTTAATGGTACATAATTTGTTATTCAGGTGTATTCATTTTATCAGGCTATCCGCTAATGGAAGTCCACGCTTCAGTTACCTGAACAACGCATACACAGGCCAGAAGAGATAAAGTCATGTCACGCTCAAGGTGGAAAATTAATGTCTTTGTCAGCTGGAAGCAGAGGATGGGAGATAACCTAAAACTGTTTTTGTTTCCTCAGCTGTGACATTTAAAAATACAGACCAGATACTAGTACTTCTATCTTTAGAATTTAGCTCAGTGACCTCAAGCAATGGCAAAATGTAACTAAATTATACAGAATGTTGCACTGGGTCACTTTTAAACCCATACATGGGCCTGTATACTCACTGGTGATCTTTAAGTTATAATGGATTAGATTTATATTGCGCTTTTCTATGAACGCATACTCAAAGCGCGTACAGTAGATCCATTATTCATTCG
>JAPQRP010000017.1:14378232-14410327 GCA_037367295.1 Apogon hyalosoma | reverse complement strand
CCCCCTAGTTCTTTTTTTTTTTGGAACAACAGAACAGTAATGAAATAATTATAATAAAAATAATAGTACTGTAGTAGTTAAACAGCAGTGGGTGTCACATTTTGTTATTTTATAGTGTTCATAAAGTCCATGCATGGTTTCCAGCATTCCTCAAATATGTCATGTTCTAGTCTCAATACAAATGTGAGTTTCTCCATCTGGAAAATTTCTTTAAAAAGTTCTATCCAATCTTCTAATGTGGGTAATTTGTCAGTCGTCCATTTTGTAGTGATTAATTTCTTGCTAGCTAAAATTCAACAGATACTTATTTATTTATTTTTTTACAAAATCCTTTTACATAGTCTAGTCATTTGACTAAGAACATAGTCTCAAAATTTAAAGGAAACCTTGCCCCGACTTTTAATGTTTCTCTTCCTGTTCATCCTCAGAGCTCCTGTGTTGGTGGCCCTGGCTTTAATTGAGTGTGGGATGGAATATGAAGACGCTGTGCATTTCATTAGACTGTGAGTACTAACCTCTCTGACACTAATCTCTACTTTTATTACACGGTACACAGCTGTCATGTGTTAAGAGGAGAGATGGACTGATTGTAATTTTCCGATTTACTCTGGAGGTCTGAACTGCTGTTTCTTGTATCTTTGTCACTTTTCATTCATGGAAACTTGAGTTGTACGTTCATAGTAACTACTTCTAACATATTTTCTCTAAAACTGCTCTAGGTTAAAGGAGCTTGTCCTTCAAACAAATCTGAAAATAAAGTGATCCATGCTACTTGTAGATTGTTTTTGTACATTTGCAGTGTCCGATATTATCTGACATCTTACTAAGTTCTCTGGCAGTAACATATAAGTGATTATTTATGGTTCAATATGGCAGCATCACAATACTATATGCATATGACATGGACTTTTGTGTGGCTGGTGTGTGTAAATCTGACCAGCATAGAATAGAATATCTGAGACTGATCAGCAGGTAAACAGTCATGGCCGATTAGGATGAAGATCGACTGATCGGAGTCATTGGCTGATCGATTGGTGCATCTCTGGAGCTTGGCTGTCACCATCCAGTATTATTTGAACATTTGATCTTCTTTGTGTTTTCAGGAAGCGTCGCGGTGCATTCAATGCCAAGCAGCTGCTTTACCTGGAAAACTACAAGCCTAAACTGTGTTTGCGCTCCAAAGACGCAAATGGACAAAGCTGCTCGATACAGTAGGAATTGAAATCCCCCTCACGCTCACTGCAGCTTCTTTGGAGAGTTTGAGCTTTTGGTTAAACATTAGATGTATTTATTATTAATGATAAAAATTTAAAAAGAAATCTAAATTCATTCAGTACAGTTATTGCAGAAAGTTTAACGAAATGCTGAAAACAGTCAGAGAAGGAGTTTACGTATCACATGACATATGTTATGTTTTACACCAAAAATCAACATAAAAAATTTAAGCTGTTCAAGATTGTTGTTATTTATTCATTGATCTGTAACCTCATTTTGTCTTTTAATTAATATGTAGCATAAAGTAACAAATACTTGGCACATAAAAAGGAAACTAAACATCACACAAAAGTCACTCTCACTGTGATATCACACTTGTTCTGGTGTAAAATGATTTAACATTTGTTTTTTCAACATCAGTAGCCAAGAATGGTTTGTTTGTTCAAAGATGCAACACTAAAACAGGCCGATTGAATACATTGGTGGCTGCGTGTGCTTTCAGAGGCTTCGTAAATGTTCAAAGCAACATAGTGCTTAAAAGCTGATTTAATTTCTTCCAGTCTGTCCTCACTCACCGATCAAATCCGTGTCCTGCAGCCAGAATTCGGCACAATAGATATTACTAATGAAGACAATAACGGTATGGCACATGCACCATTAAAACGTATTTAAACTATGTGTTACAAAGAAGGAAAAACAAAAAAAAGTTGTCAGTTTGACACATGTGAAATATCCTGTATTAAATGGTACTACATCTACCTACCCACTGTATGTCCCAAGCCAGAGTCATAGACGTTCAGTCTGCTTCCAAACTGTGTTGGCTGTAAATTTTTTGCACTGTCCTTCATATTATCATCACGGCAAGAGGGCCAACATGTAAAATCAGGTGGTGAATGTATTCATGACGGATCACGTGAAGCATCTGGTAGATTGTCCTGCTGGCTAAAACAAAGTAATTGGTACAGTTTTTACCCCTAATGTTCCAAATATACACATTACTCAGTGTTGCTCAGCAAATTGCATGTATAACTGAGTGGTAGTATCTTTTACTGCTGATTTTTAGGCTTAGATTATACCGAGTGGTAATCTGCATAACAATACTATTGAGTTATTGCAAATATAAGCATGGAGTAATGACAGTAACAAGTGACAACGATAAATCCGGTGCACAAACATGTCTGACGGGACAATCTCCTAGACTCTTCAATGTTCTTATTCAAACAACCACAGAACAGGCTGCTGTATTGTCTATGTCTGGCTCTGTACCTACCTAGCTATCTGGTCAGCTGCTATGTTTGTAAGATGCTGTTGGTCTTTGTGATGTTGCGTTTTTATAGGTTTTATTTTCTTTTCCCTGTACCTTTTTCTCTATTTATACTTGTTATTATTTATTAATTCCACTGTGTTTCTTTGTGATATGATTGTCCGCTGGGAAAAAAGCTATTAGTGTCTTCTTGGACAAATAAAGTGTTTAGTACTGTAACCGTTGTTGTTTGTTTTCATTATCTGCAGAAATTCTTCTTAAAGATCATGGTGAATTTCATTTCACCACTTACCTTGCCAGTATAAGACTTAAAGCATTTTGGGGTCTTTGTAAACTAAAAGCCATATTAGTGTGGATAATAGCAAAACTAGATGTCTGTTCTCTGATCTACTGGCTCTGTTTTGTCTCTAGTCGACCTTTTTAGCTTTTAAAGCTTACTGGATGTTGTTTATTTGCTCTAGCTTTTCCAGCCTTTTGTACAAAGATTTGGTTTAAAATGATAGCCTAAAATGTAGATAAAACCACCCTCCCACCCATTTGCCTAAGTCTTCTCCTAATTTAGCAAAAAAAAAAAGACTGAACCCAAACAGCACTAAGCCTTGAAAACTTGAGGGAAACCATACATAAGTCAATATTTTGAGTTTATAAAACAGGAAGTGGCCATACTTGGTAATAATCAAGGTACAGTCTTTATATAACCACCATGTACAGGTAACTAGTGTAGTATTGATCAAAAACACCACTTAATGTGAAAAAATAGGCCAGTAGGATCATTCAGCCTATTCCAGAAATCACGTTTTACCTGGGCTGCATGAATATATTTCCAGATCGCTGTGATTGGACTGTGTGGAGGTCTGTGTGTGGAACATGGCGGCTGTCTGGTGTGAGACTGAGCCGGACCTGACCTCGGTGAACTCGACGTGTGACAGAGAGAGATTGCCTTTGGCTGCGGTTCACCGTGTGAATGTACGCGATCCTGTCACAGTGGAATCGCAGCATCACATGGAGCCGATGGATGATTTATGGCTGATTGGTTTTATTGACTGACCTGACTGCAGGCACGCAGCTGACCTTGAACAAAAGAGTCATAGTGTAGGAGTAGGATAAATGTACCAGAGCTGGGACTGAGACTAAAGTCTAAATGTGTCTCAGGATCAGATCTGACAGCTGCACAGTCCATCTCATACTGTACATTTCCCACAGTAAGACGCAATACTTTAAAAAGTGTAATAAAACTGAGCTTGAAGAATATATTTTATGTTTATATGATGCAAAAAGTGGATAAATGGTTTCCTTAAGTCAGGGGTCTCAAACATATGCTGCCGGGGGGCCAAAACCAGCCCGTGGGATGAATTGGTGAAATACAAAAATTACACTGAAGAGATGAATAATTAAGGATATTAAAACAATTCTAGGTCAATGCGATCTAAAGTGGGTCAGATCTGTAAAATACTATCATAATAAACTATAAATAAGGAAAACCACAATTTTTTCTCTTTTAGTGTAAAAAAAAAAGTTAAATTACACATTTTTTTTTTACATTGACAGACTAGCCTTTTACAAAAAATGTGAACAACCTGAAATGTCTCGAGAATTAAGTGTAATTGTACTAATATTCTGCCTGTTATTTAATGTTTTGTGTATTTGTAGATCCAGTGTGATCTGTAAGTTGTAACGAACATGTGAAAATGAGAAGCTGAGGCCAAATAATGGCATAAATTGTTAAAATTGCACTCTTTTTTTCTAAATAAATTTCATTTTGTTCATTGTTGTTCATGTTTTTCACATTTTTTAAAGGATAGTTTGTAGATGTAAACATTTTGACAATATAATTTTACTTTTTTCACTCTAAAACACACAAGTTAGACACACAAATTTTGGAACTGATATTATTTATATACTATTTAGTTACTATTTTAGTGATCGGGCCCACTTCAGGTCATATTGGGTTGTATGTGGCCCCTGAACTAACATGAGTTTGACACCCCTGCCTTAAGTCAAACATGAAGCCCCTTGACTGAGAAAATAATTAGGCTTTCCACTGCTAACTATCTGCATACACTGTTATGTATTTGCATGCAAATGAGCTCATAATTTTCCAGCAGTCAGGACAGAGAGGTCAAGTTCAAGTCTCCATATTGATTGGTCATATTCAGTGACTGCTGGTAATGTGGTCAGTAGAGGGCGCTGCTGTTCTGTCACATGATGCAGTACATACACGTAAAGTGTACTTTAGTAGTTACTGTTAAAAAACACTTACAGAACTTTTTTAGATGTTTTGTAGAGCCTATGCTCACTTTGTTTATTTTTTACATATAGCACTAATAATAATAAGCCTCCATAGTGCAATGCAGTACAGTTTGCATGTCAAAGAAGAACTCAGAGGTCAGCAGCTGTTAATTTAATGCAATGTCTTTTGTTTTTATGATTTCTTAAATGTGACTTTGAAATGAGCAGTTACAATATTGAGGACACACATAGACACAGGCCTGCAGCGTCCTTGGCAGCAGAGGACAGCTCTGTGATAATCTGCTGAATTTATGACAGCTGAACATCTCTAAGCTTGCTGTAAGCTACACAACCCACTGCGTGTGTGCGTGTTTATGTGTAGAGTGTGTGTTCACTGGAGTCAAAATTAGTGCAGGTTGGAGTGGTTCTGATGAAGGACAAGAAGATCAGGGTAAAGAAAAAAAAAACATGGAAGTGCAACAATAAAACAAAAATGTAATAAACTTCAGAATAATTTTACTCCCATAAATAAGATGACTTCAGTTTACACAGAGCGAGGGTGTCAAACATACAGCCCATGGGCCAAAACCGACCCACCAAAGGTTCCAGTCTGGCTGGATGAATTTGTGAAGCACAAAAATTACACTTAATATATTAACACTCAAAGGTGTCAAACTTACTTTAGTTCCAAATTCAAAAAATGTACAATATTATGCCCACTGCTATCAGTAATGTACATGTATAAATGATAAGTTGATAAATAATATTGTTAAAATTGCACTTCATTGCATTTTCTAAAAATGCATTATGAAAGTTTTTTTTAAAGAAATGTCAAGTTTTTTTAGGTGATTCACATTTTTTTTTTTTGTGAAAGGAAAGTTCAAGAATTTGAATATTTTCGTAATTCTATTTTACTTTTTACAATAAAACAAAGAGAAAAATTGGAGTTGTCACTATTTATAGGCTATTATGCTAATATTTTACCAGTCTGACCCACCTGAGATCATACTGGGTTACACAGTCACAGAAAAAATTGTCAGACCATCAAGTCCCCAAAAACAATGGTTATGCAATCCAGTATTAACTCCTGTGCGTATCATGTGACTAAAACAGACCGAAAAGAAAACATGGAATGAATAAAAGCACTGTTTTTGTCAGTACAATGACATAGATATTGATGGAAGAACTGAAGCGATTTTGGTTCTTATCAAGAAAACATGGAAAATGGATAGATATCAACTCTGAAATTAAACTATGAGCTATTTTTGTTGTTATCATTATATTTGTTCATACAAATGTACCTTTAGTTGTTACAGTGAACAAGAAATGGAAGAAAACAAGGGTGGTCTAATATTTATTTATTTATTATTATTTATTTTTGTATGTGTCCCCTGAGCTAAAAATTAGTGCATGAAAAGTTTTTTTTTTTATTTTTTTTTTACTTAAAGCCTATAGGGGGCGCCCTTACACCAAAATGTCTGCAAACACTGATTTTTACAGAAAGTAGTTGAGATTATTCTCCACGTTGTTTGCAATATTTATTTATTTTATTTTATTTACCAAACCTGCAGGCTATTTACCGTGAGGAGGAAGAGGAGGAGGAGGAAGAAGGGGAAGGAGACCTGGGGCAGATGAAGGAAGGGGGGAGGGAGATGGAGGGGGGAGAACAGGGACGATGACCCAGTTCACCCTGCAGACCAACCCGTAGGACCGGCGGGTGATGAGCAAAAAAGAGGAAAACAGTGAGTTTCGGATAATAAAAACAGATCAGCTGTTTCCAGCCGCTCCACATTTTGTCTGCGGCTCGAAAAGGCGTGCAATGGTAGAGAGACCTTAAGAGAGAGTGTGACAGGGAAAGAGAGAGAGGAAGGAAGAGGGAGGGATTGAGAGAGGAAAGTGGAGAGACCAGCAGGAGTTTGGGTTTTCTAAGCATCTGGATCGTCGGATAAGCGGCAAGAGAGAGAAAGAAGAGGAAAAACCTGGATGTATGTATGTATGTATGGACTTTGAACAGGAAAAAAACAGAGGAACATACAGGAAAGTGACAGAAATAAGAGCAAAAAAAAAAAAAAAAAAAAAAAAGGAGGTGGAGTGGAGGAGAAAGTTTTCTACTTTTAACGGGATCATCGGACTGAGCAGCAGGAATGTTACCGGTGAGTTTTCATTGATTTAAGATGTGTTTCCTGTGCGGTCACATGAAGTATTAGCGCGCACGGATATGTGTGCGGTCACTGTGATGGAACATACGAACGCTCAGACGTCACTGTCAGCTGATAAAGGGTTAGAAACAAACATTCAAACACTTATTCAAGATATTTGATGTGGTCAGCAATAAAAGACAGGAGCGAACTCATGCGAAAACAGCCTACGACAGAAGGAGGGCATTTGTTTGTGCGTGTGGAAAGTAAAAATTAAAGATGAACTCTCAATACAGTGATCCAGGTTTTTTTTTTTCTTTTGTTTTTTGTTTTTTGTTTGTTTTTACTTGCCAGGGATAACGGCTATAAAGACCGGAAGTTGCTCCCACACACCAGCAAGTCTTAAAGGTTGTGTCATGATACTTAATTCTTTAATATTACAAATAAATAAGGTGTAGCTCTGACATTGGAAGAGGGGAAACAAAGGCAGTAAATACCCTATAAATATATATTAGTCTGGAATCTGTAAATTATACCGGGCTTTGATTATTCTAGATGCTTTAAACAGGTTTTACACTTGCAGGGAAAACCTTAGACCTATGACACATACTCTGTTGCCCATAAAGTTGGATTAATTTAGTTTTCAGACACATTCCTCTTTTTTTCCCCCTGTTTATACACATCAGTAATCAACCCTGACCAGGTACAATGATTATACTTTATCTATGAAGAATAAATCCCACTGTCACAATCATTCCATGAGAACAGGTACGAATATTCTATTCCAACTGTGCATCTTATACATAAAACGTGTCTTGGACCACCTACATAGTGTGTGTATATTAATAGTTTAACATTTATCCGTGAGACTTTTACTTTACTTTTTTTGAGTAATTTGAATTGTGTTGCTGATTATTATGTTAATTCCACTCATAACTAAGTGAAATGTCACTCTTTGATTCAGCTTTATGGAGGTGTATTCCTAGATCCTTCTCAATAAATGAATCACCGCGCTAGTGTTCAGGCTAAATACTGAATTAGAGGTCGACTGATATGAGGATGGTAGTTTGGAGTAGTTGATTAAGTGGAAGATATCAGTAAGTTTTTTACTTCATGAGAAAGTAGATCGAAACATCAAAGTCAAACTAATGAATTCTTCAATCTGTATCACTGAAATGATATTGAAAATGTTTAATAATAATAAACTTTATTGCAGACACAAGCCCACAACATACACATAACATACATGATGAATAGAATAAAAAGGAGATATAGAATTTATGCACATTATAAGATATACAGACTATTGCACCAACGCCGTCTCAGTTTAGAAGTGAATCGATAGGGGCTAAGTAGGGCTTCTATTATGTGGTTCTCTGATTCATCCAGGCAACGCATAAAACTATACATCATTTGTCTTAATAGTACCTTAATCAATAAACAGTGGTCTATAAGTAAAATGTCTATAGAATAAAAGTGGTGAAACAGTACCAAGTTTGAGTCGCTAATAAAGGAAATAAAAGTCAGAAATGCAGGTTGGCTGTAGTTTCCAAGATACAGTTTTGGGTCGAAATTTGAAATTGTGAGAGTTAATGAGAGAATGAGATTTACCGAAAAGGAAGGTTTGTCTCCGAGCTACAGATCTACTGTCTTTACATTACAATACATTCACTTTACAGGTTCTTTCTAGTGGAACATTTATAAATGCGTTGTGTAAATGTACATAAACCAGTGTATATGTGTAGTAAAACTTCATCATATACACTGAAAGTATCAGCTAACTGGCACTTTTGTCATTTATTTTGCAATCTAAGTATGTAAGATTCAACACGTTTAATCTTTGAGGCAGATCATTTCTAAAAAACACATCGTAGACGTGAAGTGAAATGTGAAATTAACAGTTATCAAAGTAACTGTAAAAATATGTTATCCTAGGTGGGATTTTGACAACTTGAACTCTTATTTTGTCTCAAATCGGTAATTCTGGTTGAGAAAACTAATATTATAATGGGATATAGTTCAGCCAAAATGGATTAATCGGTCTGTCTGTTTTGTAAATCTGATTAAAAATGGATATTTACTTGCTTTTAAATACAATTCTGGAATAGTTCAAATAAGTCCAAGTGACTTTTAGAAAGTTAGGAAAACAGTCAAAAGTTGGCGGATACTAGAAAACGCCGCTAACTTGCCTAGAGTGCGTGAAGTTATCTCTACCCCCCAGCGTCAGAAATGAGTGAACCATTAGTATTCCTGTTTCTATCCTGTCCTTCCTCTGAGTCTTTCACACACACAGACTGAAAACACTACACCTCTTTGTGGCGGGGCTGGGCTGCTGTCAGATCCAGACAATACACTGAAGATATAGAGATGTGTTTACTGCAAAGAGGGACGGAGAGCGCTTCTACCGTGACCTCTGACCCCACTGTGAATATCCCTCCCAGTTCAGGCATTTAATTTAGCCGTTCCTTCGCCGAAGTGCAGAGTTTTAGCTTCTACTGTTGAATTCTCAGCTTCACTGTCTAAACTTTGACTTCTGCAGATTCTACCAATACGTCTGCGACTGCTGCGCGATGACCACACGTACTTTCCTTTGCTGTTCTTTTCACCCCTTCGCCCTCACTTCTGCAGAAAGGGCACGGCTCGCAAGATTGATACGGCAAATGCAAAACAGAGTATGATATCATCTGGCAAGTTCTTCTGAAACGCTGAGCAGCCAACACATATTTCCCCTGGCAGAAAGCTGGCAATACTGCTGCCACAACCTCCAATTCCCACAAGCACAAAACGTTTCCAATTGTTTTTTTTTGTTCGCTCAGTTGCTTTGTTGCTCATTGAGAGTACTGCGGCGTTTCAGGAAAGAGCTGTCGGATTGATATTTTGTAGAAAAGCAATCAAAAAAAGCTGGTGTTTCACAGTAACGGCGCACACGGACGAGGCTTGGAGGGATACTGTCTTTGTCAATGGGCTGGAAGCTCATGTTTCACAGGTCACATTCAGTTCCTATAGAGACATAACTGACTGATTTGTGCATGTGAGAGTGTGTGTTTGGGTGGAGGCAGAGGGAGCAGGGGTGTCTGGAACGCAAATCACCTTCAGCTGTCACTGTGTTCCACTGCTGTTCTGTCTTTAACACACACACACATGCACACACACACACACACACACACACACACATAGAGACACACACCGCTCAAGATCTGCCAACAGTGGAGCTGATCTGACTCCCAAACTTATTCCTTTCCACATTTGCCTGGTTTTTATTTGTGCTGTTTGTGCCTGATCTTCAAACTCAACGTGAAACCTTTTGGATATTTGACAGCAGATCCACTGCACTGTTAATGTAATACAGTCTGTTTCCATGGAGTGCTACTTGTCTGACTTCATATTTAAGCTTGTAAAGTTTCCCTGTTTATTAGCAGGTGTGGCTAGAGGCAGACTCATTCAAAGGATGGTGTGGCAGAGCTATTTTCTCCCCAGTGAGTGTGCAATGCTTTCCTAGTTTTGGTTGCTGCGTCTATTGAATCAATGCGTCACATTCAAATCTCAGCTGTTTGTTCTGCAGTGTAGCTTATGGAGCTGCAGATGGAGATACAAAAACATTTCAGATATTGAGGTAAAGCTCTGTCTGTTTTCTTTTCTCCTTGGCTTTTGACACCATGAGAGATGTTTGAATGTATAATTTTTTTCTTATTCTATCGTTTTTTTGGTATTGGTTTATTGTTCTTATTGTTTTTAATTGTACAGCTTTTTATGTCTTTTTAGCTAATCTCGTATTTTATTCTTTTATTTAGTTTTTATTTATTCTTCTGTACCGCACTTTGGTCCACTGTGGTTGTTTTTAAAGTGCTTTACAAATAAAGTTGGATTGGATTGGATAAAAACATTTTTGCAATGAGGCAGGATGTTTCATGGTTTAACGTTGTAGATTATTATTCATAAATCTGATATAAGTGCAGTGAATAGTAAAAAATAAAAGTATAAGTATAAGTAGACCAAAATCTACTTCAAATGAACAAAACAAACATCTTTTCTGTATTATATGTTTGGTAAAATTCAATTCAATCAAACATCTTAGCCAGGAAATATGTGTACGGCCTTAAAAAAATGCATAAAAAAACTGAACTAAATGGGTTGTAAAGATTAAAGTCACTGTTTAGTGTGACCTCTGACCCCATGACAAGAAGCAGCACAAACAGTTCGAAGCATCTGAGGTGTTTCGTCATTATAATTCAATAGTTTTAAACATTCTACCTCTAGGTTTTGGAAATATTTGTCCATGTTCTGACCATAAATAATCATCGTGAAAAACAAGTAAAAATCGGTTTAGAGTCACTGTCACTCAAGAAGAAGAATTAGCCATTAAAGGTTAAAGAAATACTCATCTGACATTTATCATGATAATTATTGAGAACAACTGACATGAACATTTATATCATGATAATATTCCCGGTCAACAGGAATGGGAAGTCGCTATAAAATGCAGGTGTAACGTGTCCCAATATTTTTGTCCATGTAGTGTATCTTTCATAGGCCCATATTGGGTTGGGCTCTAATTTCCTCCACACTCATTTATCCTCCCATGATTCATCATTAAGTACTGACCAGACCACTGTTTGAGAATACAAATCGTTAGCCTCATTGCATTATTGCCTTAGTCATATTTTTATATTTTGGCCACCTATGTGATACCTGTGTAACTTTACTCGAACACATGCATAGATCAATTAACTTATGGAACTGCAGCTAATGAGTCAGGACATTGGATTGGAAGTGGGTAAAAGCAACACAACACGGTTGAACAGCACCAAACTCCCACGAGGACGCCTCACCTTGAATGGTTGGTAGAGCAGGTATAAACACACTGCACACCCTGATCCCAAAAGGGTCCGTCATCATTCAACATGACGTGCAGCAAAGCAAAACCAGCCTTAACTACACTACTCTGTGTCCGTTACATAATGCACGTTCACTAAAATGACAGTTACACCACAACCATCACTAATGCTAAATTTAGTGATACAGCCCACACGCACATCCCAGAAACAGGAGGATCAAAGTGTCCGAGGAAAATCACATATTAGAAGTGTGACTTGGAAATAAAGCATTATGCTTGGTAATTACCGAATACATTCTCATGGCCCCAGAATAAGTACAGTGGTAAAATACTGAAGCACATTCGCAGCCATGGAAATATTACCATCTGATAATAAAGAGTTTTTATCTGTCTGTATATATTGTACATGTAGGCATGCAACACATACTGAAACTGACCCCTCTGCCTTTAACCCATCACCAGCTGAACATGCAGGAACAATCCCCACACTGCAGACAGGGAGCAGTGGGCTCCCATGTCAGGTGCCCAGGGAACAAATCTAGAGTTAAGTGCCTTGCTCAAGGGCACATCAGTCAACACTTTCTCTGCCAGTCTAGGAATCAAGCTGACCTCTAATAGTTAACCCATACATATCACAGTAAACCAAAGTGTACATTTCAGTCATACTGAAACGTCAATGACATAAAGTCCAGTGTGTAAGATTTAACACTGAACCCTTATAGAGTACCCGACGAGGATGGGATTCGAACCCACGCGTGCAGAGCACAATGGATTAGCAGTCCATCGCCTTAACCACTCGGCCACCTCGTCTGACAATGAATTACAATTCCAAAATAATTAATGTAGATAAGGTCCAGTGTGTAACTTTTGGAGGTTTATGAGGATCTGTTTGGAGAAATGGAGTTTAGTATTCATAACTATGCTGTCAGTACTGTTAAATCATTGTACCGTACCGTCTTCATCCGCTTATCTGGGTCTGGGTCACGGGGGCAGCAGCCTCAGCAAAGAAGCCCAGACTGCTCTCTCCTCAGCCACTTCCACCAGCTCTTCCGGGGGAATCCCAAGGCGTTCCCAGGCGAGCTGAGAAATGTAATCCCTCCAGCGTGTCCTGGGTCGGCCTCATGGTATCCTCACTAGATGCTTGAAACACCTCAACTGGCTCCTCTCGACGTGGGGGAGCTGTGGCTCTACTCCGAGTCCCTCCTGGATGTCCGAGCTCCTCGCCCTATCTCTAATCTAATCTATCTCATTCTTTTGGTCATTACCCAGAGCTCATGATCATAGGTGGGGGTTGGAACGTAGGTCGACTGGTAAATCGAGAGCTTCCCCTTTTGGCTTAGCTCCCTCTTTGCCACAATGAGCCAGTTTAGCATTCGCATCACTGCACTGTTAAATCACATGAAAATCAAAACTGTAGAATAACAGCAGAAGCACCGGGACAATACTTTGCCTCCATTTTTCTCCAACAGCTCAGAACAGACATCTTAGGGAATAGAGTCATTGTTAGAGTCAGTGTTAAGTTGCATTACCATCTCCTTCTATGTTTTTAGTGTTGACCATAGTCAGAATGACTCTGAACATCTCTAGCAACACATTTGGGGCAGTTTGTCCAAGTAGAGTTAGAGTATGCCCAAATAGGCAGTTGATCTGGTAGTGACAGGCAGCAGAACCATCCCATAAAGATGGAAGATGCTAAACAATACGTTGGCCTCTGGATGGAACTATGAGTAGAGAAAAAACAAGACGGAACAGTTGTTTCAAGTTGTTTTGTTGAAACTGTTGAAGGTGTTTAATAAAAATGTTAAGTGCATATATATTCCCTTCTTTCTTGAGTCTGTTTGTTCATGCAAAATGAAGCATGATTAATATAGATTAAAAAGTAATGATGTTTAAATGTGATTAATCAAAATTTATCCACAGCAACCCTGTGAGTAATTAAAAATTGTAATTGTCTGTCAGCACTAATTAAAACAAAGCCTGGAATAGACAAAACAAAGGCTGGATCTAATGAGGGACTAGAGCAGGGGTCAGCAACCCTGGTCCTTGAGAGCCACTATCCTGCATGTTTTAGATGTGTCCTCTTCCAGCACACCTGAAGGTTGTTACCAGGCTTCTGCAGAGCTTGATGTTAGATAGGCTTATCATTTGAATCAGGTGTGTTGGAAGAGGACTGCATCTAAAGCATACAGGATAGTGGCTCTGAAGGATCAGGGTTGCTGACCCCTGGACTAGAGGATTTTGAAAGGCCGCCATAGGTGAGGGTGGGGCTGTTCTTTACAGCTCTAGATTTCACTAAATGACACAATGAACTTTTAAGCCTGGAAGAAAGACACACTGGATGTAATCGAATTTACAATGTGATGAGCTCAGAAATTTTCTGGTTCAGTCTGCACCATTAAGTTCCATTGGAACACATATGCCTGTATCTCACCTGTGTAAAAATGTGTTTCAAGCAGATATTTCACAGTTTTAAGGTAGGAAGTGGTTCATTGTTACTTGTCAAATGGTAACTAATGGGTTGTGAAATATGTTTTGCTTTTTGCAAATATGTCCGTTTTGGATTTTCACTCTCCACCATCTTTTCAGTGGTGAAGCATTGATAATGATAATTCCTCTATAATATGACATGAACACAGAGTAGGAGTAAGATTATCCTAGTGATGGACACATTTGAGCTTCCCGCTCAGAGTGTGATGTCTGTGTAAAATGATGATCAATGAACTGCTCAAAACATTAACTCATTATGTTCAAGCTGTGTTAGTCTAACCCATAAAGACCCAGTGCTACTTTTGTGGCAGCTTCCAAATACATTTCTCTCTCAATTTAACCTTTCTCAAGTGATTTATCACCATTTATTCTAGTATTATCATCTGTATTTTGTATTTTTCACAGTAAATTATGTACTTTCCTATATTTAATTTAGATGATCATGAAAACTCAGTTAATTCAATGATTATTATATCAAAACAGAAGAAACTGAGGAAAAAGATTTTTTTTTTTTTTTTTGCAACAATATCGTTAACTGAACATAAAAACAAGTGTCTCCATCCACTGTCATTGATCAAACTCCATGGATTTTACTGGAGAATCGATGCTGTAGAAGATGATGGTGTTTCCATGTTCACTACGGAGCCTCTGAACGTCCAAATGGGTCATTTCTGATGACCATGAAAAGATGACAAACTGTATTTGATGAATTATTGGATCAACGGGTGTTTTAGATCAGCAGATGCTTTTGTTCACCAGTGGAGGTTTGGGTCTTTAAGGGCTAACTTAGCAACATGTTGGACTTTACTTTGAGTTTAAGTATTTTAGCACTACCTCTACACATTCAAAGACAGAATGATTAGTTCTCCTTTGGAACACACTGTATACATTTGTCCTTTCACTAAGCAGCTGGTGACAGCTGAAGATGTTGAGTGTACACACCCCAGCTCCCTTAGTCCTACAAAGTGAGAATACAAAGTTGGCAGTAAATTAGAAAACCAACTTTTTTCCTTCAAATTATCGGTACAGACTTCCCTGTTTGAAGTTGTGCGAGTGTGAATCTCTGTTATGTGGCTACATTGTTTGCGGTAGTGGGTGGATGTGCAGTACTCTCCCTTTGAAGAACTTGGAAGAACATTTTGTTTATAGACACACCAGTCCTTGCGGAAACCTACACAAACTCTTACAAGGCGGTATGTCATTATTCCCTCTGAATGCCCTTCTTATAAATACAGCGGTCATGCCATTTACAATATAAACACTGAAAAAGAAAGTGTCTTTTTGTTTCTGTTGGGTACATAATTTGCTGTCACGGTGTCTTTTACTGCAGTTTTGTACAGTGTCTCCAAGACCAGCAGCTGCAAAGAACTGCGGAGCATAAATATCAGTCAGGCCTACATGGCAAGTAATCTGTGACTGTAGATTTATTATCTAGTGTGAGCAGGAGCTACAAGCAAGTTCAGAGTGAGGGGAAAAGGACAAGACGGCAAAACAGAAAAATAAAAGAGCTGAGCAGTTGAATTTATTCACTGAAGCATAAGCATCTCTGGGAAATATTAGCGCACTAACAGTAGGCAGTAGCTCATAGTTTCATGTCTTCTTTCCTGCATGCTGATTTTCTGTTGATTCCTGTTGTTTTGAGCACATGCACCAAACATGTGACCTTGTGTGTGACAGAGAGAGAGAGAGAGAGATAGCTCCTCTGTCAGTGTACCTTGTGCGTCCTTTCTGTATGTGTGTTTTAGTGTGTGTGTGTGTGTGGCTGTCCGGTCATGCTGCAGAGCGTATCAGTGTGGCTGCTGTAATCTCTCCCCTCTAGCATTTCCTCTGCTGCTTCTGGACAGCTTCACTCCACACCACCATTTATCCGACACAGCCACATCTATGTTTAGTGAATGTTCATCCTGATGCACATGTTTAACCCATAAAGACGCAGTGTTATTTCTGTAACAGCTCCTAAATAAACTTCCTTCTCTATTTAACCTTTAAGTGATTTATCACAATTTGTTATAGTATTATCTTCAGTAATTTAGGTTTTTTCCAGTGAAAATCAGTTATTTTCCTATTTTAACACATAAAGACCCAGTGCTACTTTTGTGTCACTTCCCAAATGATTTTTTCTCTCTACTTAACCTTTAAGTGATTTATCATCATTTATTGCAATATTCTCCTCTATTTAGAATCTTTTCCTGTAAAAATCTAATTTTTTGCTGTATTGAATTTACTAATCTTGTAGATGTTCATACAAATTCAGATTAAATTTGAGGATTATTATATCAGAACCAGAATAAACTGAAGAAAAAGTAACTTTCAGTAAAATGTCATTAAATGAACATAAACTCAGTGTCTCCATCCACTGTCATTGATCTAACTCCATTGGTTTTACTGGTGAATCAATGCTGTAGAAGATGATGGTGTTTCCTTGTTCAATGAGGAGCCTCTGAACGTCCAAATGGGTCATATCTGATGACCATGAAAAGATGATAAAATGTATTTTACATCAATTATTTACATGTATTGATAGGATTAGTGGATCAGCAGGTATTAAACAGTTTAGATCAGTAGATGGTTTTGGTGGATGTTTGGGTCTTTATGGGTTAATATGCAAAGAAGTGATGAAGTGTAGAGGAATAGATGGTCTCATTGTAAGACATCCAGTCAGGCAAAAACATGCTAAAAGACTGAAAAATCAGCTCCTTCTGAGCTACACTTAACCAAAGCAGCATACATGATTTTGTTAGTGAACGTATCTCCCTTGACCTTACATGACCTGGCCGGCTCCAGCTCTGCTGGCCTCAAAGCTAAAAAAAAAAAGTTCTGGCATCAGATCGTCTGGGACTTTTTTAAGACTTAGTTGTCACATACTCTTATTAATATAACCTTTAACAAAGTGTAGCTCATTACTGAAATAACTGTACATTATTCAACAAAGGCTTATGCTGACATTTATAATCCACTCAGTTAGGTTTAAAGGGCATTGGAGCTTTTCTCTGTGAAAACGTATGTGATGTTATACAGACTCAAAAAGGCAGCAGTTTATTATAAAAAAAAATTACCAAATGTACCTTTTAATTAAACTAAGAAAGTACTGGGACAAGTAAAAAAAATGGACAGAATGCAGAAAAAAAAACAACAAAAGATCATACTGTAAAAGTATTGCAGTGTGCACAGAGCATTCTAAAATCTAAATTGTTGATTTGAGACATTTAATGTCCTAAAGTATTTTGTATGGAAGTATCTGACATTACAGACAGTTTATTTGTATCTATAACTATTTTGTAATGACAAGCCCTGTGCTAACATTTAAAGACAACATTTATTCACAATACACAGCATGTTATTTGTGTGAGATCTGATCAATGCTCACTGGTGTATGTCTTGTGATTTTGATGTTTTCAGCTAATAGTAATAGAAAATTTTGACTTTCTGAAGTAAAACTAAGAAGAATACTCAACATCACAGAAGCCATTCAACTTGTATAATGCTTCTTTTTTCTATCACAGTGTAAGGGATGGGGTGGGTGTGGGTCAAATGAGAGTAATCACTATTTGTAAATAATTTAAATATAAAATAAAGTTGTCTTCTGATTGGGGGGCAAAAAAAAATCCCAAAACTTGTATAACGCTTAATACATTTTCAATTGTAAAATGTTTGTGACAGTGTATGTAAGGCCTCCAACAATAATAATAATAACATTAGTTTGTCTGATGTGCTGCTGACCACATTAACCTATAAATATCCAGAGCCCTAACACTCATATCCTTGAAGAAGATGACAAACATGTACCTACAAGGCTACTCTAATGCTTTTGTAGTGAAACATAAAAACAAAGTAAAAATATAGTGAAATGACAAAGATATCAAACTCAAAATAATAGTCAATCTGAGCTGGATTTCATGGCCTGGTCTGACTGACAGACATGAAGAGTGGAGATTCTTATTTTAATCTGCCATCATCCTCCTCATCTCCTCTCCTCTTCACCCTCTCTCCCTTTCCTCATATTTACTGAAAGCCGACTCTCCCCCCACCCCCCCCCCCCTCCTCCTCTCTGACACACACTCTTAAATTTGTATTTCCTGCCCTGGCGCAGACACACAGTCTGACATTCACACATTTCTAACACTCTCACCTACAGAGAAACCACTATCTCCAAGACTCATTATCTTTCTTCACCGATCACACATGCACACGCACGCGCTCACACACGCACACCCTTGTGTGTGTGTTCGGCCGATGGTTTTCCAATGAAGCGATTCTTTGGGCTGGTGTTGGAGCGACTGGTGTTTCTGTCTAAGAGCCTCAAACTGAATAAATGCAGGAAACCGAGGAAGAAGGTCAGAACTGGGAAGACCACACCAAGGGTGAGTGGGAGATGGCGAGGGAACTCTAGTGACAGACAGAGAGTGAGTGGGTGATGTACTGATAGTTTACTTTATATTGTGTGTAATTTGGCAGATTTTTTTGTGTGGTCTTGTGTGGTTTCACTTATGAAACATCAAACTACTAAGGTTCACAGTAATCTTAGAAGCTGTTCACAATATGAGCACAATCTGTTTTTGTGTTTGATTTTGCAGCTGTGGTTGAATTTAACAGTCTGAGCATCCACCACTGTTTCACCCAGCTTCCCTATAAATGATCCGACTGTGTTGAACCGCCTTATAGAGCCTAATAAAATAAGCAACTGTGTGTTTTCTACAACAGATAGACAAAACAGGGGAGACCAGGCTGTTCTCCCCTTTGGCTGCTTACAGTCACTCTTTCTGTGTCTGCCATACTGACTATCTCTTTCTCCCTCTCTAATGCCTAAAATAGCCAGAGTCACTCCATTGAGCACCAGAGGCATTTTAGGAACCACATCTCAATCTGCCTGTGTGTGTGTTAATGTCCTATCCACACACTGATAAAAAGAAACAGTCCAATCTGTCAGTTCATTGTATTACATTTCACAATCATTAGAACAAGAACGCAATGTGATTTTGACTCCTATTGAACATTACATGCACCATAGTTCCAGACTTTTTCAATCTGAGTTTGTTGCCAGTAGCTATAGACAACCATAAGCCTCTATGTATAGCTTCATTTGCAGTATTATTAGCTCAGTGGAAGTGTTTTGATTCATTTAGCTGCTGACCTATATACCCTATCCATATAGGGCTCTCAGGTGATACCCTGGAGTGGCAACACTTGAGGTCCAAAGTGGGTGTAAACAGCAGACTGTGTTCCGAAACACATAAATCACTCATGTCAAACGCTAAGTACTGTAAGCAGGGAACTATTTAACTCCACAAAGACTAGAACTGATTAAAGGTTGTGTTCATTTGTTGGATTAGAAAAGCTATTGTGAGCTTTATTTATTTAATATACAGAAACATGCACAGGAAGGTCTGGGTGATATGTTGAAAAATGCTTTCATAATATGGTTTATTCATGATTTTAATAGATATTATTTACTCAAGCCAAACATGATTCTGACGTAGTAATCTTTGCTAAATGTGGCAGTAAATCAGCAATATCAATTGGTGGCAACAACAAAAGACAGAACTTGCATGTGTGTCATTTAAAAAACAGGAATTATTGTAAGTAAATAATAAACTATCTGCAACAAGTGGTGCCAGGCATAACAAACCCCGCCCCTTGCATGTATTGTATCTTATTTTGGCATCAATCCAGCTGATGTCATCATGTCTATGTGTGCTGATGTCAGCATAACAATTGCCTCTATATATGTGCCAATTTTGAAGTAAATTGAAACAAAATTGATGTTTTTATAGACGTGAAATTTTGCCCATTATAGGTAAATGGGAGAAAAAAAGATTTTAAAGATTCCTAAAGAATTGAAACTTTGCCCTAATTTTCCCAAAATGTAATGGCATCTATTCTGCATCACTGGTAATCTATAAACCAAATTTGGTATGAATTTAACCAATAGTTTTGCTGCAAGATTAACAAAACAAACAAACATATAAACCGAACCAAAAACAATACCCCTTACCTCCCCTTTGGGGGGGCGGGGTAATAAATATATTCCAACATACCGACAAGTTGCACAAAAGTATCCAGCATACAGTGCACTAATCTTGATTTTGTGATTTAGACATTTTTTCATTTTCAGACAGTAAATAACTGATTAATTGAATTGATTTGGTCTATTGGCCAGCCCTGCATGAGGCATTGGATTGACAGTATTGTACTGAACTGCAGGGACACTTAATTGCATTGCAGGCAATTGACAAATATTAGAAGTTACCTACAGTTTTATCTTTGCTGTCATATACTCTATTTGATATTATGTTTTATGGATTTCAGAGTGCAGTGTGAAGTGCTTAACAATTATATGTGAAACTTTGCAGTGTCATAGTTCCTTAGCTGTACGTTCTCACGTAGAACCATGTTTAATATGTCTTTTACAAGGAGACTGACAATCTTGGGTATTTGTAGATGAAATCAAAAAACAGGCAATTATTTTTATGCTTAACTCAAGTAATATATTAAAAGTACTTAAATAAACCACTCTTGGCCGCTTTATTATTTTTGCTCCATCAAATAATACCTTTTACTATGAGAAACAAAAACATTAAAGCCTTCATGAGGCCTCGATTAGCCTACTTTAAATGATTTGTGGTTTGGTAGTGTCTGCAGGGTTTTTTGCGAGGCTGTGTGCATGTGTGTTTTGTTTGTGCATCTAATCCAAGCTTTAGAGAATGTGTCCTTGCTCAGTCTGTCTGCATGCAACCAGAGATTACTTCGTATGATCTGGGACAGGTGTATAGAATACTGCGGATTAGTGAACAGTATATAATTTAACTGTATGTGGATGTATGTGTGTGTTTGTGTGTGTGTGTTTGCCTTCTGATCTGTGTGCTCAGTACACAGTATAGTGTGTGTATACAAGCAAAAAGAGAAAGCGAGTGAAAAAACCAACACTGAGATTAGAAGTGTATCTGTATTTGTGTGTGTGCCCTGGTCTGTCTGTGTGCTCCTATCCCAGATTACCCTAAATTTATCTTTCCACTGCCGACTGAGTATCTGACATGACATCACCGGTGACATTGCCAGTGACATCACTTGCAGCAACACAGGACGTCCTTTTCTGATTTTCCGTTTAATCTTTCAGCTGCAGAATTTAGCGGATTTGGTAATGAAATGATTTCAGGCTTTGAAAGGGGGTCACTACCGACTTCTACTTTTAAATCTCCTTTTACAAATATGATAAAAATATACAGTGAATATACAGAAACAAGATCAATTACATTTTTCTTTTTTTTTTTGTTGCTAAATTAAGATAAGGCTAAAGCTTGGCCATGGAGTGAGTTTGCGTGCAGTTGTGTGGACATCAGCAATTAGTCTATCGATAGGTAATTAAAGCTGGGATCAATATGTTAGACAGATGCATGGCAGTGTCTCGTTTCAAGTTCACTTGATGTTGATCAAATCGTGGCTGATTAGAATGATTTTTTTTTTTTCCAGTCTCCAGTATGATTTGTTTATGTTGCTAACCGGCACAAGCTGCTCCAAACCTGCTGTATGTAAATATCTTCCTGATCAGATTTTATGATATTGTATTTTTAGGTTTATGTTGATTGTAAACTGAAAGGATTTACAGTCTCTATTAGTGTGTTAACATTTCAGCTGGGATGGTCTGACCTTCACTGTTTTATGGCAGCGTTTCTCAACCTTTTTTGAACCAAGCCCCACTAATGGCATCATGAGCCTACAGGGGCCCCTCCTATGCCCAAAAAAATTCTGGGAAAGTGAGCTCCCCTCACTTTATTGAGTACCTGCTGCCCCCCGCAAAATACATTTGCGGCCGGGATGGGGGGTGTGCTGGACGATATGACCCCCCTTGCTCATGGACCTCAATCTGATCCATGAGTGGGGGGAGGGAGGGTCAGTGTATCTTTTAGTAGTTGGATTTTCTTTTTAGAAACAAAACAAAAACTAGTGGTTAATTGATTTTCATTTTAAAATAGAGGAATTAAAATTGAATTTCAAGGCATTTTTCTTTTTCTGTGTCAAAACAGATAAACCAAATTTAAAACCCAGATTGATTTTCATTTTCTCTTTTTAATAACAAAAAAGAAAGTTACTATCTGACAAAAATGAAGAGAAAAAAAAAACGGACCTAAAACGCCTGTTTTTTCATTTTGTGTGACCGGATGTCGTCATTTTCAAACAAAGAGCACTAATGCCTAGGTCACAAAGATGGGGGAAAAAAAAAAAAGAATGTGAAACAAAACAAAAAAAGCCTAGATTACAAAGATTCTTTTGAACAATGGGTTTGTATGAATCTTCCAGTTCGTATGAAATCTGGAGTTTGTAGACATTTGTGGAGGGAGCGTGTCTATGATATCCAGATTTCATACAAATTTGATGGGTTAACCCATCGTTTGTAAGAATCTTTGTGACCTAGGCATAGTGCTCTTCCCTTGAAAATGACAATATCGAGTCTTAGAAAATGAAAAAACAGGCATTTTTTGTCCATTTTTCAATTTGTCAGGGAGTAAATTTCTTTTTTGTTATTAGAAAGAGAAAATGAAAATCAATATCTTTTTAAAATTTGGTGTATCTGTTTTGACACTGACAAAGAAAAACGCCTTGAAATTCAATTTTAATTCTTCTATTTTAAAACGAAAATCAATTAACCATTAGTTTTTGTTTTGTTTCTGAAAAGAAAATCCATTTACCAAAAGATATGCTGACCAAGGGAAGAGTATGTGCCGACTGATTTATAATGTTGTGATGTTATGACAACAGTAGTTGTTAATACACTCACATGCACGTATGATGATGTCACTCGTGACTGCTCCATGTGCCCCCCACCCTCCCCGGGAGAGTGTCCACGTGCCCCCCCGGTTGAGAACCACTTTGTTGTGGGATCTTAAACTTCTATCTCAATAAGATAGCTCTCATGACTGGGATGGTTTTAAATGACAAGATAAAGGTTTTAGATAGAAGATAGAGGATTTTTTTAGGACTTAGTGTTTGTTAATGAGTTTATTATTTTGTAATGTGCTAGTGATGAGCACCCAAGTTGTACGATACATACAGTACATTATATATTTACAGTGTTGGGATGGTTTTACTTAAAACATACGTCATTACAGAATACATGCCTTTGCATAAAATTAGAACATTTTCAGTTAGATTACATAGATTAGTATTGTATTTTTAATAATTTGGACAAAAATGTGAATGAAGTCCAACTGCGTTGCTGCCGACTGTGGACAGAACCCAGGAGTGAATGTATAATACTTGCATAGAGATATTTGATATGAATATGTGTAAACACAGAGCAGTGTGATGCTTTGTCTGGGAAAATGGATAAAGACTAAAAGATAAAGGTCCTTGAGTTTTTATTTATCACAACATGACGTTAATAGTAAAAAAACACTAAATACATTTGGTAATAAAACTGTAGTTCCATATTACAATGTTTACTTCTCACTTTCTGAAGTAGAATTGATTGGGTTGCAATTAATCTGCTTAAAGTAACAAAATCCCCAGAAGAGGTAGGTTTACCTTGTGTAATTTTCCACAGTGAAATGAGCATGAGTGTAAATTATGTTCACGCAACTTGATTTCCCATGGACGCTCTGTCCTCTGTGTTGTTTGTGAACAGGCTACAGTGCATACGTAACTGTTTTGATATGCTTCTGTTTGAAATCCAGGACTTATGGGAAATTTGTGATATGTTGCAAATGTAACTAAATACAGTCACTGAAAATTTTGTTTCTCTTATTACAGGTGATCTTGACCGTTTACCTCAATGACACCCAACAGATGCTCACAGAGGTTCCAGTTACTCCAGCAACCAGAGTAGTCGATGTGGTGGAATACTGTAAAGAGGCCGGTGAGGGGGAGTGTCATTTAGCCGAAGTATGGAACGGACACGGTGAGTGCAGCCATCTGCATCATTCTAGTTTTTTGAGTTGAAAGCCAAAGCAAGACTGTTAAAAACACATAAGAGATCATGAGTCTTCAACTAAAATCACAAAGGGTCAACTAAGTCAGTCCTCAATTATGTACGTCGATAGAAATGCATGTTTAAGCCTTTTTTCAGATTAAACAATGGAAACATTCTCAGTTACATGTTACAGTGATATTTTGCTTTTTAAATGGAATTGTGCATTCTAAAACATTTCCTTGTCGTCTACATAAACTGTAGCATATCTTTTGGTAATTGTAGAAATCCACTCGATTTTTGCCAAAATGAATCTAAAGATAGCTTTGCAGCGCCTGGAGGGTTCAAATTCAAACTGTATGAACTATTAGGGTCCAAATACACGAATAAATGAACCAAAGACTAATAAAAGTGGGTTTAGCAAAATATGACCCTTTTAAGGTAAAATGTTATGATTTGACATAAGATAATAAAAGTTAACTGGTTTTGAACACTCCTCTTTTGTCCTGCAAGTTGCTTCTTAGACAAAAATACATTCTTTATAAAGTCACTGAATTAATCCAATTCAGTCCAACTTTATTTGTAAAGCACTTTAAAACAACCACAATGGACCAAAGTGCTGTACAGAAGAATAAATAAAAAACAAAATAAGAGCAAAATACAAGAATAGATTAAAAGACATAGAACTGTACACCCCCCCAAAAAAAACAAAAACTAAAAACCCAGCGCTGTACAGAAGAATAAATTAAAGCTAAATAAAAGAATAAAATACAAGAATAGATGAAAAACACAAAAAGCTGTACAGATAAAAACAACAAAAAATAAGAACAATAAACCAAAACCAAATAAAACAGCTGAATAAAAAAAAATACACTTGAACATCTCACATGGTTTCAAAAGCCAAGGAGAAAAGATGGGTTTTAAGAAGGGATTTAAAAACAGACAGAGAGGATGCCTGTCTGATATGGAGAGGCAGATCGTTCCATAGTTCTGACTATACTGTTATCTTTGCAGGGCACATTCTATTGCATCAGTCAAACCTTAACAAGTGCCAAAATGGATACACATCCATGAATGAATGTGTGAATGAATAAATGAATAGTTAGATTTTCTTGGTCCAAACCCCTGTAATAGATGATCAGCAACAGAAAGTTTAATTAAATGCCGATGATGAACTAGTCTAATTAATTATTATGTGTTCAATTAAACACATTAGACATACATTATAATCTAATGACTCTAATCCGTTGACTAACACACTCTGAGAGGTAGTGAAAAAAGAAAGTCTAAAGGGTAAAACAATGTCATATTTATATTGTATGGTCTTTTAAATAATGATGTAATAAATCATTAGCATGATTGTTATTACTACAATTTCACTTATTATTATTATTATTATTATTATTATTATTATTATTGTTATTATTACTTTGACAACAGCCAGACATATCTCTGCACACACTGGCAATGGGAGACTGTTTGCAGCACTATCATAATAAATATTGAGAGCCTGTCCTGTGAGCATCAGAGTACAGTATTTACAGGATTAAATCTGGAATTATGTGGTGCGACACTGGCCTACATTGTTTGCTCTGAAGCTAATAATGAACATAGTCAGGCACGTATCTCGGCTACAGCCTGTAAAATCAATAGACATTCTACTGTGTACTGCATGCCATTGTAAAGTGAATAAAGTGTTCCATCACATGTAGACACTAAAAGCTACTGTGTCCATTAAAGGATGTCCTACATTCTAGTGTCATAGTTTATAAAGCAGTGATCCAGATAACAACAGTGTATTTATTTTACACTCTGGTGCGAATGTTCGGTCAGACGGGCTATAAATGGCTCTGATACTCTATTGTTTCCTACAGGGTTAAGCAGGGCATGATGAATGTTGTAATAAATTGTTTTATGTCAAAAACCTGCCTGTGTGACGAGAGGCCATGCCTCAAGGCCACAACCGGCCTCACTGCTGGTGTACGTGGGTGTGATGCTGTTGTCCACATGCATGTATTATTAGCTTTGATGGACTAATGTACTTTCTGTTGTTTTTATGAAAACACTCATATGCTACGGCACGTCTCTGTGTTCCAGCTTTATTATTATTATCTCAGTTTGTTTTTGTCCAGCTGTAAATGCAGTACTATGAAAAAGTCACAGGCCACCTTTAGTGTCAGTGAAGTGGCTGGATTGAAGTCAGAATACAGATTTATTTATCAGTCTCTTTGCTTCAGATGGAACAAGAACCACAGGAAATATGCAAAATACACAAGAAATTAGATCTTAACAGGTTAAAGTAGCTCAAACTGTAGAAGTGTCTAATGTGTTGAATAGAACTTGGTGTAAAACAGCCCAAAATTAAAGGGGTCATATTTTGCTAAACCCACTTTTATTAGTCTTTGGTTCATTTATTTGTGTATTTGGACCATAATAGTTCATACAGTTTGAATTTGAACCCTCCAGGTGCTGCAAAGCTATCTTTATGTTAATTTTGGCAAAAATCTAGTGGATTTCTACAACCCGTTTTAATTCCTTAATTTATGTTTACAGCTACTTACTTCATGACATTTGCACATAAAAGGTCAAGACTTCAGACGAACATTTCTCCAAGTACGACATAATTGTTTATCAGCAGCAGCAGTTGTAGTCCATACTGAAAATATGTCCAAACTTCAAACCAGTTACCTAAAATGTTCAGTTGTTGGTTGAACGGGACAGAGCAGCACAGCAACAACCTGAAGGGATCGGGATGTGAAGTGGCTCATTTGCATTTAAAGGGCCAGTGCTCAAAACCACCTTTCTAGTGTCATTACTCAGAAATAGGGTTGAAGATGGACCTGTGGAGTTGAATTAATGAAGAATTCAAACCCAAGCAGAGCATTTACAGTTTATGTAGACCACAGGGAAATGTTTTAAAATGAATAATTTCATTAAAAAAAGCAAAATATTATTCCTTTAATGCAGTGCATCTCATATGGTCTGCACAAGAGTTGAAGGTAATCTTACATAGAGAGAGAGGTCACATTAACTGGAAGTTTTGTTTTTAATTCTGTATATTCTAGTCAGCAACTGATCATTATAACTTTGTTAAAACAACAAACCTAATGGTGTCTGTACATTTAACACTAAATGTGAAAATAAAGGCACTTTAAACCTCACCTGAATTAAAGTTTCTGTTGTCGTGAACCAGAAGACACTACTGTATGTAATCTTTTTCAGCAGTTTGTGAAATCCTCGGTTAACATTTTCTCACACTCTGTCTCCTGTCAGAGCGAGTTCTACCACAGGAATTGCTGTTGTTGGATCTTCTCCAGCAGTGGGGGGCCAGGAGGCCGGAGGTCAGGTTCTACCTCAGGCATTGCCCCCCCTGGACACAAGGTAAACCAGAACAAGCACAAAGACCTTGTACACTGATATAATTAGACGTCCATGCTTGTGAGACTGGAAATGGCTTTGAAATGTACCCAATTTAACCTTTTACGTGGAGGGGTTTTATGGAACAAGTAGTGTCAGTGGTATGTTTGAGGTCTGGAGGTTGAGGTCAGGGTCTAGGTCAGTAATTAGCCAGATAAGATGATTAGAGTTACATAACATGGACAGGGAATCCCTGAATGAGAATGGGAGGGGTGGACACAGAGAAGAATAGAAGATGTTTGGTGTGCTGCAGAATGCAAATGTTATCCTCCATAAGCATTTATTTATACAGGGTAAGCAATTAATCTCTTTCAAAGTAAGATTTATTAGTTTAACTGTAACCAAAATGCAGCATTCATTACTTTTTTTTACTCTATTCTTCTCTTACATCGCATTACTTTTCTTATGTAATATTTGTGCATATTAGTGCTACTGCAAAAGCAACCACTGCAGCTGTAGTGCGTAGGTGTGTGTGTGTGTGTGTGTGTGTGCGCACTCCCTACAGGGACAGGACAACCTCACCACCTGCTGGTATATAGTCCCCTTTTCCTGCCCATTCATTAGGAGCAAAATTATCATTCATTAGAACCTCATTATATCATATGCCTGTGAACTGTGACGCATATTCTGATTAATGAATTAACCGTTTCTGTTTGGCTGAGTCACAGAGTCTATTTTTAGTGTGTTTGTTACAAAATCTTCAGTGTTTTAAACCTATTAAGACTACATCTTTTGTCATTGCTCTCTCCAGCGATAAACCCATTTCAGCCTGATTTTTATCTCTGTCATTTCTCAACCCGTCACAGTTTCTCCAGCAGATCTGTAATAGGTTTAGGTGCAGCAGGGTGAGATCAAGAGAGATTAAAAAAAAAAAAAAAAGCAAGCGAGAGAGATGCACTTATTTTGTTGCCTTGTGTAGAGAAGCAACTGCTTGGTTCTCTTGTTCTTTTTTGCAATTATGCTTTTTAAATCCGTATTTCATAAGGATGACAAGAACAACTAACAATAAAGATACGCTTAGCAGTGTATGCAGTAACACAAAGTAGAAAATGTAAAAGTAGAAGCAGCGATTTCATCTGCAGTTTGCTGGCTGCTCACCCTAATATCATAAAATATTTCTAAACTAGGCACTCATTCTCTGGGGATCAAGGTAACACACTACTCCAATGTTTTACCTTGTCCCAGGCTAATTTCACATACTGTGGCTTATTGGAGCTGCCTGTGGAGAGTTAGCACCACCCACACAAGGACATTACCCTGCTCTTAAATGCTAAAGTGATGACTTTGCTCTGCTGCTCTTCATCATTAAATTATCAGCTTTGAAATAAAGATTATAAGGATTAAATAGCCATGAGGGGATCCGAGACCTCTAAATGATGTGTTTGTTAACAGCTTTTTTCGACATCATGAAGCATCGTTGGTATATTTTCATATGAACGTGTTTTCCCTTTTAATGGTAAAAGTAGTTGTTGATGTGTACTCTCAGGACTGTAAGAATCTTTTTGACCTTAGTGTTACCGAATACTACGTGAGCTGGTCTATTGACTGGAGGTGAAACTTCGAGCTGCCGGGGATTAGCCCAGATTGAACCTGTCTGGTTTTAGTAGAATTAAACCGAATGATGCTATTTTTAGATTACACACAGAGGATAGAGTGAATATAGATGGACAGATTCATCTCATTTAATAGAAGAAAACATTTTAACACTTGGTACTTATTATTAAGAAAATGTAAGCAGATTTTTTTTTTTTTTCCAAGGTCCTTGTCCTGTTTCTGGGACTTGAAACCTTAAATTGAACGGCGATTTTGCTAATGTTATCACTTACACTGTGCTTTTCTTGCTTCGACAAGCAAAAATGTCTGCTTCAAAAAAGTCGAATGACATCAACTTGTCTTCAGTCAATGTCAAAGTCAAAGACATCCACGGTGAAATCAGTCCTATTGCAAAACTTTGTCCTCTGTATTTGTCATTTGTAGCGGGCTAGATGCCAACAATATCAGGAACAGGAACAAGAAATACTGAATATAAATAAGGAGAGTATAACAAGGACACGCAAGCATCATAACGTTTGCTGTCAACAGCAGAATTCATTGTGTAATATTACTATAGGGACTGGAAAATGTACAATAGCAGCAAATTTATAACCTTTAATGAGAACCATCAAGTATTAGAATATGATGTGTGCTAACAGTGAGGAAGGGCTTGGTTATTCTGACCCATTTTAATGTTTTATTTCAATATTTCTGATCAGGTTTTGTTTTACTGTTCATTTATATGCAGGCAGTCAGCAGCCTTTGGAGCAGAGCTGGACCACAGAAGCAACAGAGAGTGCTAATGACAGGGTAGGTGGACACACACACACACACACACACACTGAGGCTGGGCTGACGACGCAGCATGAGGCGTGTTATGCATTTAAAATTATCCGCCATCTATTGTGCATATAAAGACCTTTACACTAAGACACTTGATGATAGATGCAGTAACCTAACATGTGTCTGAATTGATCTTTTTGCAAGTTTTTCCCCAGATTTAGCGTGTATCTGGATACATAAAGCATACTGTATGTGTTTGCATGTTGTATTGTCTTTGATACTTCACACAGGCATGACGTGAACCAGCCTTATTTTCATTCTGGTCAGTCTGCGGTAGTGTATGTACTCAGATATGAGCAGTACAATGCATGTGCGCGCATGTGTTTGTGTGTATGTATTTGTCTGTGTGTGTGTAGTCTTGTGGATTAGCTGAAGGATTAGTGACAGTGATGATTATAGTTCTCCACCAACAAGAACCATGTGAAAACACTCGTGTATACACACACACACACACACACACACACACACACACATACATATAAACACACTATTCTTTTAGGGGACACATTACATTCCCAAGTCCCTTAACTTTAATCATCACAACTAAATGGCTAACCTGAAACCTTATCTTAGCCTAAACTTAACTTAATTCTGCAACTAAAGCCAAATCTTAGCTTGTGACCTCCAGAATTTTAGTCCCCACAGTGTAGACGCACATGGAAAATGAGTGAGCCTCTATTTTTCTGACTTTACAAATGCAACAAAAAACATGCCCATGCGAGCACAAACACACACTAATATTTATTCCGTATGTGCATATCCTCCAGTGTAATTACAGTGCGAAAAATTATTGTGCGCTAATTGCTTTGTTTATCTAGCTCCCTTTATCCTATTATCATCCTGCAAAATAATAATGAGTCATATAGTAAAAACAGAAGGTGACCTCATGCTGCGAGCTCTTTATTCATCACTAACAGCTATTTTCGAGCATGTTTGCCATTGTATTTAACCCCAGGCTAGAAGCTGGTTTATATTATGTTGGTTATGTGTGTATGAGTGTGTCTGTGGTCAGTCTGCTGGTTAGTCAGCCACTGTGTGTGTGTGTGTGTGTGTGTTCATGCGCTGGTCAGTCAGTGAAGGTAGGATTAGCTTGGTCCCATGACATAACCAGGCTAAGAGGATTGTTACCTAGCCAAACAGCTCCTCCTCCTCCTCTTCCTCTCACCTCACTCACTCCTTCACACTCGTCTTGAGGTCTCCGTCTTTCTTCGTCCTCTGTCTTTTCATTTGGTTTAAAGCGAAAACAAAGACTTTGAGCCAACACAGGAGTGTGGGGGTGAGTTCTGAATTTTTTACTTTGTTTTTTTTTTTACTCTGTGTGTGTATGTATGTGTGTGTACTAATGTGCGTGTGAAATTTACAAAGTATGTGCTTTTGCTTTACACTTCACACTCCCACCTTGCACTTTTTTGTGTTCTTCTCACATAGGCTCATCATACATAATAGAACTGAAAACATGGAAATGGGAGCGAATATGAAGGTGTCTTTGAAATGTATGTTTCTGTTTTTAGTGTCTTTTCCCCTCGAGCTTCAAAAAGTCAAACTGTTTATGATCCAGCTATAACGACATACAGCGCATACACAACACAGATGAGCTGCAGTGTGTCTTTGTGTCAGGGTGGGACTGTTGGCCATGTGTTTCAGTGTGTGAGCATATGTGTCACTCAATCAGAGTTCCATGTGTGTGTTTAGGTCAGCGTGGTTTAGGTGCAGGCAGGGTGCGGCCTCTTTTAGACATGTGTGCTTGGACTTGGTGTTATTTTGTCTGCGTGTATGTGTCAGCCTTACATCAGGATGTGGATACATGACTCCAAGTCGGGGTGTGACTCTAAACGCTATGTAATGATATCCAAAAGATCTCTGTCCTTCATTACTCACACACATCTTTCCATAATGCTGACAGAAGTGTGTGTGAGTGTGTGTTATAGAGGATGAATGTGATTTTTTTGTGTCAGCAGTTTGGTTAGCAGTGTCAGTTTTCTTCTTTACCACTCATTTCAATGATATGTATCATTATAAATTACTCTTTACTGAGCCATGGCAGCATCAGGCCTTGGGCAGTATTCATTAAACACATTCAGACAGACTATGAAGTGAGCACTTTTTGGACACAAACTACTCCACATTTATATTGCAAAGAACCTCAGTTTAATGTTATCAGCCAGACTTTTCAAGTAGCTCCCAGACAGTTAGCTTCAGGGCTTGCAGAGTCATTTGGTAGTTTTTCAGTGGAG
>JAPQRP010000017.1:14341496-14367815 GCA_037367295.1 Apogon hyalosoma | reverse complement strand
AGGGTCCAAATACACAAATAAATGAACCAAAGACTAATAAAAGTGGGTTTAGCAAAATATGACCCCTTTAAATCATCAAACATCATATGTGCAAATTGTGGCACAGTTCAAAAAGACTGCCTCTGTTCATATTCTTCCAAAGTTTTTCCAACTCTACACTGGACCCATTTTTTACAAACCACAAATCTTCTGCACATTCTGATACCAGCAGATCAGGAGAAAACTGACTTGGTTGAGGCCTTTCTCTATCTTGGCAACAAACTCTTGGGAGATCTGGCAACACAAATGTCATATAAAGGAGGTGAAATGACCAGGAAAACAAAGTAAATGACAATTTTATATGAAGTAATGTTGGTTACCAGTAAAAAACAATGTGATATTGACATTGTTATGTCATTCTCAGCTCTTCTGATTGGATACGTCCTGTTCTGCACCATCATGCAGTGTACAGTGTACATCTGTGTGTAGATAATCTTTGTGTGAACCAGTATTGCACTACAGGATGAAAACAAAAGTGTCCTCTTCCTCTATTATAACAGCCACCGGTGACACAAACCATCTACAGATGTAAACTGTTTTATACCTGTTGATCCATTAATCCTATCGATGCATGTAAATAATTGGTGTAAAATAGTTTGTCATCTTTTCATGGTCATCAAATATGACCCATTTGGACGTTCAGGGGCTCCATAGTTACCGTGGAAACACTGTCATCTTCTACAACATTGATTCACCGGTAAAACCCATGGAGCTGGATCAATGACAGTGGATGGACACATTTGTTTTTACATTCAGTTAACAAAATCTTTGCTGAAAAAGTAACTTTTTCTTCATTTTTCTCTATTTTGATATAGTTAACTTTGAATTTACTCTGAGTTTTCATGAACATCTACATGACCAAGTGAATTAAACATAGAAAATACATGATTTACACCAAAAAAATGCAAAATACAGAGGATAATATGATTTTAAAAAAATGGTGATAAATCAGTTAAGAAAGGCAGAAATAAAAAAAAAAAAATTCATTTGGGCACTGACACAAAAGTAGCATTGGGTCTTTATGGGTTAAATTTCTGTATCTGTCGGCTAAAACAATGAAAACAGATGTACTTTCAGACATAAACAGTTCTCTAATGCCAACTGAAGCACTCAAGTTTTAGCTGACGTTTTTATATGCAGTAATTTCCATTCTCAGATGATAATTAAGTGTTTCCTTCCAGTGAGTAAGTATTTCCCATTCAGAGTGGAAGTCTTCCATCCCCCGTGACAGTGCAGTTTCCATCCACTCAACATGAATATAATACAACATGATTTGAACAGTTCCAGCAAGAGCCCAAATTACAGATACTGCACTTTTACTCCTGCAGTGTCCATGTAATGAAACAAGCTACTGTTATGTAATGTGTTGTTGGCCTGTTTGTGTGTTTCCTGTGAGTGATGGGAGGCTTCTTGCCAACATTCCTTTTCCTTCTTCCACTCTGTGTGTGTGTTTGTGTAGTCACAGGTCAGCTCTACTACTGTACGTGCCAGCATGAGAATGAGGTGTAAACTGCCTCAGTCAGCATCACACATAACAGGCCTCACTTTCCTGCCTGTCTTTATAATGTATGTTGTAATGTAAATAAACAGCCGCTAATTATTTATAAATATTGATCATGACATGGTAAAAGGGTGGCAGGGTGTAGGGAGAGATTTTATACAGCTCAAGAGCATTCATAAATGAGGTCATTTCACAAGTATACTGTTATTATTGCTGTGAGTATGAACCTATTTCTACTTATTCTGACAGCATCTTTATTTTCAAGGAAAAAAATTTTACATGACAACATGATGGATATGAAGCTCTTGAAATACAATAAACTGAAGTGTGTCTGTGGGGAAAAAAAATCAAAACAACAAACTGACAAACTAAGATATATAGCTCAAAAAAACTTAGCTGCTATTCCCTTGGATGATTTTTCACCTCATAGCATGTCAGAGAAAAATGCCTTTGTGCTGACTTCATGCTGTGCTCTAGTTCAGCGAATAGCAGGTTTAGTATGGTGTCTTCAATCTTAACAAACAAAAAAAAAAAAAATATGGGTAATTTAACTATGCCATGAAAATAAAGGCATTTTAATATTTTAAAATGAGAATGCGTTGTTGTTTCCTGAGTAAACAATAAATGAAGTTAGTTTTATCGTCACATTTCTATTCAGATTTGTTTCTGAATATTGTCTTGTTTAAGGAAACTCATGAATACTTTTTTCTTATTGAAATTTTCACCAGAAATAAATGTCAAAAGAAAATATGCACATACCATCACTCATAGTTAGAAGCTGTATGATTAACCCATAAAGACCCAAACATGCACCACCGACCAAAAGCATCTACTGATCTAAAATGTTTAATAACTTCTGAACAGCTAATCCTATCAATATGTTGAAATTATTCAGGTAAAATGCAGTTTGTCATGTTTTCATGGTCATCAGATATGACCCATTTGAATGTTCAGAGGCTCCGTATTGAATGTGTAAACACCGTCATCTTCTACAACATTACTTGCCAGTAAAATCCATGGAGTTTGATCAGTGACATTGGATGGAGACACTTGTTTTATGTTCAGGTATTGATATCTTTGCTGAAAAAGTCACTTTTTCTTCAGTTTTTTCTCTTTCTAATATAATAACCCTCAACTTTAATCTGAGCTTTTATGAACATCTGTATGATCAGTAAATTAAATATGGGAAAACACTGATTTTTACTGAAAATACACAAAATTCAGAGGACTGTATCACAATAAATGCTGATAAATCTCTCTAGACAAGTTAAATATAGAGAAAAAAAAATATTTTGGAACTGCCACAAAACTAGCACTGGGTCTTTATGGGTTAAATAGGTTTTCACTGCTTTAATTAGAGGGAATGGTTCATCCATGCTGAGTTCAGAGTTTGTTAACAAACGCAAAGGCTGCAGCAGGTAAAGATGGAAGAATGTTTTTAGCAATTATTTAGCCCACTGGGCCAACACGGTGACACACAGTTTGTGGCTTTGCATGAGCTGCACTGCTGAAAACTAGTGGATGTCATGACATTTTCAAGATGTTGTATTTCCTTACTTCATTTTTTAGGAGCAGAGACTGAGGTATCTGCAGCAAGGAGGCAGGTCTAACCAGGGACAGACACAGGTAGGATCCACATGATAATATATATTAAAAAAAATCTATTACAGTCACAAACATATCTAAGATTGTTCTCATATATTAACCCTTAAAGACCTAAACAGCCACCAGTGAACAAAAGCATCTACCAATCTAAAATGTTTGATTACTGCTGAATAGTAATCCTATCAGTACATGTAAATATGATAAAATGCAGTCATTCATCTTTTCATGGTCATCAGATATGACCCATGTGGATGTTCAGAGACTACGTAATAAACATGGAAACACTGATATCTTCTGCAACATTGATTCACCAGTAAAACCCATGGAGTTTTGCCTTCAGTTAATGATGTATTTTCCTGGAAAAAGTCAATTTTTCTTCAGTTTTCTCTATTTTTATATAATAACTTTTGAATTTACTCTGAGCTTTTCTGAACATCTACATGAAAATACCAGATTTTCACTGAAAAATGTGAAATGAAGAGAATAATATTATAATAAACAGTGATAAATCAGGTTAAATGTAGTGGAAAACAAATGTAGTTCTAGGTCTTTTAAGGGTTAAACCTACTGACCTCTGACTTAGTTCCACTAGTGTATATAATGTCAGCACAATAATCATCCACTAGTTAATGTAAACTAACAGGGATAGTTTAGATATGACACAGTTTCAGCCCAAGTTATCAAAAAAAAAAACAAACATTCATTTTAGCAACATTTTTATCTTAGATAGAAATACACAAATGACAGTGGAGCCATTTGTTTTCTTTTCTGCCTTATTTAGTCTGAAGCTGAAAAGTTACAGCGGCTGAAGGAGCGGGTAGAAACTCAGGAGGCGAAGCTGAAGAAGATTCGAGCCATGAGGGGACAAGTGGACTACAGTAAACTGATAAATGGAAACCTCTGTAAGCCTAAACACACAGCAGCAATGATAACAGGATTACAGGCAGGGTAGTTTTAATGGCTGAAGTGGTCCAGTACTCCTACTGATACAACATGTGGACAGGCTTTTATTAGTTTTCATCTGATATGAATGAAATGTTTTAGCTTAACCTAGGATTTGGAAGTTAAGCATAGATCAAATACCTCAGTGAGGTCCATTGAGACATGCCATAATTAATAAAAGCATTTTATAATTATAAGAGAGTGCCTTGTTTTTTTTTTTTGTATTTTTTGTGCACTGACGGTCCCTTCACCAAAGAGCACCTCTTATACTATTTTTCATTATTATTTTTTCATGACTGCCTGGAGGTCCATGAAGCGTTCCTCTTTACCGTTTGGTCATAGATCAAATATGTTGAAGTCTTTTATATGCTGTAGACATACAGACACATACCAGCTTTAATTAGTATTTCTATTGCCTTCTAATTTGTCTTCCTCCTTTGTTTCAGCTGCAGAGATCGACCATGTGAGCGGCCTGTTTCAAGAGAAGCAGGCAGAGCTTCAGACTGCAGTGATCAGAGTCGACCAGGTAACATCAAGATCAGCCAAAAGACTACTGATGTTTCATGTACACTTGGTCTACACTTGAGTTCTTTTTACTCCAAAGGGGAGGCAAGGGGTAGTGTTTTTGGTTCAGTATGTTTCTTTGTTTGTTTGCTAACACTCTAGCCACAAAGCTATTGGTTGAATTCATACCAATTTGGGTTTATAGATTGCCAGTGATTCAGAATAGATGTGACTAAATTTTGGGAAAAGTATGTCAAAGTAAAAAAAATGTATGCATTTTTTTTGCATCTTTTTTCTTTCCCATTTACTTATAATGGGCAAGATTTCACATCTATAAAAACATCAATTTTTTCAATTTACTTCAAACTTGCTATGCAATTGCTATGCTGATATCAGCACACGCATAGACATGATGACATCAGCTGGATTGATGCCAGAATAACATGGGGGCGGGGTTTGTTGCACCACTTGTTTTTATATATTTGATATTATTATTTTGCCAGTTGACTCAACAGTTGGAGGATTTGAGAAGAGGCCGCCTGCAGCTGCATTCTTTAGTGCCGCAGCAGGGTGCACCCACTGGTTCCCAGGGTGCACATATCGGATCCCATGTCCCGAAAGGGTCGCCTCTGTCTGGCCCTGCAGCCCTCGAGCTGAGGAAACTCTACCAGGAGCTACAGGTAAGTGAGAGCCCCATTACAGCCTCTACAGATGCTCCACATAATATTCTTTGCAATGTACAGCTTCATGGATTCAAGTGCTGTGGGTGAGGAATTGCCTTCAGAAATGTCATATGCGTCTTTTGTTTTCATCAGGCTCGAAACCGTCATAACCTGGAGCAGAGCAGCAAGTTGGCTCAAAACAAGGATCTGCTGAACAAGAGGAATGCCCAGGTGACGGTAATGGATCAGCGCATCGGGGATCTGAGAGAGCGACTGCATAAGAAGAGAGCAGAGGTACAAAACTTCACTCTTATGTCTTTTTACATTTGGCTCTGGCACGTGGGTGTCAAACTGGTGTTAGTTCAGGGGCCACATACAGCCCAATTTGATCTTAAGTGGGTTGGACCAGTAAAATAGTAGCATAATAACCTGTAAATAATGTCAACTCCAAATGTTTTCTGTTTTTGTGGGAAAAGAGTAACATTACATAATGAAAACCTGAATAATCTGAACAGCCATGTACAACCAGAAACATAAGTGTAATTTTAGCAACATTATGTCTCAGCTGAGCATTTATACACGTGCACTACAGCTTACACATCACAGTGGATCTACAAAAGCATAAAACATACAGTAACAGCCATTATATTCTTAAAATTTCACTCATTTTTTGTTGTACATTTGAGGTTATTCACATTTTTTGTGAAATGATAGAAGTTGTAACTGAAAACATTTTCATGGCGTAATTTAAAATTTTGTCCACATTAACAAATATAGACCCAAACAGCAACTGGTGACCAAAATCATCTACTGATCTAAAATGTTTAATACCTGTTGATCCACTAATCCTATTAAAACATGCAAATAATTGGTGTAAAATGCACTTTATCGTCTTTTCATGGTCTTCAGATATGACCCATTTGGACGTTCAGAGGCTCCGTAGTGAACATAATTTTCTACAACATTGATTCACCAGTAAAACCCATAGAGTCTGATCATTGACAGTGGATGTAGATGCTTATTTTTGTGTTCAGTTACTGTGATCTTTGCTTAGAAAGTCACTTTTTTTCCAGTTTTCTTTGTTTTTTAACATAATAACCCTCAACTTTAATCTGAGTTTTCATGAACATCTACATGATCAGTGAATTAAATACAGGAAATTACAAGATTTTCACAAAAAAAACCCCGCAAAGTACAGTGGATAATATTATACTAAAAGGTGATAAATCACATAAAAAAGGTTAAATCTAGAGGAAAATTAATTTGGGAACTGCCACCAAAGTAGCACTGGGTCTTTATGGGCTAAACCAAGGACATATTTTGGAGTTGTTATTATGCATTTACAGTGTTGCCCATAAAGTTGGAATAAAATACTTTTACCTCTTGTCATGGAATGATTGTGATAATGTGATTTATAAAAACTTGATAAGGTGTAATTGGGACTCAGTATGTAATCATTGCATTGGGTCAAAAGGTGATTACTGATGTGTATAAATAGGAATAAAAAGAAGAATATGTCTGAAATTAAAATGATTCCAACTTTATGGGCAACAGTCTAGTTTTACTTGAGATTATATTGTGTTGTGTGACCCCTGAAATAAAATGAGTTTAATACCCTTGATGTGACCCTTCAGCAGGTCTGTTTTGGCCCATATGTTGGACACCCCTAGCAATTAATAGACCACTCTTTATACACATTCCGTTTCTCATTCTATCTTTGCCTCCCCCAGTTGAGTCGTCTGAATGGAGGCGGTTTGCCCTCACCTCCGACCTCTTCCCACTCTGGAGGTGGTGTTTCGGGTCGTGTGGCAGCTGTGTGTCCCTACATCCAGGTTCCAGCTGATGGACGACAGGATGCGGGTTATCCATTACCCCCTGACCCACCACCCAAGCCTACCCCGCTCAGCCACATCCGCTCCCTCTCAGGTTGGTAGAATTAACATCTCAAGTGGTTTGTTCTGAACTTTAGCCACTGTATAGGATCAGTTTGCCTTCTTTCAGTTGACTTTGTAGCTGCATTGTCTTATATCTTCGTCTGATCTCTAACTTGCTGTCCTTCCATTTCCTTTTCCTGTCTGTTGGCTCCTTGTTTTTACCACCTCCCTTATCTGTTGTTGACGTTATTGTTGTTGACCTCATGTTATTGTTGGTAATGATGTTGGTAACCTTCTAATTACTGTTTTGTTTTTGATGTTGTAATAATTATCTTTGTTACCCTCCTTGTTACTGATCTATAACATCATCATGGTGTCGCTATGATGATGTTGATGTTGTTTCTTGTCGTGGTCGGTATCGTTACTGTCACCTGTCCCCTCTCTTGTTGTGCTAACACTGTATTGTTGTGTTCATGGTTGTTGTTGTTGTTGTTGTTGTCATGGTGGGTGTGGCCATGCAGAAGAGGAGCGAAGTGGCATCAGGAAGTCTCCAGGCCAGTGGAAAGTGTCAGATTTAGACATCGTCCTGTCAGAGCCCACTGAGAAGTGGGAGGGGCCTCGGTCCCCTCAGGGGGGAGACAGTAACAACAGTGAGTCCCTCGGTGGTGTTAGTGAAACATACTCACCACTAGTTTCATTGGTGATAGATTAGCAGCCCTAGCTCTTTAATTCTCCATCTGCACCTTCAAAGCATTTGTTAATAGTACATTACGACGTGACAAAAAAGTCTGGATCCTTATGTGGTGTTTTGTTTGTCAGAGTCAAAGCCATGTGTGCACTCAAAACCACATGACCATACACAACAGATGGTAAGGAGAAAGAACATTACTCGATCTGCAGCAGGAATTGACCTTTTAATGTAAGGGCAGAATGTGTAGGGACACAGACATGACATCTGATACTCACCAGCTGCTTAAGGTTACCACGGCCAGCGGAAAAAAATAAACTGAGGGCAAACCACAGACTGGACTTTGACTCTATTCAATTGTTTTTTTGGATTCGGTGGAAATTCTTGTGTGTTATCTAATAAATGAGTTTTTAACAAGGCATCGTAAAGCCTTATGTATCAAACACATACATATATCGAAGATGACCAAAAAAACAAAAAACAAGAACTTAAGAAAAATAACTGCATGACTGGTTGAATCCCATGAAATACTAAACCACTGGCTCAGTTTGACAATAATCCTCACAGCACATTCTTGCTTCTAGTTAATAATCACATTAACATAATCGGTCATTAACCACAGAACTTGCCTTAGATCATTGTAATTTTTCAGAATGTTGCTCAGTTAACCCTGTGTTAACTAAGACTGGAATTTGCAGAATCTTTTACACTCTAAGTTTATCCACTGAGTTTAAACAACGCGTCGTCGGGCAGCACTGTTACAAATCCCATTGTGTTGCTGAATGCCAAAGCAAATGCCAAAGCTCTATTTATTGTCCCAGCTTATGTAATGTGGAAAATGCAGTACAATATAAATCATGTCAGCCGTTGATGGTGCAAGCATCAGACAGAGTAAATGAATGAGAGGAAGTCTGAGGCACACACACTTGTGTAGAAGCTACATTCAGTCTGTATGCAGTATGTGCCTGTGTGAGTCAGATAGAGAGTGATTTTAAGTGATGGGAGGGGCATAAGGTCAAAACAGCTGCTGTTACTGTCATCAGAGAGATAACAGCTCTCTAACAAATGTTAGCGCTGACTCTATTATACTCTATGAATGCTAATACAAGCATAGTAGTCTGCTGTGTTCCTAGGGCAAAAATAAGTGCATAGGCAATCTAATGCATTTGATGAGTGGAAATAACAGATGAGTGATTTCATGTTTCACTGACTTGAAGTGAGTTTTCATAAAATCAAACAAAAACACATTTTTTTTTTTTTTGATACTACACTGGTTTGTGATTAACCCATAAAGACCCAAACATCCACCATATACCAAAACCATTAACTGATGTAAACTATTTAATACATGTTGATCCACTGATACTAATAATACAAGTAAATAATTGGTGTAAAATGCAGTTTTTCATCTTTTCATGGTCATCAGATATGACCCATTTGGACGTTCAGAGTGAACGTGGAAACACCATCATCTTCTACAACATTGATTCACCAGTAAAACCCATGAAGTTGGATCAGTGACAGTGGATAAAAACACATGATTTATTTATATTCAGTTAATGATCGATTTTGCTGAAAAAGTCACCTTTTCTTCAGTTTTCTCCATTTTTGGTATAATATTCCTTAACTTTAATCTGAGCTTTTTGGAACATCTACATGATTAGTAAATTAAATGTAGGAAAATACCTGATTTTCACTGACAAAACACAAAATACAGTAGCTAATATTACAATAAATGGTGATAAATCACTTAAGGAAGGTTAAATATAGAGAAAAATTTATTTGGGAACTGCCACAAAAGTAGCACTGGGTCCTTGGGGGTTAATCCAGAATTCCTAATGTTCAGCCACCATTTGTCTTTTGCACCAGTACATACTGTGATAGTACATCTGAGGTAAACTCTGTCTTTCCTTCCTGAAACTGAGCGACTGCTTTCTAATCTGGGTCCTCAGGCAGAAGGCCAAGTTTCCGCCTCGTACAGAGCTAACTGTTTGTTTCCTGTCGTGACTGTTGTTGTCTTCCTGAGGCCAGCAGGTTAGAGCAGCAGACTACAGCTTAGTGACCAAAGGACTCCAAGGTTCAGTAGTTAATCAGTATTAGTGCGTTACAGTGCCAGAACTCTGACATGGCTCTGGCACTGAGACCTAGGCCAAAAGTGTGAGTAAAAGTTCTTAAACGACTCTAAGACTGTAGATGCTGAACTTATTTCTCTTTGATATTCAGTGGAATTTCACTGCCACGCCGTGGGAATCCCATCTTCAGTTCTCACATACAAAACATACTTTCACAAGATTTAGAGGTGTAATAATGTGATTGGTTTCGGTCTCTGGCTTGTTTTGAGGTCCATTAAATTAAGGTTAAAATGTACTGAATCTGTAAAGCATCAACTAGGCCACTGACCCCAGGACTGTCACCTGTTAATAGACAACACTGGATCCAGACTTAAGGACTGACCTTAGTTATATAACAACACCTTTGTAGAGATAGAGGTTGGGTTATAATCAGCTTCTTTACAGCATTTGCTTTAATTTTAGTCAGGTGTTTAAGACGCTTTTCCAACCACTAGTATAAATCACCTGATAAAAATGACTCGCACAGTTAAACTGAATTAGAGTAAAATGAATCATATGACTGCAGCTTTTACTAACATAGTTTGTTTTGTCCATTATCCGATATAAATATTGCCATGACAACAAATAAACAACCCATGAAATTTGATTACAAAGTCACGATCAGAGGCACTTGTGTCCTGTTGCATCACTCCTTTCATACTAAGCACATGTTTGCAGTGCAGACTACACTGTAATCACCAATCTGACCATGTAGAGTAGTTGTTAAGCAATTTACCACTCGCCATATTATATTACAGTCCTTACTGTGTTGAGGGCTGGACAGTTGAAAGCCAGACTTTTCAGGTCAAATTAAAAATAGCTGGATGACCTGCAGTCTGTTCCAAATATTGCATAATTGTTGTGCTGTTGCCTGTGAACTCTGCTCACTTCAGACCAGAGGTTATCTCACGCAGTTGTGAAATCGCTGTTGTAGTCCACGTAAGAATAATGGTGTGTTTTTGTTGTCACTTGTTTTGCTGTTTATGTTACACCACTGGAGTTAAATGCTATAAATGACCCCTATTTTAATATATTTAAAATGAGCACTTCTTAGCACCATCATATGAGCTCATCTTACTCTACTGTCTTAACTTTAACTACATTAGCAATCATTCATCAGTGCCGTGTCATTTTCCCCTCTGTTTGTGTCTGTCCTTGCTTTTCCCTTGCCTTAATTTACCTTCCCGTCATAACCTTTTCAATGCTTGCCCTCCCTGTGTCTCCATTTAGCCAATGAAGCGTCATGGCCTAGCATCAGTAAGAGTGTGTCAGATTGGAGGACCAACAGTCCAGAACAGGTACCGTCTCTACAGCAGTGAAAGCATCACTCCAGTCGTTCCATTTTGTAATAGGTTGATACTAAATTACATGTGGAGATTTTGCATTAAGTTATTACTATTTTGCTGATGGTCTCCTCAAGGCCATTTACACAGCCCAACTTTGTACTCCATTCCCCTCCAGAGAAATCTTAGGAGGTCATAAATAAAGTTCATAAAAGTTAGGTCAACCCCCTTTTCCCCTGCATTCTCCCAGCAACTTCCCTCTGGTTATGGCACCTACCCCAGTGCCACGCACCAGGCAGCAGGGCATCACTGTGTCACCAGTTCCCTGCCCCGTTCTGCCCCCGGTACCCTGGGCTGGCCTCGATCCAGCGCTGCCAGTGCCACCTCATCATCCTCTTCATCATCTTCCTCGCAACAAATACAGCAACGCATATCTGTCCCTCCTACTTCTAATCAAGGTAACTTAGAACAACATGCCCTATGTGTCCATCTCTAAATGTTAAACTCCATAAAGGATCCACTCTCATTTTCATCATTCTGCTTCCAGGCTCTGCCACCACCACACAGCATGTTCCACTGTCGCCTCAAATAGAGCGAACAGACCCCCCTCCGGCAGTGGCCGTACGCCCCTACGTCCCAGACCATCCCTCCAGGCCCCAGTCCCCCCGGAAGGGCCCTGCCACCATGAACAGCAGCTCCATCTACAGCATGTACCTTCAGCAGCCCCAGGCCAAAAACTATGGATCTCTAAGCAATAGGACTACAGTCAAAGCAGGTAACCGCAAAGTACATCCCCTAAAGTTAGAACATAAGGCTACTTACTTAAACCCAGTTACCCCAGTTTCATCTGTGTTGCCATGGTAATGCTATGCAACACCTGTACCAATATACACATGCTATACATCCACGCAACCAGAAGAACATCAAATAAAAGCGCAACAAAACCAATTGCTGGACAACAGAAAACAACTCGAACAAGAAGCACTTTAATGGATAAATATCTGAACCAAGCTAAAAGCCTATGTCATGAAAAGTTTAATAAAACAACACACTAATACGGCAAACTTTGCAGCGCTAAGCTAACACTAAGCAGATCCAACAGCACAAGTATTATTTCTCTACCGCTAAAACTCACAGAGAGAAAAAGAACAAGGAGAGATGATTATGAATGTAGTTTTACCTTTGCTTTTCTGATAATAACTTGGTTTCATATGAAGGAAACATCTGCTATTGGCTGATCCATTGTTTTGTGTTACGTTGAAATGATCCCCACTAGAAACAAGCAGCTCAGTGTTTAACAGGTTAAACCAAATAGTAGAGATTGTTATGTATTGTATGACACTATGTGATATTTGTAATCATATTCTTAAAATTAGCTGACTTCACTCTGTTTCATTATGCCACCATTTGTTCTCTTCACAGTCTATGGAAAACCCATCCTCCCCACCTCCTCTGGCTCTCCATCCCCTGTTTCTTTTCTCCAAGGAGGTGGTGTAAAAGGAGGAGGAACAGGAGGAGGGGAGGATGTTACAGATAAAGGAGGAAAAGTAGGAGGAGAGAGCAGTGATGGACAAATTATCCCTCCGCCAAGTGTTGATAACATCCCACGTCCCCTCAGTCCCACAAAGCTCACCCCAGTTGGTAGGTATTAAAGAAAAACAGTCAAATAGCAGATAACTTAGTATAACGAATCGTAAAATGGCATTAGACTAACACAAAGAGACCAAATTAATAATAAACAGCTAAATTAAAGTAGAGAAGATTTCTGTGTAGGTCATTGCTTTTCTTCTTGGATGAGATGTGAAACATTTTCAAAAGAGCTAAACCAGTCCAGTTGAACCGAGAAGAACTACCAAAAAAAAAGTCAAGATGAAGACGTTGTTGACATCAAACCTTACAGTTCTTTCTTGTACACTTTCATTTTTCACCTCAGCTCACTCCCAGCTACGTTACCAGAGTGATGCTGACCTGGAAGTTCTTCGTCGCCGCCTCAGCAATGCTCCTAGACCCCTGAAGAAACGGAGCTCGATCACCGAACCCGAGGGTCCACAAGGGCCAAATATCCAAAAACTACTGTACCAGAGGTTTGTGCTCTACTGTACTTCAGATCCTGAATTTGAAAAAAGAAACAGAGATGTCATGGACTGCAGCGGAGATGGGTTGACTGTATTTGTGTTGTTGTTTTTAGGTTCAACACTCTGGCAGGAGGTATGGAAGGAGGCTCAGGTAAGAATATGTCCAAATCTGTATTTCCAAATAACATTAGTGGTATAACCTACAGTCCTCTAATGATGCTTGAAACACCCTTTTTTCACTATATTTCAGGCAACACCTTCTATCAACCGGAGTGTCTTTTGGGTGACGTGGATAACATCCACTCAGCCAATGGGAACATAGAACCAAATGAAAAACTTGTGAATTTGGCATCCGAGGAAGGGGAAGGCCAAAACTCAGATTCCCGCCGCTTGTCACCTCCTTCGGTTGCCATCGAAACGCCTAATGAGACCACGGTAGAAACTACCAATAAAGTTTCTCCAGTAACAAAACCAAACTCATCTCCTCCACCTGATAGGCCAGAGGACCAGAACAATAACAACCAGAAGAGTTCTAGCCCCGCCCACAACTCTGTAGGCCACACCTCCCCCTCTCCTTCACCTCCTGCCCCACCATCAAAGCCTAAGGTAGACAGCAGTATAAACCTAATTTATGTATTATTCTTCCATGTATTTCTTAAATACTTTAGGGCTAATATATCTGATTTGATTCTTCCTGTTCTGCATCGTTAACACAATTCTGCCTCATTCTTTCTGTGGACTACAGGTTAAAAGAACCAACCTGAAGAAGCCGTCATCAGAACGTACAGGCCACGGTCTCAGAGTCAAGTTTAACCCTCTAGCTCTGCTTCTGGACGCATCATTAGAAGGAGAGTTTGATCTAGTGCAGAGAATTATATATGAGGTAATGCAAAAGAATGTTAATTTCATAATATATTCACATTATAAAGTCACTTTAGGTTGAATTTCCTCCTTGCGATCTGGAACTTTTTGCATCACTTTGAACAGAATCACCAAAAACTTTGTTGCCCATCTTAAAAGCTGTGCATTTGGTCATCTTTTTGTTGTGATAAAAACACATTCTGTTATGCAACAGAGGAACATTTTTACAAGCCAAAAGTCACACCCACGCACAGATTTTCTCAACATATTTGCCATTAACTAGAGGATTTTGAAGCTCTTCATTATTACCTTTATTACTTGCAAAACTGTCACAGTGTCTTTGATCTTCAGCAGCACTGTCAGGGGAGAGGTTGAGGAGTTACAGCTGAAGGCACACAACAATTGCATAACAGTGTTATGGTTGTGCAGAGCTCCTGAGAACAAAGGCTGGCAGCACATGTAGCACCTACATATATCTTCTGATGTAACCCCCCCACACACGCACACATTTCTGACATGTTTAAGTAGGTAACAGGAAAAAAAGTGCTTACAGACTCTCCAAACTGCAAACTTTAGCTGGTACTCACAAGGAGAGAGGCTTCATGTCCCGAATAAGCTGTTTCTTTGACAGTATCGTACCCTGAGGTATTTACACGGCTATTCCAAGCAGATCAAAAAATGTTGCACTGTTTGGTAAAATCTTACAGTTGGCTTCACTTTGGTTTTACTGTTAAAAGTTTTTGAGATGTGTCAACGAATACATTTTTTGGACATTTTTCATGAATGGCCAGTATTTTTTGCTTACTTTCAGAACTTTGATGATAAAAGTACCAGCTAATACAGTCCATTTTCTGTCTTTAAGGTGGAAAACCCTAGTATGCCAAATGATGAAGGCATAACTCCTCTTCACAATGCCGTCTGTGCTGGTCATCACCACATTGTAAAGTTCCTGCTGGACTTTGGAGTGAATGTAAATGCAGCAGACAGTGACGGATGGTCAGTACCTGCAATAAGTCTTTCAATCAGGTTATAGTCCAGACTAATGGCAGAACAGTGGCTGCTGAAGGACTAGAGGGCATTCATGTAATGATCACACTCCGCGGTAGTGATGTTGGTACTCGGCTCAGAGGAAACAATGACAAAGATAATTGCATTTCTAAATTTGTTTTTGACTGAGCTGCTCTAGGAGTATTAGAGGAAGTGATTACAAAGTCTAATGAGGTTCCATACTCAAAAGTCAGTTGATTTGATTAACGATGTGCCTGACTGAATTCATGTTTAGGTAATGTCACCTAATTTTATGATGCTATTAATTTTGTGTAACCTATTACATTTCTGACACAGGAGTAGCCTTCAATATCAGTGTCCTATATTAATGAATGAACCTGAGTTAAGTCTATTTAATCTCATGTTTTTGTATTCAATCCATTTTTCCAGGACTCCTCTTCACTGTGCAGCTTCATGTAATAGTGTCCACCTCTGTAAGATGTTGGTGGAATCAGGGGCAGCCATATTTGCCACGACAATTAGTGACGTAGAGACAGCAGCAGACAAATGTGAAGAAATGGAGGAGGGCTACACACAGTGTTCTCAGTTCCTCTATGGTAAGTAGACACAATGTGAGTCAAGGAAAGTGAAATCAACATGTCAGATTTTTAGACTTTATTTTGTCGATATGTATTCGACTACCTTCATCTTGTTATGATCTATACCAAACATGTAAAGATGGTCAGCACACACAGTGGCTGAAATATGTATTATGAAATGTTTAAACTAAGTATTAATAAGACTAAATGAAAAAAAATCTTCTTCTTCTTTATTATTATTATTATTATTATTATTATTATTATTTATTTTTTAAAAATTATTATTATTATTATTAATGACAGAAATCCAAGAGAATAATCCCTGAACTATCAATAAATATGTAAACTCTTTTTAAATCCATAGCCATCATAAACATGTCTTATTCTTTCTGTGTCCATCCCAGGTGTTCAGGAAAAGTTGGGTGTGATGAACAAGGGCTTAGTCTATGCTCTGTGGAACTACACTGCCCAGCAGGCAGATGAGCTGTCCTTCAGCGAGGGGGATGCCATCACTGTGCTTCGTCGCCGTGACGACACAGAGACAGAGTGGTGGTGGGCCCGTCTTAACGACCGTGAAGGATATATACCCAGAAACCTGCTGGGGGTGAGAGAACACAAAACACCACAATAGGCACTTGATTGCTAGTATTCGAAAATACACATTCACCTGTAACTGTTATTTCCTGTTATTTAACACTGGACACTAGTCATAGAAACAGGTAATAGTAGTTTTTATTTATGTAGTGTGTCTTCTGTACATCCAAAAATCTTCATATAAGCTAGAGGCATGGAAATATGATTCTGATGCGGGTGGCAGGAAATGTAATCTGGTTTAAAACTCTTAATGAAAAAACAATCTCCATCACATCAAATCACACAGTAAATAAAACAGTGCACTCCATGCTTAGTGAGGTCTCTCATTATGCTCCATATGTCACATCAGTCACTCTCTGTATAAAGGAGCATGTTCATAAAGAATGCATTATTTTCTATTCATATTCACACAAACTGACTTAAGGTTTACTATGAAATATGAACTAAAAACTATGATTTTTGCTGCCATTTAACCCGTAAAGACCCAACACTACTTTTGTGACAGTTCCCAAATAAATTTTTCCCTCTATATAAACTTTCTTACGCAATTTATCACCATTTGTTATAATATTATCCTCTGTATTTTGCATTTTTCAGTGTAAATGATGTATTTTCCTATATTTTATTTACTGATCATCAGAGCTCAGAGTAAATTCAAAGGTTATTAGATCAGAAACGGAAAAAAAAAAAAACTGAAGAAAAAGTTAATTTTATTGCAAATCTATCAATAACTGAGCATAAAAACAAGTGTCTCCATCCACTGTCATTGATCGAACGCTACGGGTTTTACTGCTGAATCAATGTTGTAGAAGATCATGGTGTTTCCATGGTAACTATGGAGCCTCTGTACGTCCAAATGGATCATATCTGATGACCATGAAAAGACGACAAACTGTATTTTACACCAGTTATTTACATGTATTGATAGGATTAGTGGATCATGGATTATAAGTTAAAATAAACTTATTGCTTTATGTTCCAGCTTATTCTTTTTCTCATGTTTTCACTGTTACTCTTATAAGGTCACGGATAAAAGTAAATGCACAGGGGCAGCTTCTTTACAGTAGCATGGTCGACTTAAGACCATCAGTAAAGTCGGTTAACAGGACTGTAATACTTTAACTCTTTTCTCTCTAATGTACAAATGTGCAATACATATACTTACCAATTGTGAATATTCACTTTTAACATATTCCTTTTGTTTGTTCAGTACATTATTTTGATGCATACTGATGCGAAATTATTTGATAAGAGTAGGTAAGGCAATGTAACTTTATTTGTATGGCATGATTTACACAGGACAGTGTTTTACAAAAATGGAAAAGAGACAAGTTAAAAACACATTTACAATTAAAACATAATCAATAAAACATAAATCATAATCAATTAAAATAAAGTAAAAGAGAAGAGTACAGATAGAACACTTTCAGTTGTAACAAGAGTAAATAAAGTTCCACACTCTCCACAATTAATTTCAAACTTAACTGTATATATAGTATCATTATAGAGTACTAAGCACCTTTACACATGCTTTGCAGTCTACAGTCATATGGCTAACATTCAGATGTATTATTCAATGAGCCGGCATGGTGTACAGTACAGTTGCAGCTGCACAGTTGCAGCTCTGTCAGACCCACTGTAATGGACAGTTTTACTATTTTCATTAAGTAGTTCAGTTCTATTAAAAGAAGTGAGCTACAAGCATTATGGAGGGTGTCACAGTGTACTCCACTTTTATCCCTTTTAGAGTAAATAAAGGCTGAAATAAAACATTTCACACTCTTTTAAACTAAACTGTAAATATATATGGTATCATTATTATACATATACAGTAATAATTACTCCAGGTGTATGTATGTAAAGGAAGTTTCTCTCTAACATAAATCATACGAAGTACTGCACTTTAGAAGACATCAGAGGAGGTTCAGGACAGATTGAACTTGGACTCAGGATGAACTTTGAGCAAAAGTGTTTGCCACAAAAGAAATTTTTACTGGATAATTTATTCCTTGGCCAGCGCAGTGTGACACGCTCCATAATACTCGTAGCTCGTTTCTTGTAATAGAACTGAACTGTGTGCTGAACTACTTTAATAAAACTGTCCAATACAGTGTGCCTTATATAGCTCCAAATGTGCAGCTGCAACCATAGTGTACATAATATTGTCTCAGTATGTATTACATCTGAATGTTGGACATGAAAGTGTAGCCGGAAGGTAAATTTATATGTTTATTTATTTTATTCACCTTCATACTCACCCCTTTGTCATTTAACAAATGAAGAGACTGGTAACAGCTTCTTAAGTGTCTGACTTATCTGTACATAATGTCTGACGTTGTGCCTTCATGATGTTAAGGCACCTTGAGAGCAATGTTAACACAATGTAGTGACCCTGCCCTCTCTCCCTCCATCTTTCCTCTTTCTCTTTTTCTGTTGCCCTCTCTTCAGCTGTATCCAAGGATCAAACCCAGACAACGTTCCCTGGCATAAAGCCCAGATCAGTAGCCACGTGCACACTTGCAGAAGGGGCATGAACACACAGGAGACGAGCAGCATGTGGGAGGAGGCATCAGAACAAAGGATGGAGGAAGTCAGCAAACAGAAGAAGAGAGGGAGGAAAGAAAGACACCAATATGAAGCCAAAACTCTGACCATGCAACTGCTTTTTTTTTTTTTTGGTTTGTTTGGATGAAATGCTGGAAACACACAACCATCTCCTGGAGAAAAATCACAAAATATTTCCACTGAGTTGTTACAAAGTTAATGGAAATCAGCCTGAATTTCATAAAAAAAAAAAAAATGTAGCTTGAAAACTTCACAGCTGCATGAGGCGCTTAAAAAACACACACACAATCACTTGTCTTTTGGATGCAGCTTCGAGTTCTATCACTTTATTTTTGTATGTCAACAAAACACACTGATACGAAGCCCATGAGCTGAAAAGCAGAAGCATGTGCTTTTTTTTCTCAGTGGCAACAAACTAAGTATGAAAACACTTTCACACTTTGGGATGTGAAGATTTTAAATGCAGTAAATTTCCAAGCTTGATCAGGTGAAAGTATGCGTGAAAATGAATGTGAAGATGGAAAGAGCAGAGTGATGAGAGCAAACAGATACGCGATGTGACAGTGTGGCAAAGCAAGTCAGCTTTTGTGAGTTCTGTGGATGTTGATTTGAGTAGTGATGTATGAGGAAAGATGTTGGTAGTACACCCAGGAATGTTAACCCAACGAGTAGCAGATGTTTACAGTATTACATTATGGCGTGATAAAGAAAGGTTTGAACTGATATCAGAGGAATATTTTGCTTCTAATTCCACAAAATGATACAGGAAGCATCTGTCAGCCATTACAGATGTCTCAGACTATTAGGTTTATGTTGAGTCAGCAGAAGCGCAGGCTGCCGTATTAACACATGTTTAGCTTCAAACCGGTGAGAGACAAGAAAAGAGGAGGGAGGAAGGAGAACATGAATGTGAATAGATTGTTTTTTATGACAAATTTGTGAAACCAAAGCACCTGGAATATTGTTTTAGAGGCAGAGGGGTGAGAATTAAGGAGAAAAATGTAAGGTCATTTTTGTCTTTGAAAGAAACAAAACCTGTTAGGCTGACCCATTTCCACACAATATCATCTGGGTCTAATTCATCCAGTAGCAGGTTGTTGACTTAACTCTACATTTTATGATGCAATTTTTTTTTTTTTTTTGGAAAATAAGAAAAACTAACTGAACTTCATCAGTTTTTGGGACAATTCTGAACCGATGTCATTGTAAAAGTAAAAAATACAAAACCTGTGTATAGACGGTGGATATTACAACATACCTGTGGGCTACGTGGTGTAAAGAGGATAGAAGTGTTTTCATTTTTTTACATACAGTATTTACATATTTTATCTTAAAAGTAGTTGAATCAGTGTATTATTCTCATTATTGTATTTTGCTCTTTGCTTAATTTAAAACACTGAGCTTTGTTTTTCTATTAATTTTATCCAAAAATATCATTATCAAGAGACTTGTTTTCCTGTTTTGTTTTTTAATCTGGGCTGTACTGCTCACTGCTGCCACCCAGTGTACAGAAATTGTAATTTCCTTTAAAACATGCAGTGTAAGATAAGAAGCAATAAGTAAGAGGTTTAATGTGAGACTGGCACATTATTCTGAAGAGTGTAAACCATTATTTTGTGTATATGCAATCTGTAACTATACAGCTAATGTACAATAATAATAAAGTATAATCCCTGCAGAAAAGGAAAGTTGTGATTGTGAATGACTTTTCCACTACAATAGATCTATGAGGTGCAGTAATGAAAATAGAAAAAATAACATTGAATACTGTGAATTGAATATAACATTGGCCAAAATGTAGGTGATTAATGTATAGCAGACACGCTCTGTCTTTCTCTCACTCACATATTCACGCCTCAGTAATAAACTGTGGACTTTAGAGGGGAAATAAAGTTCACAGGTCATTTAAGTCTTTGCTTAAGATCAAGTGCTGCACAGGTAAGTTTAGTTCTTTTTTGACTGCTGTTGTACATAACAAATATTAGAAATAATTAAATGGAAATAAAATCTGGGAAAACCAATATTTAAAATGTACAAAACACAAGGCTGTAACAGAAGCTATGTTTAATGATACTACCTAATGACAGACCTTAAAATAGTTAAATGGAATATATATTCATTATAATTATACTAAATGGCATTATTATATGGTAGAGATAAAAAATACTTTTTTAAACACCAGTGAATTCAGCCCTGAAAGTCTGATTACAAATGTAAAACAGACTTTGTCTGATTTACTCATTCACACATTCATGCCTTAGTAAGAAACTTCATAGAGGAAAACAATGTTGACATGCCGATGCTTAACAGCTTGGACTGCACAGGTATGTTTATTTCACTGAACAATGGTTAATCAACACTGATAAGACAAAAGGCTGTAACAGAAACATCGTTTTACTGATACTGCCTAATGATTGAGTTAATGAATGAAAGGATATTAACTGTAATACCAAAGAGTACATACAGAGAGTATCAGCACTGCACATAAGTTCATTTCTATTTTAAGTACATATGGTTGAATATAACAAGTGTTAGAAATAGTTAATAAATAGAAATTATTACACATAAAATTAATTTAAATTCAAGACCAATAAATAGAAAAATAAATAAAATCTTATGCTATTGAATCAAACCCAGCCAAATTAAACCAAAAAACATAATATATTCTGATTATGTCTAATTACATGAAATACATTTTTGCCCTTAAAATGTAATTGTGAATGTAAAAGGACACAGAAAAACTAAAATAAATGATTTGACCCGCACAAATGAATCCAGCCAAAGTACTGATACTTGTACTCCTGCTAGTACCTAGAACTGTATATGTCTTATTTACCATTCCGCATATCAGCGTTTGGTTTAATTTGGAAATCCACAAGAAAAAAAAAAAGCCCTTTTTTTTAATCCGTTTTATGTCGTAATTTTGAAACTCCAACCGGAAGTGTACATGTATGTATTTCCTGTGTGTTGAGCTACATGCTAACCTGTAGCATAATGTAGCGTAGTTTATAAACATGGCAGTCCGTTAATAGAACTATTTTATTTTATAGACGCTCAAACACCTGCTTTATTGGACATTTTTTCCGAGCGTAAGTCAGAATTTAAAGCTTACTTTAAAACACAGTTTTACTACATATTTACGTTCAGTTATGTATTTAGTTATGTCATAAAAATACTTTGCAGTGTCAGGTTCACAAATGCACATTGCATTGCAGTTTATAGTCGTTTGAATGCAATATTTTCAAGATATATGAGGATCAAGACAGGTAAAAAAAAATAAAAGGAGGTTTTAGATGTTTAAATATTTGCAGCCAGTCACCTTATGGTATTGTCCAGTTGCCACAAATAGTCTGTTTTTTTTTTAAACTGATTTTGTTTTGACTGAGGATGAGCGGGATAAAAACCACTGTCCCTAAACGCACCATGTGTCATGTTGCTTTTATTTCGTTCCTCTAGTCAAAATGATAAGGATATGCCACTAAAATGGTTCTAGAGTGCTGCTTTTAATTAACTGTTTGACTTTTTAACTCAATAATTTTTGTCACCCTGCTATTTTACAGACAGCAATAAGATCTATATCTCTACAATTTGATATTTTTTTTAGATGGTGCAGTAGTAAGTCCATGACAATAACAGCCCAATTCCCAAGTCTTTCTTTCTTTCTTTCTTTCTTTCTTTCTTTCTTTCTTTCTTTCTTTCTTTCTTTCTTTCTTTCTTTCTTTCTGCATAAAAGAATTACTCATACAAAGAATGCCCTCAATTTCCAACATGAGCAATATGCAAGTCAGTTATCATTCTTGTATTTTCAAATCATTTAACAAATTAAATTGAGTATATTTGTGTGTGTTATGTGCTCTCAACGCAATGTCATTTTTGTCTGATAGTTTATCCAGGTAAACTGAGATTAATTCACTGATTTTCCCTTATTTTTTATCTTATTAATCATTAATTTTTTTGTGATCTCACTGTGTAGCACTTGGGTCAACATTGGCTGTTTTTACTTCATAAACACACTGACCTGCATAAACCATGGCTGAGTATTTCCATGTAAACACACCGCTGCTGGAGAGCTTGAGCATGTCCAAATTGGTGGGAACCACTGTTTATCTGAAGATGGAAAATTCACAACCTACTGGTTCCTTTAAGATCCGTGGCATTGGACACCTCTGCCAGAAGGTACACCTTAAATGCTTTGTAATCATCATTTCCTATCGTACCAAGCGGATGTTTCATTTTTACTGGAAGGTCAGGATTAATCAAGGATGTTCTGTTTTATTTACAGCTTGCTAAACAGTCTACAGGAGTTGTCTGCTCATCAGGTAATTTCTCTGCTGATTTGCACATTATTATACAGTAACAGTAGCTGACTTTGTTTGTTAATTTTGTTTAATATAAAATGCCTGTCAGAAGTTTGAATATGTCTAATCTTTTGTTGTTTTTGAGAGACTTGCATGTTCCTCTTTACACTGTTTCCCATAAAATTGGAATAATTTTGTTTTCAGACACATTCCTCTTTTATTCCTATTTATACACATCAGTTATCACCTTTGGGTGCAATGATTATATACTTAGTCCCAGTTACACTTTATCTATCAAGAATAAACCATATTGTTGCAATCAATTAATCAGAAGAGGTAAAAATTTTATTCTAACAGTGTATTTAAACATTTACTTCTTTCTTGCTATTTTGGAAACTAAAAACACCATGCAAAATGTGTAAATGCTTTATGTACCTGTATCAATGTTGAACCATCAAACTGTTTTTCATGCACTCAAGCATGGTCTACAGCGTATTTAACCTTGTGCACGTATGTGATGAGTAAGCATGTTCTCCAAACGTGCTGTAAATTGCAGAATGGGAGTCAGCTACATGTATTTCATCTAAAATCTCCTGTTTCCTGAGGTGATGATTTGATGAATAATACAATTTTTGTGCCGAGATCTGTTCATTTATGTATTTCTATGGTCAAAATAGATCTCTGTTGTTTAATTACCCATTTTATTCTATACAAACAATAAGTACATGCTCATGTCTCTTAAAAATGACTAGGTGTCTCAAAACCTTTGACTGGTACTCTAGTAATATAATATGGTGTTTTTCAGGTGGTAACGCAGGCATGGCTGCAGCCTATGCAGCCAGAAAAATGGGTGTACCAGCCACAATCATAATTCCCTCTTCCTCTCCTCCATTGGTGGTACAGAGACTTAAGGATCAGGGTGCTACTGTTAAGATTATAGGCAAGGTGCAGTGTTTTACATTTAGTCTTCAGAATAAAAAACAGTGGAGTTTTAAATGAGAACATAAATTCATATTGTCTTCTTTATCCTAGGTTTGGGATGATGCAAATGCAGAGGCTCTCCGACTTGCAGAAACTGAAGGTTTAACTTATGTTCCTCCATTTGATCACCCCCTGCTATGGTAGTGGCTTTTTCACACTTAATACACTTTTACATAAATGACATTCTGCAACACTTGGATACTTACACTCCAACTCCTCCTGCCTGTTTCACTCCCTCAGGCAGGGCCATGCCAGTTTAATAGCAGAGGTTGCAGCATCTTTGGGTTCTGGTGTGAAACCCGGAGCCATATTGGTGGCGGTGGGTGGAGGAGGCCTCCTCTGTGGGGTCGTCCAGGGCTTGAAGGATGTGGGCTGGACAGACGTGCCTGTTGTGGCTATGGAGACGGTAGGGGCGGACTGTTTCAACGCTGCCGTGAAGGCAGGAAAGTTGGTCACCTTAGATGACATCACTAGGTGAGGGTATGAAAAATGTGGTTCTACTTCCCTGAGGCTCGGTCCTATATAGAAGTTTCTCTCTGCAAACATGTTGTGTTTGGAGTTCAGCCAAAGTGATGTCACCCTCCTCTCACCCCTCTGTCTGTCCACAGTGAAGCTAAATGTCTTGGAGCAAAGACTGTGTGCAAGAAGGCTTTTGAATACAGCCAGTGCAGCGAGGTCACCATCATTTCTGAATTGGTCACTGATCAGCAAGCGCTGAGTGCCATTGAAGCATTTCTTGGTAAGTGTGTGTGTGTGTGTGTGTGTGTGTGTGTGTGTGTGTGTGTGTACGTGTGTGTCATTTAAAATCACTTTAGTTTCGCTTGTGAACTGTGATAAACTTAGTATTCATTTGGAACTTAAAGAATCTAACAGAATAGATGAATAAACCTTTCTGTGTTTTCATATGAATTTGGAACATCAGGCTGTGTAATGAACTTGGCCTCATGTGGGCTTTTCCTTTGTTTCACTCATTGAAACTCAGTGCATGTTGCGTTGTAGACGAGGAGCGTGTGTTGGTGGAGATGGCATGTGGAGCAGCATTAGCAGCTGTCTACAGTGGACTTATACAAAGACTACAGGGGGAAGGTGAGCTCATTATCCTCAACTTACTTTATCAGAGAAATGTATAAGATATTAAATTATTTATGTAACAAAAGGTCTGCACTTGTTTGTCAGTACAGCTTTTAAAGACATCTGAACAGAACACACGGACGTAGACTGTTTATCATCACTAAAGTTCATAACAAGGGTTCAACAGTATGCAAAAAATAATCTAATTCAAATAGTTTGACATATATTGGGATTTAAGTCAAAGTATTGTACATGTAATTGTCACTTTACAAAAATTATATTTCCCATATATCGAAGGATTGCAAAAAATGTTGGATATTGCATGAGTCATTTTTACAGATCACACCTTACAAACATGTTTTATGTGTTCTCCTCTACAGTGCCTGTAAAAAGTTTGCAAACACCTAGACTTTTATTGTTGTTTTTTTTTCTGATTGTTTATATGCTTTCAACCATGTAATTTATGAAGATATATTTTGACCCATATAAATGTACAGATCTTGGTTTAAAAACACTTTAGGCAATAACAGTAAATTTGGATGAAACTGTATATTTACAAGTTTATGTTCACAACACTTTTGATGATTACTCATTATATACATGTAGGTTAAATATTCTATTGACCATGATTAAGTGCATTGAGGCATGAAAAACATCAGAAATAGTTTGATGGACCCTGCATTGAACTGGTGATGTGTATAAGGTGTACATCATCTTTGCCCATGGGATAGACTTCAGCATCCCTGTGACCCTTATAAGATTATGCGATTCAGAAAATGAATAAATGACACAACACTATGACCATTCACCATCGACACAGGTCAGTATATAAGGCATGAAAAAAACATTTCTGTATTGAAAAACACCAGTCTGTAGTAGTCTAGAGAAATGACAACTATTCTTTAGGAGCTATTGTAAATAATTTAACCCAGAAAGACCCAAACCTCCACTGGCAACCAAAAGCATCTACTGATCTAAACTGTTTAATACCTGTTGATCCACTAGTCCTATCAATACATGTAAATAATTGGTGTAAAATACAGTTTGTCATCTTTTCATGGTCATCAGATATGACCCAT